>CM074293.1:13733268-14333268 GCA_037194245.1 Opsariichthys bidens | reverse complement strand
ATGTTGAAAGTCCAGTTTGCTAGCATGAGTCAAAAGATCCAACAACCATGTCTGTACGATGTTCTGATGCTGAGATATAGGTCTTGCTAATCAGTTGCTAGGGTACTTTGTTTGGTTGCTAGGGAGTGGCTTGGCAGCTGACAGGCTTAAACTAATAGACTGCATGTGTGCCCATATCAAAAATGCCATACTCGCGTGTCTCTTTGATGCTTTCATCCATTTAAATCCATTTCATATATTTTTCAATGGAAGTCTTTGAGGTGGTTGCTAGGGTGCTCTAAGTGGTTGCTATGGTGTGGCTATAATGAAGATTTTAGGTCATTGCTGATTGGCTACTTGATCAGATGTCAAATGAGTGAGAGAGAGTGAGAGAGAAAGGGTTCCTCGGGCCCTGCGTGTGTGTCTGTGAGTGAGAAAGTGACAGTTGAGATTCACGGAATGTTCGTGAATTTGAATTTTTCAATGCAAAGTCTATGGGAGTTTTTTCGCCGCTTTTTTGTCCGCTGTACGAACGTTGTCGGTCCGATCGCTTATAAAAGTCATAGCACACCTCTCCTCAATGAGCCGGTCGATTTGACACCTCATTCATGGGGCTAGGACAAACGGTGCGGGACGAGTTACGTGACAAAGTTTTGTCCGGAAGAATAATAATAATAACTAGAACGTACATTTCCTGAAGGAAATGTGAATGGTGCTTGCAGTGGCAAAATTCGTCACTCGGTTGCTAGGGTGTTTCTAGGCAGTTTCTAAGGTGTTCTACGTGGTTGCTAGACGGTTGCTAGGCAGTTGCTAAGGTGTTAGGGGTGGTTGCTAAGATGTTGCTAGCCGGTTGCTAAGGTGTTCTGGGTGGTTGCTAGGCGGTTGCTAGGCAGTTGCTAAGGTACTTGGAGTGGTTGCTAAGATGTTGCTAGGCGGTTGCTAAGGTGTTCTGGGTGGTTGCTAGGTGGTTGCTATGGTAACCAGGGTGGTTGCTAGGGTATTGCTAGGCAGTTGCTAAGGTACTTTGGGTGGTCACCACAGTGTTGCTAGGCGGTTGCTAGGGTGTTCTGGGTGGTTGCTAGGCGGTTGCTATGGTAACCGGGGGTGGTTGCTAGGGTGTTGCTAGGCAGTTGCTAAGGTATTTGGGGTGGTTGCTAAGATGTAGCTAGGCGGTTGCTAAGGTGTTCTGGGTGGTTACTAGGTGGTTGCTAGGCAGTTGCTATGGTAACCAGGGTGGTTGCTAGGGTGTTGCTAGGCAGTTGCTAAGGTACTTTGGGTGGTCACCACAGTGTTGCTAGGCGGTTGCTAGGGTGTTCTGGGTGGTTGCTAGGCGGTTGCTATGGTAACCGGGGTGGTTGCTAGGGTGTTGCTAGGCAGTTGCTAAGGTACCTAGGGTGGTTGCTAAGAAGTTGCTAGGCGGTTGCTAGGGTGTTTTAGGTGGTTGCTAGGCGGTTGCTATGGTAACCAGGGTGGTTGCTATGGTAACTTGGGTGGTTGCTAGGGTGTTACTTGGTGGTTGGTAGTTGTCACAGATAGTTACTATGGAGTTATATAGGGTTCTTAGCTTGATATCAGCCCACTTTAGGTCTTAGCTAATCAGTATTAGCATGTAGCTATTCACCGCTAGCATGTGTAGCATGTTGAAAGTCCAGTTTGCTAGCATGAGTCAAAAGATCCAACAACCATGTCTGTACGATGTTCTGATGCTGAGATATAGGTCTTGCTAATCAGTTGCTAGGGTACTTTGTTTGGTTGCTAGGGAGTGGCTTGGCAGCTGACAGGCTTAAACTAATAGACTGCATGTGTGCCCATATCAAAAATGCCATACTCGCGTGTCTCTTTGATGCTTTCATCCATTTAAATCCATTTCATATATTTTTCAATGGAAGTCTTTGAGGTGGTTGCTAGGGTGCTCTAAGTGGTTGCTATGGTGTGGATATAATGAAGATTTTAGGTCATTGCTGATTGGCTACTTGATCAGATGTCAAATGAGTGAGAGGCAGTGAGAGAGAAGGGGTTCCTCAGGCCCTGCGTGTGTGTGTGTGTGAGAAAGTGACAGTTGAGATTCACGGAATGTTCGTGAATTTGAATTTTTCAATGCAAAGTCTATGGGAGTTTTTTCGCCGCTTTTTTGTCCGCTGTACGAACGTTGTCGGTCCGATCGCTTATAAAAGTCATAGCACACCTCTCCTCAATGAGCCGGTCGATTTGACACCTCATTCATGGGGCTAGGACAAACGGTGCGGGACGAGTTACGTGACAAAGTTTTGTCCGGAAGAATAATAATAATAATAATAATAATAAGGATTTAGAAGAGTATGAATGATGCTTGCTTAGGCAAGCACCATTAACTAGAACGTACATTTCCTGAAGGAAATGTGAATGGTGCTTGCAGTGGCAAAATTCGTCACTCGGTTGCTAGGGTGTTTCTAGGCAGTTTCTAAGGTGTTCTGCGTGGTTGCTAGACGGTTGCTAGGCAGTTGCTAAGGTGTTCTGGGTGGTTGCTAGGTGGTTGCTATGGTAACCAGCGTGGTTGCTAGGGTGTTGCTAGGCAGTTGCTAAGGTACTTGGGGTGGTTGCTAAGATGTTGCTAGGCGGTTGCTAGGGTGTTTTAGGTGGTTGCTAGGTGGTTGCTATGGTAACCGGGATGGTTGCTAGGCGGTTGCTATGGTAACCAGGGTGGTTGCTAGGGTGTTGCTAGGCAGTTGCTAAGGTACTTGGGGTGGTTGCTAAGATGTTGCTAGGCGGTTGCTAAGGAGCTCTCGGTGGTTGCTAGGCGGTTGCTATGGTAACCGGGTGGTTGCTAGGGTGTTGCTAGGCAGTTGCTAAGGTAGCTAGGGTGGTTGCTAAGATATTGCTAGGCGGTTGCTAAGGTGTTCTGGGTGGTTGCTAGGTGGTTGCTAGGCGGTTGCTATGGTAACCAGGGTGGTTGCTAGGGTGTTGCTAGGCAGTTTCTAAGGTACTTTGGGTGGTCACCACAGTGTTGGTAGGCGGTTGCTAGGGTGTTCTGGGTGGTTGCTAGGCGGTTGCTATGGTAACCGGGGTGGTTGCTAGGGTGTTGCTAGGCAGTTGCTAAGGTACTTGGGGTGGTTGCTAAGATGTTGCTAGGCGGTTGCTAGGGTGTTTTAGGTGGTTGCTAGGTGGTTGCTATGGTAACCGGGATGGTTTCTAGGCGGTTGCTATGGTAACCAGGGTGGTTGCTAGGGTGTTGCTAGGCAGTTGCTAAGGTACTTGGGGTGGTTGCTAAGATGTTGCTAGGCGGTTGCTAAGGAGCTCTCGGTGGTTGCTAGGCGGTTGCTATGGTAACCGGGGTGGTTGCTAGGGTGTTGCTAGGCAGTTGCTAAGGTACTTTGGGTGGTCACCACAGTGTTGCTAGGTGGTTGCTAGGGTGTTCTGGGTGGTTGCTAGGCGGTTGCTATGGTAACCAGGGTGGTTGCTATGGTAACCTGGGTGGTTGCTAGGGTGTTACTTAGTGGTTGGTAGTTGTCACAGATAGTTACTATGGAGTTATATAGGGTTCTTAGCATGATATCAGCCCACTTTAGGTCTTAGCTAATCAGTATTAGCATGTAGCTATTCACCGCTAGCATGTGTAGCATGTTGAAAGTCCAGTTTGCTAGCATGAGTCAAAAGACCCAACAACCATGTCTGTACGATGTTCCAATGCAGAGATATAGGTCTTGCTAATCAGTTGCTAGGGTACTTTGTTTGGTTGCTAGGGAGTGGCTAGACAGCTGACAGGCTTAAACTAATAGACTGCATGTGTGCCCATATCAAAAATGCCATACTTGCATGTCTCTATGATGCTTTCATCCATTGAAATCCATTTCATATATTTTTCAATGGGAGTCAATGGGACTTTGGTTGCTAGGGTGCTCTAAATGGTTGCTAGGGCATGTATAGGCCGTTAACAGGCTTAAACTAATAGAGTGCATGTGTGGCCAAATCAAAAATGCCATTGTGGCGTGTCTCAACGATGTTTTGATTCACTTAAATCCATTTCATCGAGTTTTCAATGTAAAGTCAATGGGACTTTTTTCGCCGCTTTTTCGAACGTTGTACGAACGTTGTCGGTACGATCGCTTATAAAAGTCATAGCACACCTCTCCTCAATAAGCCGGTCGATTTGACACCTCATTCATGGGTCTAGGACAAACGGTGCGGGACGAGTTACGCGCCGAAGTTTTGTCCGGAATAAGAATAATAATAATAATAATAACTAGAACGTACATTTCCTGAAGGAAATGTGAATGGTGCTTGCAGTGGCAAAATTCGTCACTCGGTTGCTAGGGTGTTTCTAGGCAGTTTCTAAGGTGTTCTGCGTGGTTGCTAGACGGTTGCTAGGCAGTTGCTAAGGTGTTCTGGGTGGTTGCTAGGCGGTTGCTATTGTAACCTGGGTGGTTGCTAGGCGGTTGCTAGGCAGTTGCTAAGGTAATAGGGGTGGTTGCTAAGATGTTGCTAGGTGGTTGCTAAGGTGTTCTGGGTGGTTGCTAGGTGGTTGCTAGGCGGTTGCTATGGTAACCAGGGTGGTTGCTAGGGTGTTGCTAGGCAGTTGCTAAGGTACCTAGGGTGGTTGCTAAGATGTTGCTAGGCGGTTGCTAGGGTGTTTTAGGTGGTTGCTAGGCGGTTGCTATGGTAACCGGGGGGGGTTGCTAGGGTGTTGCTAAGCAGTTGCTAAGGTACTTGGGGTGGTTGCTAAGATGTTGCTAGGCGGTTGCTAAGGTGTTCTGGGTGGTTGCTAGGTGGTTGCTATGGTAACCAGGGTGGTTGCTAGGGTGTTGCTAGGCAGTTGCTAAGGTACTTTGGGTGGTCACCACAGTGTTGCTAGGCAGTTGCTAGGGTGATCTGGGTGGTTGCTAGGTGGTTGCTATGGTAACCGGGGTGGTTGGTAGTTGTCACAGATAGTTGCTATGGAGTTATATAGGCTTCGTAGCATGTTGTCAGCCCACTTTAGGTCTTAGCTAATCAGTATTAGCATGTAGCTATTCACCGCTAGCATGTGTAGCATTTTCAAAGTCCAGTTTGCTAGCATGAGTCAAAAGACCCAACAACCATGTCTGTACGATGTTCGGATGCAGAGATATAGGTCTTGCTAATCAGTTGCTAGGGTACTTTGTTTGGTTGCTAGGGAGTGGCTTGGCAGCTGACAGGCTTTAACTAATAGACTGCATGTGTGCCCATATCAAAAATGCCATACTTGCGTGTCTCTATGATGCTTTCATCCATTGAAATCCATTTCATATATTTTTCAATGGGAGTCAATGGGACTTTGGTTGCTAGGGTGCTCTAAATGGTTGCTAGGGCATGGTTAGGCCGTTAACAGGCTTAAACTAATAGAGTGCATGTGTGGCCAAATCAAAAATGCCATTGTGGCGTGTCTCAACGATGTTTTGATTCACTTAAATCCATTTCATCGAGTTTTCAATGTAAAGTCAATGGGACTTTTTTCGCCGCTTTTTTCGAACGTTGTACGAACGTTGTCGGTACGATCGCTTATAAAAGTCATAGCACACCTCTCCTCAATAAGCCGGTCGATTTGACACCTCATTCATGGGTCTAGGACAAACGGTGCGGGACGAGTTACGCGCCGAAGTTTTGTCCGGAATAAGAATAATAATAATAATAATAATAATAATAATAAGTATGCAGAAGAGTAGGAATGATGCTTGCCTTAGGCAAGCACCATTAATAATAATAAGTATGCAGAAGAGTATGAATGATGCTTGCCTTAGGCAAGCACCATTAATAATAATAAGGATTTAGAAGAGTATGAATGATGCTTGCTTAGGCAAGCACCATTAATAATAATAATAAGGATTTAGAAGAGTATGAATGATGCTTGCTTAGGCAAGCACCATTAATAATAATAATAAGGATTTAGAAGAGTATGAATGATGCTTGCTTAGGCAAGCACCATTAATAATAAGGATTTAGAAGAGTATGAATGATGCTTGCTTAGGCAAGCACCATTAATAATAATAATAATAAGGATTTAGAAGAGTATGAATGATGCTTGCTTAGGCAAGCACCATTAATAATAATAATAAGTATGCAGAATAACAAGAATGGATGCTTTGCCTTTGGCAAGCACCATTAATAATAATAATAATAAGTACGCAGAAGAGTAGGAATGATGCTTGCCTTAGGCAAGCACCATTAATGATATATACTCAGCTGAGAAAAACAAAAGAAAAGATCAAACAGGCGACTGATGTGTCATGTTAACGGGTTGAAATTTTAGGGGGCACCCCCCCCCCCCTTTCTCTCTTGATCTCAGGTTTTGACACATATGGAGGATATACTGTATATAGAAATGACTAACCTTATGTGGGAACCTCCAGATGCCTTAACAAAGAGGCTTTTACTCGCAGAATCCAAGAAAGAGATGCATTAATTCTTTCGAGTGATAGAGTTTCAGTAGACAGGCCAAGAATAGTAATTTAATAATAGAGAAAAAGAAGGGCAAAACAACATAGCGTTTTTCTCAAGAGTGAGAATTTGACTCATACTCATTGACATCATGAGCAAAAATAGCTGTAAATCATGACATTTAGTGGCCCTAAAATCAAGGCATGCTTAAAAATTATCAACAAAATACAACAAAGTGCAAATTTATCAATATATAAAATGTTTTTCTTCTCTAAAGTGGGAATATACTGCTGACTAGATGGGCTTTTAATAAAACTTGTCTGTATATGAAGGGGAAGCAAGTGGTACAAAACAATGAAATTTGTGCTACATGACTAAAGAAAAAAGAGTGCGTTCCCTTTTGCCAAAAACTTTAACTTCCATAATGCACGTTTGATTTTGGCACTGATGCTCTATTAATTTGACTGTGCGTGGGCAGAAAAACAAAAGTTCTGAAGTTTTAACAAAACCTTTATCAAAAGAAACTACTTTTTCTGACAAATAAACAGGGATATCCATGGAAGCTTTTATTTCCACCATGGAATAAAAAAGACTTTTTATCTCACAATTCTGACTTTATTTTTTCACATTTGATAGTTGATATCTCACAATTCAATTTTTCTTGGCCCAAGTTTATATTTCACAATTCTGGATTCATTTCTCACAAAAGCATGTTTATAACTCTCAACTATAAGAAAAAAGTCCAAAAGGTATCTGGTGGTAGGAAATGCCTTTGAAAGCTAAATATATATATATATATATATATATATATATATATATATATATATATATATATATATATATATTATAATATATATTATTACTTTCCGCAAAAGTCAAAAGTGCAGATTTTATTTTTTTTTCTGCCAGGAAAAAAAAAATGATAATAATAAAAAAACAGGGCTGATCTCTTTTTTCCCTTTCATTTTTACACTCTAGTAACCCTTTGTCATCTTCTTGGGGTCCCTGAACCACAACTCCAAACCCTTTTTTTAAGAACATCTTTGAGGTTTCAGTTATTCCATTTTAATAACCATTTCTCAACAATCTGGACTGTACTAGGAACTGAATGGTTAATGTGCCCACTCTGTAGTTGCCAAAAGATACATCTTTGCGTATTAAACAGGAAGCTCATTGACAGAGGGACTGGAGACAAAAAGCAAGGACGGGTTCCTCTTCAGCATGAGCAGTCATTGGTGCCCTTAAGGGAAAGATTTAAAATTCAAGATCAGATCCAACAAAACTGTTTGTCAACTCTAAACTGACCTCTAGAATGTAATAGTTTTCAGCAGTAGTTTACTTCAAAAGGCAGTATGGAATACTGGCCCCAACAAAGCTGAATTTATTTCCTTTAAACAGTAATAAAAATATATATTTTAAACAGTAATATTTTCAAATATTATAATTTAACTGTTGTAGTAATTATCTTTTTATTTTATTTTTTAAAATTTAATTTATTCCTCTGATAAGCTATCATTACTCCCATCTTAAGTCTTAAGTGTTGCATGATGCATAAGAAATCATTCCAATATGCTGATTTGGTGTTCAAGTAACATTTTTAGTAACACTTTACAATACAGCCTCATTTTCTAACATAAGTTAATGCATTAACCAACTTGAACTAACAATGAGCAATATATTCTTATTGTATTTATTAACCTTTGTTAATGTTAATAAATTACTTCTCTATGCTGTAGAAGTATTGTTCATTTTTAGCTCATGTTAACTAACTAATGTTAACAAATGAAACCTTATCGTAAAGTGTTACCAAGTTTCAGGTTTCTTTCTAGAATAGAAATTTCAAATGAAATTGATTTTTTATTTGTAACAGTGTAAAAGTCTGTACCGTCCCTTTTGATCAGTTTAATGTATCCTTGCTGAATAAAAATGTAAAAAAACAACAACATTGAGATTACGATAGTTTAAATATAATACCATGCTGATATCAGATGTTAATACAATGGTACTTTTGATAAATACCATGATACTGTATGATTAATATATTTATATACTATAATATAGGCGCAGGTTCCCTTTCCGAGCCGGACACGGCCCGGATCCAGCCAATCATGTTAATTGGTAAACCTCGGGATAAGCAGAGAGACAAAAATTAGCGTAGACGCCATTCTTCTTCTGATGTAACGAGTACATCCGGTGTTATAGGAAGTATTCCCAGTTACGGCTGACCTGAACTATGCAGCCTAACAATCCTTTAATGGATATGAAGACAAAAACTGATTATGCGTCATGTGTATGTTTTGACAGAACCGGGCTAATATGGTCATACATCCTGGTTCTAGTAAGGACTCTAGCAGCTGCGTTTTGGACCAGCTGTAATTTGTTTATCACGCGAGCAGGGCAACCACCCAGTAGAGCGTTACAGTAATCTAGTCTCGAGGTCATAAACGCATGAACTAGCTGTTCCGCATTTGTCATTGAGAGCATATGTCGTAATTTAGATATATTTTTAAGATGGAAGAATGCGGTTTTACATATGCTAGAAATGTGGCTTTCAAATGAAAGATTGGTATCAAAGAGCACACCCAAGTTCCTAACTGACGAAGACGACTTAACAGAGCAGCCATCAAGTGTTAGACAGTATTCTAGGCTATTATGTGCTGAAGTTTTTGGTCCAATAATTAGAATTTCTGTTTTTTCTCAATTTAGTAGTAGGAAATTACTAGTCATCCAATTTTTTATATCAGCTACGCATTCTATTAATTTTGAGAATTAGTAGGTTTTGTCAGGGCGAAGAAATATAGAGCTGAGTATCATTTTCATTTAGCAGACGCTTTTATGCAAAGCGACTTACAAGGAGAGCAATTAGGGGTTAGGTGTCTTGCTCAAGGGCACTTTAGTCATGGTATTGAAGGTGGAGAGAGTGCTGTTTATTCACAATCCCCACCTTCAATTCCTGCCGGCATGGGAATCGAACCCGCAACCTTCTGATTACAAACCCGACTCTCTCAGCACTAGGCCACGACTACCCGCCATCAGTGTAACAGTGAAAACTAATGCCATGCTTCCTAATGACATCTCCCAAGGGTAGCATGTACAGTGTGAAAAGCAACAGTCCTAGTACTGAGCCTTGTGGTACTCCATATTTAACTTGTGATCGAAATGACATGACAAATGACAGTAGAGAAAAACCTAATGATTGAAGTTATCAGAAATACATTGTCATTAATCAACATTGGTCTTCACACTTCGAATACGCAATTTATTTTGGGAAATAAACAGGGAAAACTGTTGTCTGTCTGGGCGATGGATGTCCCCAGAGACCCTAATCAGGCAGCACATGTCCTGTCGAGGCAGGGATTGAGGGCCAGGGAATGGAGACTTTACCCCGAGGTGGTTGAAGTCTATATGCAAGAGGTTTGGCCCAGTGGTTTTCTCACGTATACAGCCCCACTGGGGTTTGATGCCATGGTATAGCCGTGGCTAAAACTATGCCTATATATTTTTTCCCACGATCGCTCTGGTCCTGGGAGTTCTGGGTAGGGTCTGGAAAGAAGGGGTCAGTCTATTGCTGGTAGCTCCATTCTGGCCAGCCCAAGTATGGTTCTCAGACATCATGTCACTCCTGCCAGGCCAGCCATGGCAGATCCCTCTGAGGAGGGACCTGCTGTCTCAGGCAGGGGGCATGATATTTCGCCCTCGTCCAGAGGAGAGGATTGTTTGGCCTAAAATGGAATGTGTCTACTTGCTGTAGAGAGTGTGGGTTGGACTCCGTTAACTGCCCGGTGGCTTCAGGGATGGAGTTCCTCCAAGATCGCTTCTCTGATGGTTTTACTCCAGGTGTACATGGCTGCCATTGCTTTCGAACCTCTTGAGTCGGCTACAATGAAGAACCTGACTTTTAAGATGGCCTTTCTCTTGGCAATTTCTTCTCAGTGTAGCTCTCCACTCTCTACTCTCTTCTCTCAAGAGAGTGGGAGACCTCCAGGCCTTGGCTATCTCGCTGACTTGACTGGAGTTTGCCCATGGGGGAGTTAAGGCCATTCTACACCCTAGACCTGGCTACGTGCCTCAGGCACCATCTAATTTGGCAGAGTCAGTGGTTCTTCAGGGTTTCCATTCTCTGCCTCGTGTCGAGAAGAATAGAGACTTCATCTGCTCTTCTCTATCAGAGCATTGAACATCTATATTCAGAAGTCTTCTCAGTGGAGGAGGTCAGAGCAGGTGTTGGTGTGCTTTGGATCACCCTCGGGATTGGAATATTTTCATTCATGCTTCAGCTTGATGCTTGAGGGCGTTCCCCAAAGTTTCCTTTCCAACACAATGTCAGGTTCCCTTTCTCTGGGAACAAGGGTTACAGTCGTAACCTGAGACGTTTTCCTGCACCCGAATAGGCGTGCTTTCCAATCCTGGTTCAAGCTGATCAGGTAGAATACACGCAGCGATTGGTCAGGGAAGTTAATGAGGCACGCCAGTTGTTGAAATGTCTGAGTGTGGGCCTCGAGGGATTGCTGTTCTTGGTCCGGGCATTGTCGTTAGACTGCTGGTAGATTCATCTTTAGGTCAGTTCTTCTGTCAAAATTAATTACAGCAGAGACAAAGTGAAGCAGGATCTAATTGCAGCAGTCTTTTATTAAACAAACTGAAAGCTGAATCTCACAAACAGGAATAGAACAACTAACATAAGATGATGGAGAACTGACAAAAAACAGACTGAAACGCAAGGCAAAACATGAAAATGGATAAAAAAAAAAACTAATGCTTGCTTTATGTTTGCTAGTCATTGGACATAAAATGATAACATTTTATAAAGTTCTGGCATGTGGCACAACATGGGATACGGCCTTGCATAAAATCATATAATGAGAATCTGATTTTATGCAAGGCCGTATCCCATGTTGTGCCACATGCCAGAACTTTATAAAATGTTATCATTTTATGTCCAATGACTAGCAAACATAAAGCAAGCATTAGTATTTTCTGTGTTTATGTTTGGGTTTACTTGTGCACAAGACGTCAATTCTATCTAATTTGCTCATCTTTTCTAATGTACTATTTAACCAATTTTTTTTGTATACCCTCTCGATTGAAAACATTGGACAGGTAATTTGGTTTGTTCATCAAATTCATCTGTAGTACTACGTTTTAGCCGTCACAATTGACTAAATGGTAAATTGTGTTTTAGAAGAGTAGGATGAAAACTGTCAATTGCTAATATTGTGATTTAATCTGTAAGTTTTTGAAATACTGTTTTTTTTTTGTTGCAATAATCCTTCTATCTTGGTTAACTTTGTCCAAAAAATCATCTCATCTCATCTCAGTCAACTCATATCCATTGTCAATTTATTTGGATCACTAATAATATTTACATGATGATAATAACTTTTTTGTTAATGAAACTGACTTTATAAATTCACTTAAAAGAGATATTTTTTGTTTGTTTGATTTCCAAATCGTATTTATTCTCTATCTTTGTTGCGTATAAACTGTGTTTACACTTCATTTGGACCTGTCTGAAGCTGATGCTCTCTGTTCTTATCGGTCAGTTACTTATTGAACTATAGCTGAAGCAAGAAACAAGAATATCTAAGGGTAGAAACATGACAAATTGATGACACTGTAGATCTTCCCTGGTCCAAACTGAAGGAAATGTGAGGAAATTAGAGCTGACACTTGTCCGAAGGAAACAAATATCTTTGATCATTCAAAGCTGAATGTCCTTCAGCTCACATAAACACACAGACTCTGACACAGATCGATGCATGTTGAAGTGAAACTTTAAATCCCATGAGGTTTACTATGAGATCTGTATTGTAATGGTGATTGTCATTGTGAAACTGGTTTAAGGTTTGATTGCTGCTATTCATTGAATGTCATAGCTGGCCTTATCTCAAATGCTCCACAAGGCAAAGTATGCTTTTGTGTGTGTGAGAAAGAGAGAGCTAGAGAGCGAATGGTACACAGAGGCCAAAAAAGGAATAAAAGTCTTTGTTCATAAAAGGGTTGGGATTATAGAAGCAGAAAGGAGAATTGTTCAATTTGAAGTAATCCTTCATTTATGTCCTCATTTGATACTGAATCTCTTTTTCTCTGCCTTTTCTCTTCCCCAGGATGAAAAAAATCAGGTATTAATAACCAACGCCTGGCTACAGCTGGTAAGTTTCTATTTAGTTTCCTTTTGTACTCGTGCATTGTACATGTATGTGCGTGGCCGAAAGTCCCAATGAGGAAACTAAGTTCATTTGGTGGCCATTTTGGTAACGTCCCAGGCAACTACAGTATATGAAAAAATGCCTACATTTATGAAAAAATACTTATACATGCAATGCAATCATTGCAGTTTCCAGCTGAGATCAACACTAGTGGCAGTAAAACAACAAGATTTATACCTTTTTACACAAATTATGATCACATGGGAAGACTTGTTTTTGCACAGTTCCTTGCACAATAATACTTCAAAACCATACACTTTACCATATTGCATGACTATACGTATATTTTACACACATTGCATAAATGTTGCCATTTGCATTACATAATGAGCTCCATACAGTATGACGTAGTAAACTTACTCGGAAACTCACCTGGTACAGCTTTGCACTGAGGTACGAGTCCTATAAATTGGTGGTTCCCAACCCTGAATGGGGCTGGGAAAAAAATTCTTCTTAACTGCCAATTTCTTCTTATGTTCGAACTTAAGAAAAAAAGTTGAGACTATTTTGTATTCTCCAAAACGTCTCTTAAGAGTGTTCTTCTCTTTTTTCTTAAGATCAAATTTAAGAAGTATTCATATTCCTGAAAAGAATGTTCTTAAAAATCATCACAAATAACTTCTTAAAGTTAGGATAACCTCCAAACTGTCTTAAATAGATGTTTAATAAATTTATTGGGTCGTTTAAAATATTAATCATTACAACATAACACTAGCTAGCCAAATATAATACATATTATTGGTACCATGACTGTGGACAAGCACTCTAAAGTAAAAATGACACTGATTGAGTAAGCACATCATAATGATCAAACTAGAACAGAGCCTATTGCACATGACATGCAGGAAAAAAGTAAATTGTGCATTTATAAATCCTGTGCACGATTTAGATAATCGAGGGAATGAATTGGCAAAATATGATCACGATTTAGCCTATTTTTTTTTTCCCTGCATGTCATGCGGGGCTCTGTAAACTAGAACTAGCGAGGCAGCACACACAGATACAGGACGTATTCAATCCAAAAAGACAGAGCACAAATGAATGGTAATCTTGAAACAGGCTCTTTTAAAATAACGCGATTAACAGTGCATTAAAAACATGACGCTGAGTCAAACATCTGCAAATAAATGAAAGTCTGCGCAAATAGTCTGTGTGCTTATGATATCTGCGATAATCTATGGGCTTTGAGATGCTTTTCATCCAGCGAGTCTTCGGCAATACCCCCCTTTCAACCAAATAAACACCTTTCATTTTGCACTTAGGATTATGTTTGTGAATAACCAGCCCCTGGTTCTGGAGTACCCAAACTCTGCACATTTTGCATGTCTCCCTAATCAAACACACCTGATTCAACTCATCAGATTGTTAGTAGAGACATCAAGACCTGAAATGGTTGAGTCAGATGAGAGAGACATCCAAAATGTACTGTTGGGGGTACTCCAGGACCAGGGTTGAGAACAAACACAAGTCGTGATGCTCAATAAAGAGCTTAAAGACTTGTATAAAGTAACTAAAATAGCATGGTTGTTTCAACAAATGCATTTTTATCTCCCAGTATTTACAAATGTGATTTAATATTGCCTAATTGCCGAATCTAGGGGTAGTCGTGGCCTAATGGTGAGGGAGTCGGGCTTGTAATCTGAAGGTTGCCGGTTTGATTCCCACGCCGGCAGGAATTGAAGGTGGGGATTGTGAATAAACAGCACTCTCTCCACCTTCGATACCACGACTAAAGTGCCCTTGAGCAAGACACCTGACACCTAATTGCTCCCCTTGTAAGTCGCTTTGGATAAAAGTGTCTGTTAAATGACTAAATGATGAATTGCCAACATTCAATAACCAAGTTGCCAGATTCATGTTTGTATGTTCCATGAAAAATTGTGCTTTGAAACATGCAAGAAACAATCATCAGAAATGTCGCCACAGGCATGTTTCTTTCAATGAGCCTGGGTTGATCAAATCTGATCACATTATAATAAAAAGCATTGCTTCTATAACACAAATCTAAAATTGTATTTTACTGTATTTTACTTAAATAAGTTTACTCCATGACAGGCAACCTCTCATTCCCACAGCCGTCGTAAATTAAACATGATGATTTCTCTCCTTCATTCACTACAAAGTAGTTCATCTTCTCTTCCTTATACTGTCACGCCATCATTTTTGAAAGTCTAATAGCAATTTGGCTTGTTTTAAACATGACGGTCCCTGTACTCCTGTCCTCCTCAGTTATGCTGCTCAGTGTGGCACATCTTCCTCAAGTGCTCATTGTTCAGACATCACTCTGGAAAAGGAAAACAACAGCAGAATTATTTGAAATTTAAATAGGTTGTTCCAGTCGCATAGCTCGCAGGTGATGCTAACAAAGGTTTCAGACCTAAGAGCAACAACATAACGACATTTCACTGGTTTCTAGGTATAATGTCACATCCCTTGGTCGCATCAGGCAGACTTACAACTAAAATAGCAGCTTGGAGTGGAGCAGCAGCAGGTCAATGTCTGGGAGCCTGACTTATAATGGCCTTTCTGACTTGATAACATGAAGCTGTTTGCATTTGCAACGATCTGCTCAAGGCTGCCATCCGCTGGTGCACTCCTTCAGACTTCATTGTTTTATGTAGCATATTTTTTGTGTCACTTTAAACAATACAATGGAGTTCTAAGCAAAATTCAGAAGGAGGATGCATTAAAAACTATTATTATATTTATGTTATATTATATTTTACATTATATTGCAACAGCTGCATACACCACCTACTGTTTATGTTTATTCATGTTACTGCAGGATTTAAATGAACATCATAAAAAAAAATGACCATTGCCATGAGGTTGATCAATTGTTTTCAGCACCCAAGAGTGCTTTAAGATGAGCAATGATATCAGAATTTGAATATAGTACATGCATTCAAAACACATCAGGGTATTATTTACTTGAGTGAAAGCGTCCATGCTGATAAACATTACAAACCAAATGAATTGAGTCATGTTACAAAGTCATGTTCGTAAATGTGTTTATACTCACAAATGGCACCAATTTGCTGCTGCCAACAGTGAGTTTTAGTTGTTAAAAGGTGTTTCTATGTGTCGGAAACATTCCTCAGCTCTAATTCACCTTTATTGACCTCATCAGCCATAATGCACGAGTTTCGCCAACTGAGCACTTAACCATGAAATTAAGCTGGATAAGAAATTTTCCACAAAGGAGCTGCTCTGATTATGAACCCAACATTCAGACCAGTTGCTTTCCAAAGTACTAAGTTGGCTTAGAGACAGACCTTGCACAGATGATCACCCACAGATTGACTTATGGGTTAGTTCACCAAAAAAGCTCCAACCCTGCTTCAACACATACCTGTAGTTTTCAAATAATCCTGAAGGACTTGGTTAGTTTGATCAGGTGTGTTTAATTAGAGTTGACGCTAAACTCTGCAGGACTGTGGCCCTCCAGGGAGTTTTCCACCCCTAAGATCTCTCCAATTTTAGCATAAAGTACCCATCTGTCTTCTACAAACCTCTGTTGCTTTGATATATGTCATTAAAGCTGACTTCAAGAATTGATTTTAAATAAGAGTTCTATGGTTACAGCCTATTCCAACAAGCATTATTAGTCATAATACAAATAATGAATCAAATGATTAAATAAAAAAGGGAAAAATATTTGGGCTTGTCCAAAAATATATATTTTTTAAAGAGTATTAAATCTTTCTCCATTCACTCCATATTCTGGTGGCATAATTAGAAATAGTAAATCATCAAAAGGAAATTGAAAGGCTTTTTCATCAATAAGTACAGTATAAAATGTAAAAAATAAAATAATAAAAGTATATTACATCACTTATAAATAATTATAATTTAGGAAAACGTATAAAATATATAAATATTTTCAATTATTTAAACATTTTAAGATATTTCAAATAAAAATATCAGTGCAAATATATATACAATGGGTTCAAAATTTACTTTCTCACCTCAATTGTTTTGGTTCGAAGTTCTTTAGTTGCTTAACAAACTGCATGTGACATTGGGAACAAAGTAGATCTGTCTTTTTCTTGGATATGGAGAAATAGTATGTTAAAAGTATGTGTTCATGAAATATGTGCACCGCACATTCCCTGATCCTATCATGATGTGAGTGCCGAGCAAGCCATTGTGTCCGCAGAGAGAGGCATTGCCTCAGGGAATACGCTCACTAAAGCACACTGGGACATCTGAGCCACAGAGAGATGTGTGGGACAGAAACTCCTCTTTCCTCCTGACTGATCTGATGTGATCTGTGAGGATGAAACAAACATCATATTCTCCCTGTTGTTTGAACTGAATTATTAGTGCATCAGTGAACACACACACACACACACAAGTTATCAGAAATAGTTGAAAGGTTATATTATAATGACAACAATCTGTGAACATGAAGAGTGGTAATACAAAAGGTTAAAGAGGGACAAATGAATAAAATAATAGTTTGAAGTCAGAAGATGAAGACAAGAATACAATGAAGACAGATTTATTATACAACTTGGTATAACTGGTAACCATGAGTCATAGTGTGCCAGTGCACAGACAACAACTGACAGTGAACAGAAAACAGGCAAGAACTTAAATTCACAGATGAAATGGAAACGGCTGACAAGACTGAACTAATTAGAAACCACCGTGACTAACGAGAACTTATAAAGACAAGACAGAGCTGAACTAAACAGAACATATATGTGACACTAACCTAATTTATTTATTTATTTTTTTTGAAAAGTGCTTAGGGTTTTCGACCAAAATAATAAAGTATTTCAGAGAAGGGATATTTCACCCCAAAATTATTGCATCTTTACAGTAGTCACCCTCGTGCCGCTTCAAACCCATATATCTTTTCTCTTCAGAATCCAAATGACTTTTAGCCTTTATCTCAATCAATTTACTGGATTAGTTTTATGATGTCTTTGTGTACTTTTTGAAGGCTGATTATGTAGACTTTCAATTGACAAAATGATGAGAGAATATATCAAAAAAAAAATCTTCATTTGTGTTTCGAAGATGAACTAAAGTCTTATGGGTTTGGATTGACATGAGGGTGAGTCAATTATTATTATTATTATATATGTATATTATTAAAATATATGTTACCTCAGTTCTCTCCACTTTTGAGCTTTTCATCACGACAAAACATGCTGCTATCTATTGGTTGTTTACGCTCACGGCACCTTCTGTCAGTCGATAGTTTCGCCTTCTAAAGTACAGCATGCATGTGGTTAAATATGACAAGCAATGAATGGTCGGGTAGTGACGTGTTATCATGACAAAACAATTTTTACAGTTTTCAAACAATTTTAGGAGTCAAAATCTTATAATCTGACACAGTGACTATCGTAACCAACAAAAATATCATGTAGTCTGAACTGGCATTACCATACCCTTCAGCCCACCTTTGGCCATCCGTAATGATGACTGGAGAACCATTAAAGAATGGGACACAAACATCTCCCTGGAAATCCTGGAGAATTCAACACATTAGATGATGACTTAGAAATTAGAAACCCTGTGTTGTGTGCCATATGCATCAGACATTCCCCCAATGGTCCGTGGGTGTGATGTCTGAGGCTGAGACTATGTTTAGCACTTTGGACCAAGGTATTTTAAATGTGGGTATCTGCCGGTTGCAAGTGACAGTGGAAATGTGTCTGGCTCTGGCACACATTTGCATGCTTGCTTATGGCCCGACATGTGGAAATGCAGCTAATTATAGGTTTTGAAGCTGTGTTTGGGTTTATTTAAAAAAATATTTAATTATGCTTATTCATAATTCCAAACAGTTGTGGCCGAGTTTAAACTCTGAATGAACAATTCCAATTTCTCTAATGAGGATCATCAACAACAAACATCACAATTGACCCTTCGCAAACAGTTTTGATAGGCGATCTGAACAAACATAACCCCCGAATCTGCCTTTTTGTCCGTCAAAGCAGCGTCCTCTTTGCTCTGGGAACATGATGTGTGGCGTGAGAGCGCATGGCTTGTCGGATAGAGCAACGGTAACTAAAGGGGGCGGGTCTTTGCGAAGGGTCATTTGGCATCATAGAAGCGCAGTAATGCAGTGCTAGAAATGAAGGTGTCAAACAATGGAAAGATTTGTTTGAATTATCAACGGGAATTGATTAGATCGTTGTGGTGCTGACATATGAATGATAGTTTGTCCAGCTCTCGTGCCAGTAAACGCATCAGAGAAGAGATGTCGCTGCAAGTGGGAGGGGAATATTCTAGATATTGCGCTGCAATATTCCATTTGATTTCATGGTGACTTTAATAACCTTTAATAATAACCTTTAACCCTTAATAAACCTTAAAAAGTAAAGTAAAAACATATTACTCTAAATCCACTGTGGCACCACATATTAACCTACCCTATAATACAGCAGAGATGGAACTTCAGGCTAGGGAAAATATAGCCGGGGGCCGTCTACACCTCTGAAGAGGGATCAGGTGGAGTTTATGCACAAAGAAGTGAGATGCCAACACACATTACTCATACTAAAAAGGTCAACCCACAATGACCTGATTTAACTTTAATTATTGGCATTTAAGTGTTTTTTAGACACTGCTTAACACATTATGTCACATTCAACTTAGAGTACAGAATATTTATGTGCCTTTGCTCTAGTTTGTATGCCCTCTCTTCATTTCCCTGTGGTTAACGTACATGTGTGTACCCTTGGCAGACCTCAGCTGTGTGATTGTGTTATCGTGTTTACTGGCTATGTGTGTATAATTTGTTTGTCTCTTTTGCCATGAAGGATTTTGATGTTACTGTATCTGATGTATGTTTTGTGTGTTCAGGGTTGGACTGATATCTATTTGAGCTGGAACCCTGATAACTACCCTGGTGTTCAGACTCTGCGTTTCCCATCCAATCAGATATGGACACCTGATATTTTGCTTTATAACAGGTAATGGACACAGTCACAATTTATATTATTCTGTTTGCTTTTAGCCTACAATACTGTTTCTTCTTAAACGTGCATCACAAACTGCCTCAGCAACAAAGGAATAAGCCAAAAGAGGCTCTTTAGTGATTTTATCATCTAAACACACACACACACATGTTCGTTTTGCTATCAAAGTGAGGACTTTCCATTGGCGTAATGGTTTTTATACTGTACAAACTGTACATTCTGTCCCCCCACCCCCCACCCCTAAACTTAACCCTCACAGAAAACATTCTGCATTTTTACATTTTTAATAAAACATTGTTTAGTATGTTTTTAAAGCTGTTTGAAAAGTGGGGACATATGAAATTTCCTCATAGTTCACTTTGAAGTTGTAATACCAGTGTCATACCCATGACATTATACACATTTGTGTCCTGGTATGTCACAAACACGTACACACACACACACACACACACACACACACACACACACATACACAACCCATGCAAAAAGTGGCTTATTGCATATTTCAAAATCACATGGGGAGCAACAACTTTAATTTCTGCTCTGATAGCCGCAAATCCACGCCGAACGCTGTGAGCGCTTGAGAAATCAGGAATGGTGGGAGAACATTGTGTTTGGTACATTTTTCTTCAATACAAACTTGGGTCTCTAGCCAACAAAGTTTAAATCCCCTCTGGCTAGCGCGATTCTCATAATGTATACAAAGAAGTCAGAAAGACCACATGAGCGTCTACACTATGAAAGCAATCCGGTTGAATGCGTTTTCGACTACCTCTGGAAGAAGTCAAAAGTGGACAAGCTCAAAACATTTTAGACCCCATTTACATCTGATTTAGCGTCATCCACTTGTGACCAAAATGCATCTTAATACCAGGTGTAAACAGGACCTTAGATTTCAATTTGATCAATAGTAAATTTGTACTTCTGCTGTGTTGAATGATAGAGACTGTTTAATAATACAGGAGCTCTTATCTAACTCCAACAGTAGAAAGCCAGTAAAACAAATTTAGAGGAAACAGAGGTTTATCGAGCTTGTAGACACAACATTTTCGTTTTCATTTTTTTTAAGGATGAGTAGTCATTAAGTAGCATAAACTTTCTTGATGCGTCTTGACACAGGTAATTATCTATATTGTCACTGTCGGGAGGAAACCTTGTATGTCCAAAACCGCTGCTTTTCAAGAAAGACTTTTTTTTTTTAAACTGCATTATCAAAGTTGATATTGTGGCTTTATATGTGCTCAGACATGTGTCATTATATTATTAACATTTTTCCAAAATCAAGCCATAAAGAAGTTACAAGGTTTTTGACCAGGTTTTTGAATGTCAGACATATGGGCTGTTTTGTCCATCATTAGAATGGCCACAACTGAGGCATTAAGCGCATTGCATTACATTTTCATCAACTTACAGGTTATAAAGTTTATGTGCGTTTTCAGTTTTTAGTCATTAGGCCAAAATCTCATGTTATAAAAGTTGAAGTGCTTTGCACAAGTTATTTAAGACTGTACTGGCAATGACTCGAGGACAAATGCTTGGCGAAGACGCTCTTCTCAGCTCCTCATAACATAAAACATTAACCTTATATATATATATATATATATATATATATATATATATATATATCTATAATGCTGAGGATGTCACTGCCAGAGGCTATAAAGCTCTGAGTCAATTCTATTGACATGTTACACACATATTCACAGCTGGTCACATCTAAAGATGTTCCCATAAACATTCACAGCATCTTGTACCCGCTTTTTCAGGGAACAGGATTACAGTCAAGTAACCTGAAATGTTTTATGGAAAAGTCTAGCATGAATATTCCTTAACACATATTCTTCTTTATTGGTCCACTGAAGACAGTAAGCAATTGACATATGCAATGACATGAAGATGGTTAATGATGACAGAACAATGACGACTATAACTTTAAACAGTGTTAAACTTTGAGGCTTTGAAATCGCAATCCTTGCGTTACACACAGCAGATTTGAGTCGCCATCTGTTCCATCCGAATTAAAGTCTGAACTGATCTGTGATGCGCTTTTATAACATCATACATTTTATAAAATCATATTGTTGTTCACTAATTTTGGTTATTTATACTGGAGTCTGTGATGGTCTGGCCTGTAATTTAGAAGGGTGTTAACAGGTTCAAGTTTTAAACCCCAGAAGGGTTGATCTACCATTGTCTTCATTGTGCCATTGAGCGAGAAAAAAAAAGTGTCATCTAATTTAGCAAATGGTGCCAACTGTTATATCTGTATGTAGAACAATGAAACTGATTAAATCTGAATAGAGAAGCAAATTACCAGGTTCTGGCAAAAGACAAGTTTATTCCTTCAGGCCATCTACCTCTTGAACAGTTAAATTCCCACTGTGCAATAATAATAATAATAATAATAATAATAATAATAATGAGCAAGAACAACTCCTTATGTGTTTAAACACAATCCGCAATAAATCTCTGAGTCTTCAACCTTAACAATATAAACCAACTATTCTTTGCATTTTACTCCTTTGCTTTTATCATTTCTCATCTTTTTCTAATAAATCCTACATCCTTCTATTCTTGGACAGCGGATGTTGAAGATGTGAGTCTACAGCAAACATACACCTTAAGTTAAATACCACCAGTAAAAGAAAAAGAAAAGAGAAGAACACAGACAGAGAAGTTGGTGATGTGAGAAGAGAATTACACACGTCATTAAGCTGCTTACCCATAGATCATCAACTCCTGATGATGGCAATGCCATTCTCCTGAAAAGAAATGAACAAATAAAAGAGATTTAGTTCAAACCTTTTTTAAATGTTAAAAGGTCAATGTATGTCAGCAAACTCTTTTTTTAAAGAGTTTAAAAAGTATTTTTAGTAGAATTTTAAAAAGTGCATTGTGTCAAATTATTATTTTAAATGTTACTACATAGAAGTTAAAGTGAGACCCAGAACAGATAGCGACTCTACAATGTGTGCTGATGTATAGTACATACATAACATATTTATGTATTATGCTTAGCAGTCCAGTGTAAACACCCTCTCTTCACACTTATTTTCCCTCATCTGTAATGTAAAACACACAGTGGGTTTGTGCATTGGCTGTGTTTGTGTGCACTGAGAGAGGACAGATGCAGTGTTATGTATTATTTAGACAGAGCTTGGAGGTCAGCTTCACTTTCCCTACCACCACCCTCTCTTTATATAATGGACTGCACTGATTACAAGACTTCCACCCCCCTTCCACTTCTGTTCTTTCATCACAGTCCTTTGCGGTATTCATTAGGAATGCATGTTTACTTCAAATTTATCATTCTTCATGTGTTGCCCTTTAGTTCCTCCTAATGTCTCATTTTTTATTTTTTATTTATTGGCATCACAACCTAGTTATATGGATGTTTTCCTCCTGAGCTCATCAACAATCATTACATACAATGAGACTCCTTTGCTTTTATCATTTCTCATCTTTTTCTAATAAATCCTACATCCTTCTATTCTTGGACAGTGGATGTTGTAGATGAGAGTTTACAGCAAACATACACCTTAAGTTGAATACCACCAGTAAAAGACAAAGAAAAGAGAAGAACACAGACAGAGAAGTTAGTAATGTGAGAAGAGAATTACACACGTCATAGAGGCTTTAAATATCTATTTGTAAACAAGGGCCTCATATTATTTTATTATTTACATCACAGGATAGTCAGTAAAGGACTTGGAATGGTGTGGTTATAGTGTTGGGTCTGCATAGATCAGCAATATCCTTTGCTTTATTTGAGATCATCTGTTTACATGGCTGTTTTATCAGAGTATGCCTGTGAAATAATCTGTGTTTATTATATTTGGATTGAGTGCAACAATAATTAAAATAAGCCTTCATTTAGTTACAGAACTGCAACTGCATATTGTGTGCCAGATTTTTTGTGCAACATTTATTAATAGTGCAGATTGCAGCTGGATGATTTTATTAGTGACAAAAATTACTAGGCTTGAAAGACAATGTAATAAAAAAACCATTGGTGCTTCGTTAAAACCTTTCTCTTGCTTGCAGCCTTGAAAGTGCTTAAAGAAAAGAGATTGATAAGGGCAAACAAATCTAACTTGAATAATATGCCAGGGAAATGGTAAAACAGTGAAAGAAGCGCCGTTTATATGCACGCGTGATGTGTTAAATCCATTCAGAATTTTGCAGATTTTCAATCAAAACATGAAAAAGTGATGGCAAGATGGATGAGGCACATAATAAGCATATTTTGTGGTTATTGGATATCCAACTAGATTAGTGAGGTAAATGGCAAGTTTACCAAAGCCTCTTGTTTTGATGAATGAAAAAGCATATTTGACTCTGAACATCCTTCAAAAATGTTTTACACAACAGCAGAAATACTGGAGAAATTGTGGCAAGTTACTTTACAACATCTGCCTTTCACAAGAAAACGTCTCAGGTTGCAAATGTAAACCAGTATCTCTGAGAAGGGGAACGAGATGCTGCATTTTGGTGTTGACACTATGGGGAATGGCATTGTGACTGGTGTCTGAGCGTGTGTAAACAAATGTGATGTCACATGCGGAGCATCTGAGAGTATAAAACGGCACCTAAGTTACACATCATCTATTATTTTGTCTGAAGGATACATGCAGGCATGCCCTGAAGCATGGCAATGAGACATCTCATTTTCCTTCTCAGTATTTATAACTTGACGTTTTCTTTCGAAGTAGAAGTTCAGGAAGTTCATGGTGTTGACTCTATGGGGAACGCAATACCTACTACCCCATGATGAAGAAATGCCTGCCCCACTAGGTTAAGAGTACACAAAAACAGAGTGGGCATAGCACCCAAGTGACACAACGGAGTCAGAAGAGCATGGGACACAGGCTATGTGACTTGTGCAAGAGATGCACAGTGGCTCTGCTCCCCACGCCAGTATCCACAGTATCCCCTAAAACTTTTGACTTCAGATGAGGGATCTGGTCCAGGTTTAAACAGCCAAATCTTAGCACCAGACAGATCTTAGGCTGAAACCCCGGGAGCAAAGCTATAAGTGGAATGCACAACAAAAGCCTCAGCTATGTTATGCTAAGCCTGAGAGACACATATGGAGCAGTCTACTAAGGGAACATACTAGCAGTCAGTACCTCCAAGTTGAGGTTACTGAAAAAGGAGGCAGCGAGGAGTGGACAGCAAGCGCGACTCTGCCAATACCTACAACCTTAGTATCACCACCATCAAAGTGAGAACATATATCCCAACCTCAAACAAATCATAAGAGAGGGAGGGAACGAGGGGAGCATATGTAAAGGGAAGGGTATGTCCCTACTGCAAATCCAACACTAGTTGGGGAGAGAGGTAAATGGAATAACAGGGCATTGCATGGACTGCCTATAAGAACTCCATATACCTATATCTACCCCAAGGTGGTATTTGTGTAAAAGGGAAGCTTTAAGTCCTTCTTAAATTCTTAATAATCAGAGAGGGCAGAAAAGAGTACCGTTGGAAATGTATTGTTCCAATTATTGCGACTCATGCTACCATGAAATCCAAAGGGAGTGTACATCCCTATGTGAAACCCAACAATGGTTGGGGAGGGAGATAAATGGAATGGAGGGACCACTGAGGAAGAATTTGACTGGAAGGAGGCTATTAGCTCTACTTGCACAACACGTAGCATCTGTGGTGTTAGACCGTCTTAGTACACAAATCCATAGGTCTTCAACCCTGCTCCTGGGGACGCGCTGTCCTACAGGTTGAATATAAACTTTGCAGGGCAATGAGCCTCCAGGAGTAGCATGTCCATTATTATGCTGGTTGGACGGTTGGTCCCATGTGCTCTGAAGACAGTTTATTTCCACCTTATTTATAATACCACTCTAACAATAACGTCATATTCTCTACAATAATTTGGTTTTAATTTACCACATTTGTCATGGATAATTAGAATTGCAACTAATTGTGTCTGTATGATACAGAGAAAGGGGAGCTGTGCTTTGTGTCAGTGACTGACAGCAGTAATTGCCTTCTCTATGGCCCGGCTTCATAAATCTGCATTATGCAAATTTCTTTTGCCGTGGCTTGACAGGTGTCACCTCTTCCTAAAGCTGCGTTATAACAACTTACTTGCTGTTTAAGGAAATGATGTAAAGAGCTACATCATCCAAATTCTTCCAGATCATGCATACCTTAAAATATCGCTCATGGCCACTTATCTCACTCAGCCAATTACAATGATCCTTTTGGCAGAAGACATTAGCTAAAACATCTTGCCACTTTAAGATGAATATATTAAGAGAACACGCTGACTTTGCTGACTGACTCTGAGGAAGAGTCAAAAGAGGATAAACCTTTAAAGACAAGGCAGGATGCATTTAGATGATGTGGCGTGCATTAAACTGGAGAAATCTGTGCCAATTAAGCAATTTAAAGTAAATGTGCAGCACAGAGGCTAGTGATCGTCCACTGATTCTGCTAGTTTTGTTTTAGAATAGATTGGATTACTTAAAGTAACTTGGATGAATGTGATTGTTCTTTCACAGGAGAACAATGCCATGTTTTAGCAGGAAGATTGATGGAGAATGCTATGCACAATGGAAAGTTGTCAACGTCACCTTATCACAGGGAGGCAAGAGGATATGGTCAAAGAGATGCTTTTTTCTCGGCTTAACAATATATGACGTCAACCACTAACTCGTCGACAAAAGAGCAATCGTTCTTTAAAGTCAGCATGAAACAGAAGTCTCAATAGTCTTTCTTCCCTGTTGTGACGTATATCCGTGTGAAACAGTTTCCAAACAAATGTAGGGCGGATTTTGTCCGTTGGAAATGGATTGGATTGTTGTGGTCTTGCAATAATGAACACATCAGAGAACAGAAGAGGGGTAAGGGAAGTTATTTTGAAGTTATTTTTATTAGAGCGTGAGGGCACATTAAGTTTAAAAAATATTTATGTGCACGGATAAATCCTTTATAATAAATACTGCATTCTTTAAAAAAGAAGAAAAAAAAGAATTGCCCATTTTGATTTCATTGTGACTTTAACACTGCTCTTAAATCAAAACTTCATTGATTTGTGGATTCTGTTTCATTTTTTAGACTTCTATACTGTATATTTAATGAATGCAATACAAATTGTTATACGAGTAATCAAATCGTGATTACCTACAGCCAAATCACAGCTGTGCTGATGTGGAATATTGCTCATATAACTTGTTTTTACAAGCATATTTTATGTTAAGCAAAAGCATCATTGTGTGCTTGACAGGTGATTTGTGTGGCAAAGTGATATTTTGCAGGAGAGTTTTCGAGCTGATTACTGTCAGAATAATTATTCTTTGTCAAAATGTGAGATATTTCTCTTTTTTTAAAACTATCTACTCATCTCATGGCTGTTAAAGCCTCCTTTCAGTTTAACAGGTTGTAATCTGCCAAAGCACCATAAAAAAAGGACAGCTTTCTGAGAAATTGAAAGGATTAGAGATATTATTACCTAGGCAAAGTTGTTGAAGGGTCATCCTTGATCTCCGACAGCAAAGAGCAGTGACGAGTTATAAGCTCATGGTATGGACCTTGTATGGGATTTTGTCCTCTTTAACATTTAAGACAGGTTTTAAGACTGAAAGGAATAGGAGCATAATATCCCAAGCGGGCAAGTGTCTTCCATCTTGTTTTATGTTACATAATGGTATTTGTGTCATAACTCAAGGCAAATATTTAAAGAGAGTGCCGAATATGTAAAAGACTGAAAGAGAATTTGTGAGTGCCCAAAAAACGACTGCTAATCTAAAACTAAAACTATGAAAAATATTTTTTGTTGATTGATATTGAGCTGAAATAAAATGAAATATAAATATTAGATGAAAAACTTAGATGCAGTACTAAAATTGTAATAGATATAAATTAAAGCTAAATAGAAATATATATAAAAAATAATAAAAATGACAAAAGCACATAACAACATTACTAAACCTTTAACTAAAATTGGATATAATAAATAATATGTATATATATATATATATATATATATTTCAATGCTGAGTTTTCCATTTTCAGCCTGGCATATGCTGGCTTTAAAGTGGCTATATGATGAAATGCCACATTTAATAATAATTTGATGATCCTATAGTACCTAAAGTCAGAGTACATTCACACACACACACACACAAACACAGATTTGTTTTGCTATCTTAGTGAGTACATAGACTTCCATTGATTTTATATCAGGTCAATGGTATTTTCTCCTAAACCTACCCATCACAGAAACATGTGACCATCACTAGATTTAAATAAAGACCTCTTTTGGTTGATTTATAAGTCTTTTTAACTAGTGAGGACCAGTCAAATGTCCTCGCTAGTGGATTGAGAAAGTATTTCACAATATGAGTGAGGACATATGGTCCTCACAAGTCGAAACAAGTACACACACACGTACACAAATACATCATGCATATTTGTGCGTATGTGTGAAACATTACACCCCCACATCCCTGTCCACTCCCATATACATATGTACAACCTGTGCAAACTCCATCCATATACTAATTACTTTGACTTATGTGGAAAATAAAAGGTCAGGATGTATATAATTACCATGACAAACCATTTTTTTGTACCTCCTACATACTAATAAGCTCTAAATGTCACTGAGGATTTATTACATTATTTTATAAAAGTATTATCAAACGCTTCTGTCCCTGCTGAGATTTTACCTGGGTTTCTTTTATTAATTGTATTGCTAATGGTGCTTTGGTATGTATGATTAATTATGAATTGGTTTTTGAATAATGCAACTGCTGGACTGCCTTCTTGTAACCACAATTTCAATTGAATTGGACATTTTAATCTAAGGAATATTATTCTTCTGGGACTGGGCGGTTGGAGGAATGCAAAAAGACAAGGACACATATATTATTCTACAGAGAGATACTGGCATAGAAATTATTTTAAGCTGCATAATGACCCATCACATAGTATGAAGACAATAACTGGCATTTGAATGTTTAACCTGTGTGTCAGTTTATGCAGATTACAGGGCAGCTAATATTTAAGGAAGTGTTCCAGTCATGCATTGGAAAAATATTTTGATTGAAGTTTATTCTGTATTTTTCCTCGCACTCTCTCCTCTGCAGTGCTGATGAGAGGTTTGATGCCACCTTCCATACGAATGTCCTGGTTAATGCATCAGGTGCCTGTCAGTACATACCACCAGGTATGAATTATCCTTACCACTTTTAATTATTCAACCACACAAATTGTCTTAGATTGACAGATTTTAGTTAGGAGTGCACAGTAAATCTGTACCATTTTGGCCAATATTAGATTTATTATTATTATAATTTATCGGTATTGGTTAATGTGGGATATTTAATTGCGTGTGTGCTCATTTTCTGTTTCTACGTGTAGATTACATCTAACACTCACTTAAAGTTCAAAGCCTTTAATACCAGTATTATTTTAGTATCATTGATAGACTATTATTTAATTTAATATTTCTTTTGAGTTATATTTTATGTTATGTTTTCATTTTAGTTAAAGTTTTAGCAATTGTGTTGTTGTTTTTTTTTTAAATGTCTACCATTGTTATTACATTTTAGTTTATTTAGTTTTAGTTATATCAGTACTTCAACTTAAAACTTCATGATAATGAGAAATGTTGTCCGGGCAACTAATTTGAAATATATAGTGTAGAACTTTTACTATATTTGTTATTTATTTGGCTAACATGAGAATAATTATTGGCTTATCGTATTGGCTAATTTTAACCCTAATGTTGCTGTAAAGAAGAACAATTAGTTCATCATTTTTGTTCTATGGGTGTTCTATATGTTTGGCTATGGTTTTGCAGTTTTAACAAGTGTGATATATAGTGAAACAGTTAAGATAATTTCAACATTTAAAGACAATTAAAATCCAACATGAATTTCTTTATTGTTATTTTATTTATATTTGTATGTTTATATGTACCACGCAGGTATTCTGAAGAGCACATGTTACATAGACGTGCGCTGGTTCCCATTCGACATACAGAAATGTGACCTCAAGTTTGGCTCCTGGACTCATAACGGATGGTTGTTGGACCTACAGATGCAGGCAGTGGACATCTCTACATACATCCCCAATGGAGAGTGGGATTTAGTGGGTAAGGAATTTGTAAATTTCATTTCAGTATTTTAACAGTGAGGTGTTTGTTTGTTTTTTCAAATGATAATTCATGCAGTGTGTAATATTGCTGTCTGAAGTTTTAAAGATCAAAATGCATAGCAAATAAAGTTATGGTATCCTTGAGGAAATAATCGATTATGAACTGCTGAAGTGAGTTGTCAGCAATTCAAACTTCACTTCCTGTTTCATGCCTACATAACAATGTAACACATTTGCATAATGTTAGCCTATGGGCTTCATATGCTGTCCACGAACATTGTCTACTTTGACCCACCCTCAAACACTAGTTGTAACTGGGGCCTGGAAGAGTTTGGTTCATGTTGTCGACATGACTTGTTTTCAGCACTATGAATCCAGTTTGCATGCACTTCAAAAGGTTGAGGACTCGCCTTGGAATTTATAAGGAAAAACCAACACCATCGATCGTATCACTGTGGCCCTGTCCCAAAAGGCACACGTCATGTGCACTTACTAACTTGTTGATATACAATGGCCGTGATCATGAAGTCCACAAGACTGTAGGTGCATGGTGTCCCGTTTGGCATTTTAGGTTTCAGAAGGGTGATCCTTTGCAGCCAATTTTGCAAGTGCGCACTGAGGCGAGCTCCACAGCAGAGTCCTGCCCAACAGTCGTAGCAGCATTAGTGTAGACTCAGAGGAACATCGTCCAGGCTTCCATTTGGGACAGGGCAAGTGTATCAGGCACTGAGGAACCCTCCTGAGTTGAAAGTCAGATACGGTACGTTCTGTAAGCGGCAGACAACAGACTGGGCTGTCTGATCAATTAGAGCAGAGTTGGCTCGCAATATGGCGAGGTTGAATCTCCGAAAGAAACCTTTTCCGACTCTTTAAGAAATGAGGCGATGTGCATGCTGCTGTATATTGTGAGAAAATTAAAGGTGTTTTTTTTTTTTTTTTTAAACTTGGATTCATGTAAACCTATTGTAGAAGACCTCCCAAACAAAATTAGGAGTTTTGTATCATAGGGGCTCTTTAAAGTTAAAGTTTTAAAGTTTTAGGCTGGTCTGCCCCAGCAGTCTAAAAGTGAGTATCAATGTCAAAATGATTAAGATGGCCAATCAAAAACTGTTCACAGAAGCCTTGCGCAAATTACTGCATGATGCTTCAGTTTTAAGTGTGCAGTGTAAAATGTAAGTAGCTAAACATTTAAAATTTGACAACTGTTTCACAACAGAAATGTTAAAAGACTATCATGAAAGCTATCATTTACGTGATTCATGGAATAAATTATTGAAAGTGATGAGACAGGAAATATTAACTGCCATTTTCTGCATATTAGGCATAGAATTAAGAGTGAATGTGTGCATATTTAAAAAAAAAATATTATTTGTAATAAGTTTAAATGGATTACTTTACTTGTCCTTTTTATCCTCCTTTTTCTTTGTTTCTCTCCCTTAAATCCTAAAAATATTTTATTCCTCGAGGGGGAAAAAAAGACTAAATGGGCATGAAAATGGTCTACTTGTTTATCCAAACAGTTGTATTTGGGAAACCCGTTTATAAGTTTTGCAATTTGGAAATGACACACTAAGGGCTGTGTAACACTGTCTAGTCTGGTTCCACGTGTTCTTTGTTTTTGTTTGCTCCCGCCACTCGTCTTCACTCATTATGTTCAGCCGTGTTTTGTATTCCCTTCACCTGTTCGTGTCATTACTTCCTGTATTTGAGTTCCTGTGTCTACCCTGTTCATTTGTCGGTCGTTGTTTGTACTATGCACTCTGTCTCGTGTCTGAGCCTGTTCTGTGTAAATAAACCTGTCTGATCATCGTATCCCGCGTCTCCTGTCCTTCCGAGCGTGACAGAACGACCGACCTCTCATTGCGAGAAAAAGAAGAAAAACGATCAAGATGGACTCACCAACAATCGAGCATCTTCTCCGGCCAGAGGTGAGGCCCTACCTGGGCTACCTGTTGGGGATTGCCCCGGGAGGCAGCTTCTCCACCCCAGCCTGGAAGCCCGGGGTGCCCGCCGATATCAGAGCCGGGGTGGACGATTTCGGAGCCCCGGTCGTGACGCGAGCAAGTCCGTTCAGCACAGAGCCAGGAGCTCACCAGAACTCCATCAACTGGTGGGCCGCGGATCCAATCCCCACCCAAATCCCCACCCGTAAAACCTCGTCTGCCCCGTACCAGTTCGGAAGCCTGCCTGTCTCCCCGATCCCGTCTCCTTCGCTGGTCACAACCAGCCCCCTGGATCCGTGGCCACCGCGGCTGTCATCCTGCTCCTCGGCTCTGTCCCTGCCGCGCACTCCGTGAGGCTCCTCATCGGCGCCTCGAGCTTCACCTCCACCAACGCGGCTTGAGGCGGAGTCCCCGGCTCCACTTCGGGCCTCCATGCCTGTGTGTCCACCCCGACCCATCTGCCTGTCACCATCGCCTGGGTCCACGCCTCCCTCATCGCCTCCTCGGCCCGCCTACCCAGAAGCGCCGCTGGACTCCCTCACCTCTCCAGTTCGGCCTCCGGGGGTCGATGCCACACCTCCACCACGGACTTCCGGGGTTACGGCTACGCCTGCACCCGTCACCCCTACGGCGTCACCTGGCTCCTCCCTCCCTGTGACCTTCCTATCAGCCTCGGTCGCCCCAGCATCGCCCCGGTCAGCCGGATCCTCAACGCCTCTTCGGTCCCGTGACCCTGCAGCGCGGCGCCAAGCTTCTGGGCCTAGGGTGTCGCCCAGGTCAGTCGGCCGGGAGGTTTCGCCGGATCCCCGTCACACACCATGGCGTCGCCTCCATTGATCGGCCCCAGAGTGTCGTCCGCCCCTACAGTCGAGACTCCTCCCTGGCTCCTCCCCCCGTTGACGCCGCCATGGTGTGTGTGGCTTGCGGCTCCGGTCGGCTGCCTACCATCAGCTCCACGCCCTCCACCGAAGCCTCCGCCCTCGCCTACCCTCGCCACAAACTCTGTTACGGCGCGAGGACGCGCCTTTTTCGAGGGGGCGTACTGTAACACTGTCTAGTCTGGTTCCACGTGTTCTTTGTTTTTGTTTGCTCCCGCCACTCGTCTTCACTCATTATGTTCAGCCGTGTTTTGTATTCCCTTCACCTGTTCGTGTCATTACTTCCTGTATTTGAGTTCCTGTGTCTACCCTGTTCATTTGTCGGTCGTTGTTTGTACTATGCACTCTGTCTCGTGTCTGAGCCTGTTCTGTGTAAATAAACCTGTCTGATCATCGTATCCCGCGTCTCCTGTCCTTCCGAGCGTGACAGGCTGACAGTTTTAGGAGAGCAAGTGAAATTATTTTGTGAGGATCTAAATCCATTTTTATGAAAGCACCAAGTACAAACACATCCCTTCCAACTTGTCAAACACACATTCTTGCTTTCTGATCTGGTTGCTTTTCATACATTTCACACATTTACAGGTCATGAGTGTTTGAATGGTTTTCTTTGCCTGGAGGGACACTATTGATAATTTCCTCACCACATGTCTTTCATGGAAAAGTGTGTAAAAGTGTTATAGGCTCTTCTGAATGCTGCATGGAGAATTTCATCCTCCTGCTGGACTGTAGGGAACACAAACTTAACACAGTTATAGAAGATCTTTGAAAGACATTCTTCTTTTTTATGTCCATATTCAAGTGGGGAAAAAGAGAGAAACTTCGAGAATGTCTTGCCTCTTATAACCTCATGAGAGCATTTCTCATGGATTAAGACAGCGCAGACAGAATTTTAAGTAATTTACTTTTATATGCGGTTTTATATTATAACAGAATTAAATAACTTTGTTAATATGAGTGACATTCTTGTAATCGTGCAACACCATAGGATATGCCATGTTTTGCAGTAATATTAGAAATAATAATATTGGAAATGAATGTTTGCGTGGCGCAGGTTTTCTAATCTCATAATCTGATCGTGTTTGGATGGATAATCTCTCTGTTTCTGTCTTGGTCTTTCATTTTTACGCTTTCATTGCCAATGTGACCCAGGGTCTGCTCGACAGATGGGGTCCTGATGGTTGTTGGCGGTGCTTTGGCACTGATTTTGGCTGGCGCCAATGGCCAGTTGGGTGCCAAGGTTGTGCAGTGACACGGGCAGTCTTTGAATGGGCATCTTTAACACCGCAGGGAGCCACACATTTTCACACACACAGGTGCAACCTACTGATTCCTATGTTGCAGAGAAGTGTAAGCATAGATGATACATTACAAGAATCTTTCTGCATTTCTATACGTGCTATTTGGTGTTTTTTCCAGTTTTTCTAATTATCTGACAAATCTGCATACCTATCATTGTAAATGGAAGTTCCCTCCCCTTTCAAACACACACACAAACCACATTACTCAGGTATGTCTTTTGTAATCAGTTAAATGACTCAAACCAGCCATTTGCTTTGATGTGATTGTCTCTGAGTGCCATAACAATTCTGACCAGCGTGAAATCCTGATGAAAGCTCTACCTCCGCCTGCCTAGTTTGATTAAATACAATTTTGATTTCATTTTTTAATCAATTGAAGAGGAGGGCTGTCTGACCCTGACAGATCAAGGCTGTCTCATTTGCAACATGTCGTGTCATTGTTTCCCTTTACTCTTGCAACTGGTAGAAATACTAATATTATCATATAAGAATATTTCATGCATTTTGGAGTTTGGATTGACTTTTAAGGTACTGTATATCATAGACGACATCACTGTTTTTGTCACGATTGTCAGTTGTAGTGCCCGCTAGAAACTCTAGAGGGTACTCCACCATGGACTCACTCACCCACTCACTCACTCACTCACTCACTCACTCACTCATCCACCAGGCAGACTACATTTCCCAGAAGCCCCGCACCCATCACTAATCACTCCACCAGCTGCAACACATTACCCAATCACTGATTACTTCACACAGCCCATTCGTTATCACACACACATCTGTGCCAGGTCTTGTTCTTCTCCATGTCGACAATTCTGAGCAGTTTTCCCTGTCTTGTTTTCCCGTTGCCATTCTGCCTGTTTTCTGATTGTTTTGCCACCTGCTTTTGGATTATTGCCTGTTTCCCAGATTATGAATGATATCTGCCTGACCTGAACTTCTGTCTGCCCAATGACCATTCCTCCTACATACGTGTTTTGCTGTTGTTTGACCATTGCTTGTATGACTACTCTTGCTAAAATAAAGCCTGCACTTGGATCTCATCCGCTGACTCGCCCCTTCATTACAGTTTTAAATCCTTAAAACTTGGGCTGGGCTTGTTTGACTGTGAAACACAGAATTATCTGTACTTTGGAGAGCACTAAAGGATTAAGTGGACTGCATTGCAAAAATTAGGGAAAGGGAAAGCAAATATCAGTTTTATGCACACCAAGATCAAAGACAAGAAACAGAATAAACAGTGGCTGATTCTTGTGTTTGCTTTAGATTTAGCTAAATAAAAAAATAAAGTTTTGGGAGAAGAAAAACCTTTTTTTTTTTTCAGTTATGCACTTTAAAGGTCATGAAGATCCTGTCTGTGATTCGGTTCTGTCACAAATATGCTTGTCTTGGCTGACAGCCTCTATTTTCAGAAAGGCCTTCATCTCAGTTCTGTTGGAGATTGGTCACTTTGAAGTCCTGCCTTAGCGTTTACCTTAAACCACTCTGCTGGCTCCCTCACAAAGAGCATATATAAAACAGGGTCTTGTAAAAATAAAAAAATTGAAAAAAATAAAATAAAAAAATCTTATTTTTAAAGTCCCCTTGTGGTCAATAATTTTATCACTAAACTCATCTTTGATCACCAAAATGACACATTTAAACATTTTTTCCTTTGAAAAAAATTTCTTCATGCCTTAAACTATCTTCAATGTAACTCTACACCTTTGATTCATTTAGTATATACGTGGACCCATGAATATGCAAATTAGCCCCACCTCCACTTAATCACACAACTTCAGAATACCTGAATGCACTCTTGTCAACTTTACTGTAGTAAACTCTACACAATGGCAAGTGGAAATTCTGGTTTAATTCAGCCATATATGTTTGAACCAGAAACTGATTCAGAAGAAGTAGTGGAAGAGTGAATTATATAGGGTCATCTACAAGTTGATGTATCAGAATGGTAATGCAATTTATGTATCGCTCTCTACAATGTTGGACACATAATGGTAATTATTTTGATTGATTAGCCTTTTGCTTGACTACGTTATCAAACAGCTAAAATATGTGGTTGTTAAAGTCACACAAACCATTAAATGCTTTTCATGCTTTTGTAGGTTAAACAATATCTAATACTTCTCCAAACAAAAAACATGGGATTTGTGACTTTACTGCTTCATAAAATGTAATGGAACACTTGAGTATACTGTATTTGTGAAAAATGCCGGCTGTTGTATGACATAAACCTGAATGTGTTCCTTTGTGTTTTGTCAGGGGTCCCTGGGAAGCGTAATGAGCTGTATTATGACTGCTGTAAGGAGCCTTACCCTGATGTGACATTTACAGTAACAATGCGCAGGCGAACATTGTACTATGGTCTGAATCTGCTGATTCCCTGTGTGCTCATTTCTGGCCTGGCTCTGCTTGTGTTCCTGCTACCAGCTGATTCTGGAGAGAAGATATCACTGGGTAAGATAAACATGCAGTAAAGTTTTCTTTTTTTATTACAATGATCATATATACATAACTATGTCCTTTTATGCATGAAGGAATGATGTTTTTTTAATTTATACTTACTTTTTCCACTTTTACCTGTCTGTCAGGTATCACTGTCCTCTTGTCATTAACGGTCTTCATGTTGCTGGTGGCTGAGATCATGCCGGCCACCTCTGACTCAGTTCCTCTCATAGGTAAGTTAAGTGCTACATCCAAATTGCTGAATTTTCATATTATGGACTGAATCTCATGAAGAACTTCTTAGTTTATGTTGTTTTTGACAGTGGAGTTTGGAGATTTAAACAGTTGTGTCTTCTTTGTCTCAATAGCTCAGTACTTCGCCAGCACCATGATGATTGTAGGCTTGTCAGTTGTTGTCACTGTCCTTGTTCTGCAGTTTCATCATCATGATCCACAAGGGGGAAAGATGCCAAGATGGGTGAGTGAAAACTCTTTAAATTGCAGTTCCTTTTTGAAGTCAACACCACAAAGCCCACATTGAATTGATGCTATGGGGAAAGTCAACAGCATGACTGGTGTCTAAAGCACTTGTATAAACACAACAATTTTATTGGCCGACAACAGTTCATGACGTCATTACAGGAGTACCTATGAGTATAAAGAGGGCACATGAAATGTACGACATAAGCTTTTTTGGTCTTCAGGACCGGTTTGTTTGTATTAGCACATGTAAAAAGTGATCATTATGGATAAACACTCAGGAAGTGTGTGCCTCCATGGTTTTTGACACCTGAGGACACACATGGGCATACCATGTGCATACCCAGGCATACCAGGCAGATCTGCTTAAACATTTGGATCAGGGGCAGGAACTGTCTCCTGAAGCGGTTATATCTCCCCTCCCCCCAAACCAAACAAGGGGGTGAATGGGACACAAGAGGTTGTAACAAATGCTTACATCAGTCCCTGAGGCTGGACTGATAATATAAATGGGGTGTTCGATTATTTTACGATCTGCCTTCTGACAGGTCTGGCAAAGGGTTTGAGGATAAAGCTGCCAAAATCCTTCCCCATTAGAATAGGTTAATTAAGTAAGGAAAGACCTTGGGTTGGCAACCAGATAATGAGAATCTGGACTGACTCCTGTTTATGGTGCTCCATTACTATCTCTAGTATATGGTTCTCGATACTTCCAGGCAGCGACCACAAGGGTGGCTGTCTTAAGAATCCTTGGCTCCCATTTCTGGTTCTGCTAGAACAGGATCAAGCAGAGCTAGCCCCCTTAGCAGTTTTATTTGTGGGCTGCAATTGTTCTCCCTTGTTGGGACATAATAAGTAGGAATTTTGCTTCTATTTAGAGAAATGGACCCATCCATTTGACCTTGTTTTCTGCCACTGACTATGGCAAATTTAATTAAGTATAGGCTATAGATGGTGCAAGATGAGTGTGCTAAGAGGCTTGAGCTGCCTCCTGTAGGATAGCTCCCCGATGGCTTCATTTTAAATGCTAGCTAGTGCTTAACAAGCTTCCTTTGATGGGCTGTTCATCAGGGTTGAGTGTAGAGTGGAACTTTCCCCCTCTGTCGGGGGTTTTAAAGTAGGGTCCTCCGCTCACCATTAGAGCCCTTCCCAATCCATTTAGAACCTAAAAAGTACAGGTAATTTGCCTTAGAGCATCTCTTCTTGTTATTGGGCACCTTTAGCAGTGCTGGGAGCTTTATGATCCTGGACGATTCAAGGCAGGGTGTTAGCACTTTCCCCCAATCACACTGGAGTAGTAGGGCTGAAGCTCCTTAGGGGTACGAAATTTCAGGACTAGGATAATAGATCATTATTCTTGCAGTTCCTCTATTTTGATCCCCCTAGAGGTAGTAGTGGGCCAAGGTTGCAGTCTAAAATGATGTCCCTGGGCCAGACATTCCCCATAGCATCAATCCAAGATGCAGTGTCTTGAACCGCCTCCACGGGAACCAGTGTCTGAAAGACATTTCCAATCTCTTCAACATCATATTAACCTGTGACAACTTATGACATCATAACAATGCTGCGTCAGAGCGCTAGGGGATCAATATACCCACGCCATCATGCTGAGGGGAGTGCATGCCAACGTATGGCAGTGGCTAATGTCAGAATCAGGCAAATTCAAATAAAACGCCAGACCCACTCACCCTATGGGTCACAACTGGGATGTCGGTGACAGCACTCACAGTGGTAAAATCCTCAGCTATAAGCCTCAAAGCGGCCTCCATCTTTCATATGAAGGCCTGCCAAGGCCGCACAAAGGCCTGGAACCAACAACTTCAACAGAAGGGGTCCCTTAAAGGGAGCATTTCTAGAGGGCCCGAAAGCACTTCTCAGAAGAATGAATGCCACCTGGGAGGCTGACCCGGTTTCTAGCTGTACTTGTAACTGTCCTCAGAAACAGTCTCTAGACACAGAAGTCTCACAAAGAGACATCCAGAAAGAGGGACTGCAGAAAGGGCAGTAGATCAGCTCAAACTGGATCTTAGAAACAGGCATCCTGGAGAGCAGAAATCAGTGTTATCAACCCTAACAAGCGAGGGGAGATACTCTGCTTGATCCTAGGATCTACAAAGCTCTTATGTTTAATGGCACTAGGGCAGCTGTGCACTCTAAAAGGGAACCCTCGCACGGGGAGTGCTCACAGCCTAAGGGCTGATCTAACTGGGAGGCCTCAAGAGAAATCTTCAACCTCTGACCAGACTTAGGGAGCTAAGTACTCAAACCCAGCCTAAGAACGAGGAGAGTACAAGCACGACCTATTAGGTCAACCAGGCTATAGGCTAGAATACGAAGGTGAACAAGGTTTGCCAAGCCAGCAACACTAGTAGTGTGCGGTCTCAGGGAGGCCAGAACCAACCACCTGACAAGACCTTGTTGACCGATACCCAACTGCTGGGGACTTGCATTAGGGAGGCCTACAGTGGCCAACTACCTGGTTTCAAGTCTTGACCGGCAGAGAAATAACCATACTGTAGGGAAATCGCCTTCAGAGGGGCCTACAAAGGCCAAACATCTTGAAGGAAAATGCTCACTGGCTAAATGTCATTGCTAGCTGCTATGCACCTACTTATTAGGGATGGCTCTCTGGGAGGCCTGATAGCTAGCTGTCTAGGGCCTGCAACACAGGGGCTCACCCACAGGGAGCCCAGCTAAAAATATAGGGCGGCCAGCTACCTGATAGCAAGACTAACTAGCTGTCCAGGATTTTTTTTTTCTCTTTTTTTTTTTTAACTAAAACAGCACCTAAGCCTGGGACCTATCACATCGTCAACAAGCACTGTACTCAGTAAATACACTATTTACCCTTTAAGCAAGGGGATTACAAACCTATGCCAACATGTCCTGGAGGAGGCCCACCTATGACTACTACTCCAGATGAACATGGGCATCAACTTTTGGGTATGCTGGGCTACAAGGAAGTGTACTAAATGACTAGCCCGCAGTGAAGGTCAAATATTGCTCGACCTGAGCTGCAATGGTGCAGAGCAGATAAAGACTACATGCTACAAGCCCCTATTCTGCCTCTACACCAACCTCCCTTATGCCCCAATGCAAAAAAAGGAACCTACACTCACCTAATGAGGGGTCAGTGGCAGGAATGTTTAGCAGACCGCCTTAAATATCCCTAGCACTAGCCTAGGCCAGCTGTCAGGGTTGCCCTGGTGAGGGCCAGCCCACAAAGCATAGATCTACCTGGCACTCCTCAGAGCAGCACGCTAACCAGGTAACAATGACAAGCACTACACATTCAATTTATCTACAGTCAAAGTGCTTGTCTCTTTGCAAAAACAGCCCTCCAAATAAATGGAAGAGAAGACAAACTACTCTACCCTTAGGTGGCTATCAAAGTGGCTTGAAAAGGGCCAGCCTGCAACAGAGCAGCGGCCTCAAAACCAGTCTCAAGTAAGGAGGCCAACTTACTCACAAATGAAGGGAAATATAAGATTCGTTCTAGCCAGCCAAAGGGGACTTCAGGGCCCTAAGAAATGCTTAAATAAAATTCAAATATATTTTTCTATATTTAACTAAATGCCCACACACATCCTACACAGGGAACTGCGGCCTACAAAGAAAATGCATTAGTATTTTAGATAGTACTCAACAGAATAAGACCTAAGACGGTTTCACCTGTGGACACAGGGTGGCGACCTCCACCATGGAAACGGGGTGTCATTCACCCTTACAAGGCTAAAAGGGTCTTCTCACTATCAAAGCCAGAGGCAGACCATCAGAATCATAATCCTCATTATCAGCCCAGCCAAAGGCCTGATGTAAGAAGTGCCTGGGGTTAAAGAAGAACGGAGAGCTCTAATCACCCTCAGAGTGAGGAGATCCATCAACAATGCTGAACTCATTTTTGAATGATCACTTCACTCAGATCCTTCCTCCTAGAGTCTCACCTTCTCTGTGTCCATTCCTGCGCAGAGGGGCGCACGAGAGCCGGCACTAGACTTCTGGCCCTGTCCGCAGCCCTCAGGTCGGGACAGGCCAGGCCCAATCTCTCTGGTTGAGAACTCAGACCTCAGCGGCATGCACATCTTGAATGCTGCTGGTCTAAGTCTCTCAGCAGGACAGGGTGGTGCGCCTGCCACACAGCCATCATGTGCAGAGCATCACCAGTTTATTAAAGTTATTATTTTATTATATAAAGTTTATTATTATCCGTCAGCTACTTTTGGCATCAACACACACCCATATTCCTTCCACAAACCCTACAGTGGTCTAATAAGAAAATACTTCAGTATTTAAATATTAACCAAGACCATTGTTCAGAATATGGGTTCTTCCATGCCCCCTCAACCTCAGTATGCAGGTCAGGAAGGCATGAAAGGCTCACTAGAGGGATAGGATTATGGCCAGAGAGACACTGATCGTCATTCTTTTGAAGGCGCGCTGCCATGGAAACTGTAATCTGCCTGCAGTGCGTTCCTTAATCAACAGCTCAGCATATGCGGTACAGTCATTCAGTCATTTACTCAACCTCTCCAGCCATCTCCTACTCGGCTAGAAGAGCACTGACAACGCATCCTCTCCCAGCAGCTCACTCTCACGAGCGGTCACACTCCTCTCAAACTGTTCGTCAAGCTCTATCTGAATGCACCATGATCTGAGTCTCCGCTCTGCCTCAGCGTGAGCGTGCCGGAACCACCAGGCCCAGATGCTGAACTGTTCCCTCGAGAAGAGACAAGTTCACCCACTTAAAAAGATGAGAGAGGCCTGTAATTTTCATCATAGGTACACTTCGACTATGAGAGACAGAATGAGAAAAAAAATCTAGATTGTCTGATTGTCTGATTTTTAAATAATTTATTTGCAAATTATGGTAGAAAATGAGTATTTGGTCAATAACAAAAGTTCATCTCAATGCTTTGTTATATACCCTTTGTTGGGAATGACAGAGGTCAAACGTTTTCTGTAAGTCTCCACAAGGTTTTTACACACTGTTGCTGGTAGTTTGGCCCATTCCTCCATGCAGATCTCCTCTAGAGCAGTGATGTTTTGGGGGTGTCGCTGGGCAACACAGATTTTCAACTCCCTCCAAAGATTTTCTATGGGGTTGAGATCTGGAGACTGGCTAGGCCACTCCAGGATCTTGAAATGCTTCTTATGAAGCCATTCCTTCGCTGCCCGGGCAGTGTGTTTGGGATCATTGTCATGCTGAAAGACCCAGCCACATTTCATCTTCGATGCCCTTGCTGATGGAAGGATTTTTTTTTACTCAAAATCTCACAATACATGGCCCTATTCATTCTTTCCTTTACACAGATCAGTCATCCTGGTCCCTTTGCAGAAAAACAGCCCCAAAGCATGATGTTTCCACCCCCATGCTTCACACTAGGTATGGTGTTCTTTGGATGCAACTCAGCATTCTTTCTCCTCCAAACACGATAAGTTGAATTTTTACCAAAAAGTTCTATTTTGGTTTCATCTGACCATATGACATGCTCTCTAGTAAACTTCAGACGGGCCCAGTACTGGCTTAAGCTGGGGGACACGTCTGGCACTGCAGGATTTGAGTCCCTGGCATTGTAGTGTGTTACTGATGGTAGCCTATGTTACTTTGGTCCCAGCTCTCTGCAGGTCGTTCACTAGGTCCCCCCGTGTGGTTCGGAGATTTTTGCTCTTCCATTCTTGTAATCATTTTGACCCCATGGGGTGAGATTTTGCATAGAGCCCCAGATCGAGGGAGATTATCAGTGGTCTTGTATGTCTTCCATTTTCTAATAATTGCTCCCACAGTTGATTCCTTCACACCAAGCTGCTTACCTATTGCAGATTCAGTCTTCCCAGCCTGGTGCAGGTCTACAATTTTGTTTCTGGTGTCCTTTGACAGCTCTTTGGACTTAGCCATTGTGGAGTTTGGAGTCTGACTGTTTGAGGTTGTGGACAGGTGTCTTTAATACTGATTGTGATGAGCAGGGCAGGCGAGAGCTGTGAGGGAACGGCGCGAGGCCGTGGATGTGATTGATAATGAGCGTCAGCTGCGTGCTGCACCAGTCTCGTATCTCTCACGGAGGAGCTCTGGAAGCATAAAAGAGGAGCGACTACAGTGAAGGACGAGAGAAGACCAGGCCTGGATTTTATGTTGTGTTTTATTATGTTTGTGTGGGCGGCAGTCGCCGTGAGGAACTGCCGCCCTTTTACTTTCGTTTTGTTGTTGTTTATTTATTTATTTGATGAAAGTTATGTTGAATGTTGGCCAGTTCCCGCCTCTTTCTTACCGTTCTTACGAACAGTGTTACACTGATAACGAGTTCAAACAGGTGCCATTAATACAGGTAAAGAGTGGAGGACAGAGGAGTCTCTTAAAGAAGAAGTTACAGGTTTGTGAGAGCCAGAAATCTTGCTTTTTTGTAGGTGACTAAATACTTATTATAATACTTATCCAAATAAATTCTTTAAAAATCAGACAATGTAATTTTCTGGATTTTTTTCTCATTCTGTCTCTCATAGTTGAAGTGTACCTATGATGAAAATTACAGGCCTCTCTCATCTTTTTATGTGGGAGAACTTGCACAATTGGGTCGCATTGTTATGATGTCATGGGCTGGCACCGGTCAATATGGAGGCGGTTCCCCTAACGCTCTCGAAAGGGAACTAATTTTAGTGTAGAAAAGTTTCAAACAACTTCATTGCAAACATCATCGCTCAAAGTAACTGGCTTCTACAGAGCATTTTTCACCTCATTTAAATAAAGTTGATTGAGTATTGCTCAACTTTTTGATGCTCTTTTGTCATTCCCACAATTTACAAGTGTTTCTATACTCCCACAAATAATGTTTTGGCAATGTCCGCTCACTCCACACCAGTGGATATCTAGAGTTAAGGCTAGAATACATTGCACAGCTTTTTAAATCTGAACCTATTTCACACCAGGCATCATGCAATTGCAGACTTTGTAAATTGTTACAAAAACTGGGCATCATACTGTGACTGAGGATCAGAAACTGATCATAAACATTTATTTTTTTCTTCAGGCTTCCTCATCCACCCTAAAATCATTAAATCTCTTAACTTATTTATTTATTTTTGGAGAGTATTACTCCAATACATATATATATATATATATATATATATATATATATATATATATATATATATATATATATTAATAAAACATAACATTTTTGGAACAACTAAAAACTATCAGGACTTATGTAATGTTTAACTTAAAATATCGCTATTCTGTTCAAGAAACTAGTGCTGCATTCACAAAAATCCAGCTGAAAAAAATAGCTTCTGACAAAAATCAGAGAAATCCTCCTGAATCCTGAATATACGCAATATGTGGGTGAGTTTTAGAATGACTCTAGTGCAGTTGGCATCGTGGTCTCCCACTGGAGAGGTAATGAGGTCTATTTGTATTAAACTTTAATGTATCCTCAGCTACTCTTATGAGAAGAAAAGCTGTCTGGTGTTTCTTATTTGGTTCATGTCCAGTGGGATGCACCTGCCGCTTGAAGAACGTTTCAATTTTTAAACACACAAACCTTTAGTGGACACTTTCTCCCATAATCTAATAAAATATACTGAGACTTCATACAGCATATCATCATCATAAAGGGAGAAATGTCTTGTTCACCCATCTGAGTGTTTCCTCTTTAGCAGATTCTCCTTGCTCTTCTTAGGTGCGCGTGATCCTGCTCAACTGGTGCGCCTGGTTCTTGCGCATGAAGAAGCCGGGTGAGGAACGCAAAGCCAACTCCAAATATGACCACTCTCCAGTGCACCATGCCAGTGCCAGCAGTATTCAGATGGGGGTAATGCCCGGTCAGCCGTCCTCAACCAACTCAACGACAAACGGTCACATGAACCTGTACTTTGGCTACCACTCCATTGACAGTGCTTGCTGCCCACCCAGCAGTGACTCTGGCGTGTCTTGCAGCGGTGGTCGAGTCGGCGGATCGCCAAATGAAGAACAACGGGAGGCAGTGAGGATGTTTACAGGAGAACAGGAGATTCATCGCATCCTGGCAGAAGTGATGTACATCGCTCAGCGATTCCGAGACCAGGATGAGGCCGAGGCAATCTGCAGCGAGTGGAAATTTGCGGCGGCAGTTGTGGATCGGCTCTGTCTTGTGGCATTTTCACTTTTCTCCATTATCTGCACCTTTACCATTCTCATGTCTGCACCAAACTTCATTGAGGCAGTCTCAAAAGACTTCACATAATTGCAATAGCATTGCATTTTGTTTTTTCGTTTTGGTTTTTAAAATTATACATATATATAAAAAACACATGATTGGGTGTGAGAAGTGTCTACCACTAAAGTTGAATTCTTTCTCTTCTCATCGTTCTGAGATCAGCGTGAACTATTGTTACAATAATTAAGATAAAAAAAAAAAACTTGACAAAGTTGTGTATTTTTGAACTTTTTGAACAAACATGCAGACCCTTGGACAAGCTGTTTGGGTGATATTGTATGTCTTTATATACTGTATTTGGACTGAGAACTTGAGGGTTGGTTTATGTAAAGACGTGTTTTCCGTGTGCTAACACTTTTTGTCACAACAGCTATGAAGTTTATGTACTGAAATACAAACATAATCAATCCCATAATCCCTTTGGAAATCACAGTTTAAATCCCATTATCCCTTTTGAAATATCACAGTTTTTTTTTTTTTTTTCGTTTCTTGGCTTTACTAATACTTTTGGTATAATTTAATATTATGTTAGAATTAAAAGTTATCACTGAACTGTAATTCAATTCCGTACATTTATAGCAAATGTTTTCTTTACCAAAGCAACAATAACCTACGTTAACTGTAGAATTAATAAGCTCTGTAACTGTCACCATCTGACATTTTTATATAAATATTACAGTTATTAGTGTGTCCAAATCTCTCACTTGTGTCCAGTTTGTCCAAGTAATCAGAGTGTCATTATTTTGTGACTTCATTCTGACCCAGTGCTCTGTTGTATATTGTAAAATTACAATGTAAACTGTGGATATAAGTAATTTTGTTAGAAAATATAGATTAAAAAAAAATAAAACAATTTAAAGTTCCAGGTGAATACATGTATTTTGCAGAAGAACTTGCTGCCATTTAATTCAAACATATTGCGCATGTGGATGTGTTATGTTTACCCAGTTTTGTTTCACTTACACCTAGTATTTCTACTGCTACAATGTATTGTACATGCATTTTAGAAAAAAAGTAACTATACAGTTCATTTTGATTTAGAATTCATTTTTAATGTTTAATGTTTTTTTTTTCTTTAATGTTACTTATGCCTCAAAACACTAAAAGCTCTGTTGAGAAAGGATCTAAAGTTGAGAAGTAAAGCTTTGCTTATTCATTGAGTTGGCAGAGTAGTGCAGAGGCTTTTGAGATCCAGTAGTCACTGGGCTGATTGGATGGCAACATCACAGTTACCACAAAATTTGTGGAGTGGCCTAATAGACAGAACAAAAATATAAAAAAAATTTAATTAAAGAACAAAATAAGGTAAAATTTTCATTAGTAAGATGACATTCAGTGCTAAATTATGATACTAATGGCTTAAATTGTTGATTTTTTTAAATGTTGTTTTTTTTTAGCTAATAGAAACGAAAAAACGAAAGAATGTTTCTGCCTCAGACTAAAAAAAAGTTAATTGTGAGGAAAGTATCTATAGTACATTGTAGACAAAGTTAATTGTGAGCTGAAATTTAAAGTCACAATTGACCCTTCGCAAAACCCGCCCCCTGTTGCAATGCCCGACAGCCCATCCGCTCTCACACCACATATCATGTTCTCACGTAGTGAAAAATACCACGGCGCAAAGTGGAAACTGACAACACGTGAAACAGTTTCATATTTAAAATATTGTAATTCTTTAAAGAAGTTTAAATAATTAATAGCGTACAGTGGCTCTTTAATGTGTCGTGAGAGATCGCTGTAGCTTCTTCAATCGGCTCGTGAACCGATCATCTCTTCATACTAGTTCATTTATAGTATCAAAATAAACATGAATGGACATCAGAGGGAATGTTTTTTCAACAAAAAAAAATAGAATGCACAATTTTTCAAGTTCTCCAACATTAATATACTAACTCCCCTGACTGCTTTGTCGGATAAAATGATGGATTCGGTGTTATGATTGGTCAGATCGCCTGTCAATCAAACTGTTTGCGAAAGGTCAATTGTGAGATTTAAAGTTAAAATTAAAGGGTTTAATTCACCCAAAAATTTAAAATGATGACATTAATTATTCATCGTCATGTCGTTCCAAATCTGTAAGACCTTCGTTTATCTCCAGGACACAAATTAAGATTTTTTGATGAAATCCATGAGCTTTTTGGCCTCTGAACAAAAATAAGGACTTGATGCAACTATTTCTTCTCTTTCATGTCAGTCTACCATGTTGTTCATGTAGTAAACACAGTTCTGCGCTTCCAGGTTCTACGTCAGAATGCCGACTCAGTATTGGTTGACGATGTTCACATGAGCACCACAATAATGAGACAGTGCAGTGCTTCCGAGTTCTACGTCAGAATGCTGTGTTTACTACACCAACAGCATAGGAGACTGAAATGCAAGAGAATAAAGTAGTATTTTTTTTTTTGTTTGTTTGTTTTTCTTATCACTTCATAACATTAAAGTTGGACCACTATAGTCACATGGACTATTTTAACAACGTCTTTACTACCTTTCTGGGCCTTGAAAGTGGTAATAACATTGTAGTTTATCGAAGACCAAAAAGCTCATGGATTGCATCAGAAATATCGGTTACACTTTATTTTAAGGTGTCTTTGTTACACTGTTATTATGCATTTAAGTGCTGAGTAATATTAAGTAACTACATATACTTACTATAGGTTTATGATTGGGGTTTGGTTTGGTTTAGGGTTAGTTGCATGTTATTATGCAAAATTTATAGTTATTACTATAGTAACTACATGTAACATATGTAACAATGGCACTGTAAAATAAAGTGTTACCGAAATATCTTAATTTGTGTTCTGAAGATGAACGAAGGTCTTACACGTTTGGAACAACACGAGGGTGAGTAATTAATGACAGAATTTTCATTTTTGGGTGAACTAAGCCTTTAACTTAGTTTTATTTTACTCTGTGGCAGGAAGAGGATGAGATTTTAATGAACTTTTAATAATAACTTTTTAGAACTATTTAAACTTCACAAGACTGACCTGTAGTAGACAGAGTTCCAGCACGAGCGGAGGTCTTGTACAGTGGTGCGTGATAGAGAGTGGGCTCAGGAACATAGTTTTGCTGAGGTTCAAAATGCACCACAGGCAGCATGGGGTTCATCACCCTTGACATCGCGTCTTCAATAACCATGTTTACGTCATCCCAGCGACAAGCATCCATGAACATCCCATGAACCAACACACCATCTTCCATGGTTGGAAGCTATAGAAGCAGACCACAAAGTATTTACTACATTAATGATGTGACTACATTAACCATGACAACATTTATTTTCCATTTGAAGTAAAATCAATTAAAATGCACTTTGAAAAACTGATTAAAGGCTGGGTTGAGAACTCAAAAATACAGACAAACAACAACCTATTGTGTGTGTCAGTAAGATTTTTTTTTGAAAGCCATTAATACTTTTGATTCGTGAGGATTCATTAAATTGATCAAAAGTGAAAATAAATACATTTATGTTGTAAAATATTTCTATTTCAAATAAATACAAAAATTTTTTACTTTCTATTCATCAAAGAATCCTGAAAAAATGTTTCACTGTTTCTACAAATACATTAAGCAGCATAATGGTTTCAACACTGATAATAATAAATGTGTATTGGGCAAACAAATCAGTTAGCAAGGCGCACTGAATACTGCAGTATGGCTGCTGAAAATTCAGCTTTGCCATCACAGGAATAATTACATTTTAAAAAATATAAAAATAGAAAAAAGATATTTAAAACCATAACATTTTGCAATATTACTGTTTTTCTGTCCTGTTTTTTTTTTTTTTTAAATCAAATTAATACAGCCTTGGTGAGCATAAACCAAACCCAAATATCTGAATGGCAATGTAATTCAAAGAGGAAAATCATTAAAAACTAAATTATGACTTATTAGTGCTTAAAAAAGTGAATCTTAGGGCAAAATAAAAATGATATCCCTTTATCATGGGCTCATGATGTTTATGTTTACGTATTTATCGAAAGTTTTGTTGTAATCATATTCAAAAAAATATATGTTAAAATATCTCTGCATGTATCCCTGCTTGTTTCCAGGCTGACCTCCTGGTCCATGTCAAGTTCCTTCCCTGGCTCAAGGCTTTTCAGAGCTTCAGTGACAAGAGTCTGGTCTCTGTACACTGGTACCATGTTGAAACGAAAATGCAGCTCATCAATGGGCAGGTTGTATTTACGTGCATGATTCTGCAGTGCACCTATGAGACATGAAGTCTTTATTGAACAAAAAATTCAAATGACATTTGAAAAATCCTGCATACATCAGTTTGGATTTCACTTATTTTTCAGGGCCTAATTCTGGTAGGAGTTTTTTTTTTTTTTTTTTTCCAGAGCAGGTATTAATGCAAACTTCTTTCTTACCTGTGAGGAATCCTTGAGGAAAAAAGAATCCAGAAATCCAAAAAGACCTGGGCTGACCTCTTGTGATCCAACTCTGCTCACACACACACACACACACACACACACACAATCAATGGATAATTCAAAATAAATAAAAAAAACACACACACACACAATGCTCATTCAAAACAAAAAACAATGAACAAAGTCAGCTCAAAGGTAAAGCTGACAATTCTGGATCATTTCTACTTCAGATCATATGCAAAAATCAGTAACTAGAGGGCTGAGATTTAGTTAATGGACACAACTATATACATAACCTTAAAAAAGACCCTAAAATCATACTGTTTGTGGGGGATATCAGGATAGTTCTAAGCTGATAAATAATAAATGCTTATATTAGTATGCCACAGTCTTTGTAGAGAAATAGCTCACTTCATTTTCCCCAAAAAAAGATTTGTGAGAGGAAAAAAATTAATTTTATTTATTCAGTGAAAATCTTGCATTCTGGCTTAGCTCTAAAATCTCATTAACCCTTCAAACATTTAAACTTGCTGCTTCACAAGAAACAAGACAAGAATGTCAATGAGATATGTGTGCATGCATGTCCTTCTTCTCCTGCTTTCCATCAGATTCTGGAAGGCATTTAGTATATCACATAGTACATATGTAAACTAGTTTACTTATTGTCCTTTTTGAGAGCCCCATTTCCCATGTACATCCATGGCATGGAAAACAGCATCTTGTGCATTCTGTTAAATATCTGCTTTAATGTTTTACAAAATGTACACAACCATTCAAAAACTTTAGGATTTATTTTTAGATAAATGAATGTGTATTTAGCAAGAATTCATTAAACTGATCAAAAGTGACCTTTATGTTACAAAAATATTCTATTTAAAAAAAAAAAAATTCTTTTCATCTAAGGAGAAGAACAGCAATGGATAATTAAGTTTTCTCTCTCTCACATATGATGGTGGGCTTACATTATGCAGTTATATTATTCTATTATGCAGTCTATTCATGCTGATGTAGAGAAAATTTCTCACTTCACAGCTGATATTTAAACTATGCTGCGCCTGTTTGCTGGGTTCAGAAACATGAATACTTCTGCAATTCATCCATATTAACATGAGCTTATCGTGTGTGTCTGTGTGTTATATAACAGAGCACTCAGACCAGCCACACGGAACAGCACATCCAGTTAGGGATAACAGTTTGAGTGTGCCCATCAACCCGTGCAAGGGAGCTATCACCATATGTGTGCCAGACAGTGAAGCGAGGATATACAATAAAGAAATTGCAGTTGTTTAAGTAGATTCTTTAAGTGTGGTTCAGAATGGTTGTGAGCCCCTCTGGCTCCATTCATGAACTATAATAACAACAGAACACAGCGAATAAATCACTGGCCTTTACTGGAATCCCAAACCCTGAGGAAATTGTCCATGTACGATGAAAGTGAACCTCCTGAATACAGAGGAAAAAAGTCTGTGTGTGTGTGTGTGTGCACATGCTTGTGAGTGGAGTCTTAAACCTGAGACTAATTTTAATGATTTGCCTTTTTGGAATAGTATAGAACAGATTGGCTTCAAGGCTGTGAGCCATGAATCGAAATGCATGATGCATCAAGTTGTATGAAAGTAAGTAAGCTTTGAAAATGTTTAATATATGTGGGGCTTGCACCCCCTTAAAAAAACTTTGTAAATTTTACAGTTAAACACATAAATCTAGTGTCTGTCTCAGACATCTTTCAGTTAACTGAACAGAGTTTAAAAAAAATGGGATTGCATAGACTTGTACATGGATTTTAAAGTAGATTCAGTATTCTCACACTGTAGGAACACAAACAATTTGAGTATAAAGAATAATAATAATAATTCAGTCATAATTTTGTTAAAATTTATTTATTTTATTTTAATAATAATTATATGAACGTTATATTTTACTTTTATTTTACTAAAAAAATGTAATTTTACTTCTGTAATTTAATTTCTTCTTTTGAAAGAGTTAAAAACGTTTTACCCTTTTAGACCTTTAAGCTTCTGTGTTTAGTTTTTAAACACTTCTCATAACAAAGGTAGAGAATTTCTTTAAATTTCTCCACAAAAATGTTGTCAATTATGCAAATGTAAAAAATAAAGGGAAGTTGGCGCACGTTGTACTCCAAAATGCATGGCACACACCCTCACAGCACACACAGATGCATTTCGCAGCATTTACTGTGAACCGAGCCACTCTGAGATCCTGAAAACAGATTATTATATACTAACATAGCAGCCTTTTGTGATTTGATAATTGGACTAAGTCATATGTAATTTTAGTTGACTGACAGACGCATTGCCAAAGCAATGGTGCAAAACACAGTGTTAGACACCTTTTATGTTGGAAACACAGTGTTAGACATATTTCATGTTTATGATGAAAAGTGTAAAATATTTTCTTTGTTCTTTATGAAACTGTGGCGGGAAAGATTATTGGGCTGCCACATCTAGGTAATTAATGGGAAATGCTGGTGACATAAACATACCTCTATAAATGCAGTGCGCAGGGTAAGATCTCTAACCCAGCTACCGAGAGGTTTGAGAGATGGGTAAGCAGCATTAGACCAGTGAACAGGAACTTGGTTATTCAGAAAACTGTTATAAATCTTCTCCATTTCTTCTGACATCACCACTAGACCTGCTATTGCCTTCTGCAGAGTACATAGTGAACTCTGCAAGAAATGCATGCATATAGAAATACAAACAATCAAGAGTGGGGAGATTAGTGTGATCAATAATTCATTCATTCTTGTTTGATGAGCTGCTGTAATCAATTTATCATCTTTAGTTTAAAATCAACTGGTCTCTTACCTTCAGCACATGCAACAGGAAGTTAAAGCGGTCTACTTCCTGTCCGAGCACAGTGGTGAGGGAGTTAACTCTACCATTCGAGTCAAGCAAGAACAGACTCTCCACTGCTGTATCCATATCTAATTCCTCTGCTCAGATGCACATACATCAAGCACAGAAACACACACAGAAAGGTCCAAAGAATTATAAAACCAATGAAGTGACAGTAGACTTGTGTGCATGAGTTACGGGGGTTTTAGACTAACCAGGGATCTTTGCTAAGATGGAGTCAGCCAGCTCATGGACCACCTCGTCATTGCTCTTCCCTCCACCAGCTGCTGAAGAACGGGGCTGGACTTCCAGAATGGTGCAGATTAGTGTCATTGTCTCCTGCCTCTGTTTTCAAAGATGGAAAATAGACCCATGTGTGTGTTACAGTATACAGTTGTGTTCAAAATTATTCAACCCCCCAATGCTGTAAATGGTTTTAGAGAATTTAGAGTACATTTGTAATTGAATTCAGAATGAAATCCTACAAGGACTTCTTAAAGAAGCATATGCAACTAAAATGACATCAATTGGTTTTGTAATACAGTACTAAATGTTTCTTTTGTGAATTCTTCATTGACACAATTATTCAACCCCTTAAAGACTACCACTCTGAAGAACAGAGGTCCATTGAAGTGTTTTCAATCAGGTATTGAAAGCACCTGTGGATGTCAGGGAGCAGCAATAAAGCCTAATAAGCACCAATTAGGCAGCTTTAAAATGACTGTGATACTCAGCTCCTTCTAGACATTTACTGGTGTGGTTACAAACATGGTGAAGTCAAGAGAATGGTCCAGGAAGACAAGAGAAGAGGTGATTACTCTTCACAGGAAGGGCAATGGCTATAAGAAGATTGCAAAGATGTTAAACATACCAAGAGACACCATAGGAAGCATCATTCGCAAATTCAAGGCAAAGGGCACTGTTGAAACGCTACCTGGTCGTGGCAGAAAAGAAGCTGACGACTTCGACTGCTGTGCGCTACCTGAAGCGTAGAGAGGAGAAAAGTCCCCGTGTGACTGCTGAGGAACTGAGAAAAGATTTGTCAGATGTAGGTACTGAAGTTTCTGCTCAGACAATACGGCGCACCCTGCGTAATGAAGGCCTCCATGCCAGAACTCCCAGGCGCACCCCCTTGCTGTCTCCAAAGAATAAGAAGAGTCGACTGCAGTATGCCAAAAGTCATGTGGACAAACCACAGAAGTTTTGGGATAGTGTTCTGTGGACTGATGAAACAAAATTAGAACTGTTTGGGCCCATGGATCAACGCTATGTTTGGAGGAGGAAGAACAAGGCCTATGAAGAAAAGAACACCTTGCCTACTGTGAAGCATGGCGGGGGGTCAATCATGCTTTGGGGCTGTTTTGCTTCTGCAGGTACTGGGAAGCTTCAGCGTGTGCAAGGTACCATGAATTCTCTTCAGTACCAGGAGATATTGGAGGACAATGTGATGCAGTCCGTCACAAACCTGAGGCTTGGGAGACGTTGGACCTTTCAACAGGACAATGATCCCAAGCATACCTCCAAGTCCACTAGAGCATGGTTGCAGATTAAAGGCTGGAACATTTCGAAATGGCCATCGCAGTCACCGGACTTAAATCCGATTGAGAACCTCTGGTGGGACTTAAAGAAAGCAGTTGCAGTGCGCAAGCCTAAGAATGTGACTGAACTGGAGGCTTTTGCCCATGATGAATGGGCGAAGATACCCGTAGCTCGCTGCAAGACACTTGTGTCAAGCTATGCTTCACGTTTAAAAGCTGTTATAACTGTAAAAGGATGTTGTACTAAGTATTAAGATTGAATGTCACTTGGGGGTTGAATAAAACTGATAATGATGTGAGCAGAGAAAAGACTTTTGTGGTTATTTCATTATAAATGTTATGTTATATTTGTCTGACCTACACGTGCCTCTTTGATTTAATTGTAAGCAGGATGACTGAATGATCAAAATCAATGTCAAACCGGCCAAAACAATCAATTTCAGTGGGGGTTGAATAATTTTGAACACAACTGTATGTATAACCTTTATCTAAAGGTTTTTTTTTTTTGGTTTTTTTTTAATTTTGTGTACAGCAAGAAGAGGTGAAAGTTACCTGGAAGGCTAGATTAGCATTTTCATGCATGCCAAAGACCTCTGGATCATCAATGATAGGCAGATCCTCAATATAACGCTTGTATTCAGTCAAGCTGTCTGAATCAGGAGCAAAATAAATTCCTGCACAAAAGGAAAGAGAGCCTTTGTTATTTAAAGTTAAAGTGTGTAATGATCTAGTGGCACTAATGTGAAATCTGTAATAAAGTGTCGAGGCACTAAACAAAATATACAAAAAGGTCTCGCAAACATAACACTCCCCCGCTCCTCATGCTTCTCCACTCTCAACGGCTTTGTATGAACAGTATGCAAAGGACTACAGAGGTTACATGTATCAAAACATAAAAAACTACCTAGCCAGGAACATTTAACCGAAATATCTAAAAGGTTTTAGAAAAAATTTTCATTTAGACAAAGGAGACCATTGGGGAAGTCAAAATATGAGTACGTGTGATTATAGTTGTCTCTGCACATTAAAACTGGGACAGCACAAAGTATTTCAGCATTGGAAAAATACACATTCCATCTTTAATTTATGTAATTTGCAAGTCTGAATACCATATATGGTATTTGATATTGAAGCTGAATGCATGTATGTATTATTTACCAATACAGGGTTTCTGAAGGTAAATTTAAGACTTTTTAAAAACCTTTTTAAGACCAAGTAAAGAAAATTTAAGGAATAAATTAAATGGAAAATAATGTCAACATATTCTCTAATTCCACCTTGGAATTATAAGGTTCTATCTACATTCTGAGCAGTTTTGAGATATTGAGCTTTTTGCATTCCATATGCCTTTGTGGATAGACTCTTTTTGTTTTCATATTTGACATATGTCAAAATGTCAGATAGAACCTTCCAAGAGGATGAAATGTCACTTTATTTTACATTTGTCTCTCAAACAAATGCATATTGATTCAAAGATATTTTAAGATATTTTATTTAGATATTTGTATTGGAAACAGGACAAAAATACTGGACAAGATATTCAATTTTACAATGCATGCAACATTTAATGTCATGACTATGAATTTCTGATTCAAGAACTTTTTAAGGACTTTTTTTTTACTCTGCCAATAAGAAAGAGTGTCTGTGTTTGTGTACCATTTTTTAAGTAACAAATTTGAACCGAGAAATTTGTACCAAAACTTTTTTTTTAATAAACTAACTGCATATTAAAACAACAGAAGTCTATGGAATTTCTCTGTTTATCAAAGTAAACACGTGTTTGTGTATACCTGACTTAGAGTAGGTATAGCTGTCCTCTAATGTGGCTGGGAGAAGAAACTCTTGAGTATGGTGCGTAAGCATCGCTGATCCCAGGCATCCGTCACCCTGCCTCCATACGTAATCTCACCTACAGAGACAAAAAAACACAGATACACCAACACATTTCAATTCAATACATGACTGACTGACACCTTGCCAAGAATTAATGAGACAGTTTGACATTGTGTGAAGTCTTTTCCAAAGCCTCTCATAACAAAATCACTGGAACTCTCATAGTCCCCATATACCACCAGCTGCACCAAATTTAATAATATTTATTGTCACCAGCAGATGGACTTTAAAATGATGCCATTCGTAACAATTATAAAACATTTTGGAATTTTTAGTGAAAGAATCCAACATTTTACAAACATATACACACAACAATACTAGCAAGCTAAGAGGAACATGTGAAAGTGTGAATCAATAGCCCCTTTCCCACATACTGTCTTTACTGGTAAATTACCGTTAAATTACCGTTAAGAGATCATGTGTGAACAGGACCTTTTCAAAAAAAAAAAAAAACCCATTAATTCGGTTATGGCAATTGACCAGCATGGGAAGTTGAAACATTAGCAGTAAATTAACGGTATGATGCTGTGTCTGAGCAAAGAATGAATATTGCTGGTATGAGCACGTACAAGGTCAGAATGCGCTGGCATAAGAAGTTTACTTTGGGCCAATTATAAAGCTCTGTTACTTTTAACTGTTTTTCTTTGTAAATATGCGCTAGATGGTTTTGCCAAGTCTCGCACTCGAGGCACTGCTTTGTTTTCCATTCATTAGTGCTGCGGCACCGCAATTATTTTTTACTATAGTAACTGCAATACCAAACTCATTTTTAATGCATCTCGTCATTAAGAGCAAAACTGCATTCTGTGTAATCATCCCCTTACACCTGTCACTCAGAAGTTAAAAAAAGTAACTAAAATGAAACTTAACCGCTTCTCCTCATACAGGTGGATGAAGAATCAGTGTTTAAATGTAATTTTCGATGACTGATATCACAGAGTTAACGCATTTTGGTTCTGATGTGTGAATGGTATATTACTAGTAAAAAGACAGAACGCTATTGCTTGTGTGAATGGCACATTTGTGTAATTTACCAGGATTGCTGTATGAAGGGGGCCAATGACTGATGCTATAAATACTTCTGCAATAAATAAGCGCACACACATACCTGTGATGTATATAAGAGCATCCCAGGGTATGTGTCCTGTCTCACAGTAGAGGTTTAGGTTGAGAAGAGCACACTCTCTGTCGCTGTCACTGAATTCATAACGGATGTTCCAGCCCAGAGGACCAAATTTCTTCCTCTCCTATACACACATGAATGCATACACACACAAAAGGAAATCACATTTAAACACATAAGAGAAGGATTTAGGATGTGAATAAGTAAAGCCCTCCTGTACATCTATTCTACAAATAACCGGCCCTTTTTAGATTAATTAACTAGATTAATTTAGAATTTAACAAATGATTTATGTATCAAATAAATGCTATTCTTTTGAATTTTTAATTCAGCAAGAATCCTGAAAGAATGAGTCACAGTTTACACAAAAATATTGAGCAGCCCCACCATTTCTAACCTTGATAATAATAATAATAAATGTTACTTATTAGAATGATTTATGAAGGATCATGTGACACTGAAGACTGGAGGAATGGCTGCAGAAAATTCAGCTTTGGCATCACAGAATAATGATATACTTGTAATAATGTTGATACTTGTAATAATACTTTACAACATTATTGATTTTATTGTATGTTTGATTAAAAACAAACATAGCCAAGTGAGAATAAAATACTATTTAAAATACTATTAAAATTTAATATAAATTGAAATATATTTGCATCAGACACATAGATTATACTGTTTTTTCCATAGACACATAAAAAATGTAAACTTAACCTCACAAAGAGGAGCAATTTAAAGTTTAAATTTAAATTAACAAATGTATCATTTAAGCTTCAGATGTCACGTAACGTGTAGTGGGGAACAGCAGGCAGACGACAGAGAACAATGCAGACAGGATCTAACACTGACGAGAACGGACCAGGAATGAGGGAGAACACGGGGTATAAATGCATGAGACAAACGAGGGAACAACTCAGGTAATTAACAGGACACAGGTGAAAGAAATGGGGAAAACTAGGTCAAACGATGGGGCGGGCAAACCAAATGACAGAAAACATACACATTACATCGGAAGAGCAAAGAGTCCATCTAATCGTTTTTATTGAATCATAAAAACTGTATTTGTGCTTTTAAACCTTATAATCTTTAGAGGCTTCTTCAAATTCAATAGAAACTGAATTTTCAATCCTTGAGCCCTGACCTGAATGATGGCGTGGAAAAAACACACTCCAAAAATGATCTTCCTCCATTTCCTGCCAAGGATATGTTCCTCAAAGAATGTACTGCTGATCTCAGTGAAGGCGCGTCTCACATTGGCACGAAGACCCTTTGGGGGCTCGTTAGTTACCTATCATCACATTAACAAAGGCTCATTAGTTTCCTGGCAACACAAACATATTAGCAACAAAACAAAAATTAAAGCCAAAGACAAAATAGAACTTCTAAAATTAATAAACCTAAGTTACAAACTCTAAATAGCCTGACCACTTAAAGCCATCCATGTCACTGTACTTTCATTATAATGAAACATTGTTTAAGGTCTTATAAACTACTATTGGTTCCAATGATTTGGGTATAGCTGGGGTTTAATTGATAGGGACGTGAGCACAGGGGTGTTAATGTATTAGGTAGAGAGTGAATAAAATATGAAAGCGCTCCTCCTTGTGAAGTGTTATCTTCTTCTTGCAGGAGTGTGTGACTACGTTAGCGTGACTAAAATTTTAATTTGATATATATGCAGACATTTCTGAGAGCTGGAAGGATGAATGATGTGTAAAGGTAAAAATATGTGCATGTCATCAGCATAAGGATGCCACTGACGCATGAAACTTCGTTCTACATTGATGCATGTTTTCATCTCCGAATGATAAAAAATGAGATAAAGGAATCTGCATACTTTCCTGAAAAATTAGTACTCCTGTATGAGGACTCATAGCACTTTAGCACTATCTTTTCTTTTTTTTTAATAAAGCTTTTACGTATCTATGTAAGCAAGTTTGTGTCCTTGTGTTACCTTGACAGAGTTTTGTAATACAGTGACAGGAAACACATTGGTAGGCATGGAACTAAGGAACAATCTGAAGTCCTCATGGATAACAGTGTCTGCAAAAGCCAAACAAGAACAGAAAAACATGAAACAGGTCAAAAAATAGCTTTATAATGGATACACATGTGCAACACGCAATCTGTAATATAAGGTAGAAGCCTGTTAAAAACAGGTGAGAATGTCTTAAAACAAAACAATAATATTTTCACTGAACAATAATGCACAGACACAAATACAGTGGGGAGAACAAGTATTTGATACACTGCTGATTTTGCAGGTTTGCCCACTTACAAATCATGAAGAACTCTAATTTTTATCATAGGTACTCTTGAGTGAGTGACGGAAACAAAACTCCAGAAAATCACATTGCATGATTTTTAAGTAATTAATTTGCATGTTATTGCATGACATTAGTATTTGATACATCAGAAAAGCAGAACTTAATATTTGGTACAGAAACCTTTTTTTGTAATTACTGAGATCATACGTTTCCTGTAGTTCTTGACCAGGTCTGCACACACTGCAGCAGGGATTTTGGCCCACTCCTCCATACAGACCTTCTCCAGATCCTTCAAGTTTCGGGGCTGTCGCTGGGTAATACGGACTTTCAGCTCCCTCCAAAGATGTTCTATTGCGTTCAGGTCTGGAGACTGGCGAGGCCACTCCAGGACCTTGAGATGCTTCTTACGGAGCCTCTCCTTAGTTGCTCTGGCTGTGTGTTTCGGGTTGTTGTCATGCTGGAAGACCCAGCCATGACCTATCTTCAATGCTCTTACAGAGGGAAGGAGGTTGTTGGCCAAGATTTCGCATATATTCCATCCATCCATCGTCCCCTTAATACAATGCAGTCGTCCTATCCTCTTTGCAGAAAAGCATTCTGAGAGAATGATGTTTCCACCTCCATGCTTCACGGTTGGGATGGTGTTCTTGGGGTTGTGCTCATCCTTTTTCTTCCTCCAAACACGGCGAGTGGAGTTTGGACCAAAAAGCTCTATTTTTGTCTCATCAGACCACATGTCCTTCTCCCATTCCTCCTCTGGATCATCCAGATAGTCATTGGCAAACTTCAGACGGGCCTCGACATGTGCTGGCTTGAGCGGGGGACCTTGCGTGCGCTGCAGGATTTTAATCCATGACGGCATAGCGTGTTCCTAATGGTTTTCTTTGAGACTGTGGTCTCAGCTCTCTTCAAGTCATTGACCAGGTCCTGCCGTGCAGTTCTGGGCTGATCCCTCACCTTCCTCATCATCATTGATGCCCCACGAGGTGAGATCTTGCATGTTGCCCCAGACTGAGGGAGATTGTCCGTCATCTTGAGCTTCTTCCATTTTCTAATGATTGCGCCAACAGTTGTTGCCTTCTCACCAAGCTACTTACCTATTTGTCCTATAGCCCATCCAAACCTTGTGTAGGTCTACCATTTTATCCCTGATGTCCTCACACAAACTCTCTGGTCTTGGCCATTGTGGAGAGGTTGGAGTCTGTTTGATTGAGTGTATGGACAGATGTCTTTTATACAGGTAACGAATTCAAACTGGTGCAGATAATACAGGTAATGAGTGGAGAACAGGAGGGTTTCTTAAAGAAAAGCTAACAGATCTGTGAGAGCTGGAATTCTTACTGGTTGGTAGGTGATCAAATACTTTTGTCATGCAATAAAATGCAAATTAATTATTTAAAAATCATACAATGTGATTTTCTGGATTTTTGTTTTAGATTCCGTCATTCACTCAAGAGTACCTATGATAAAAATTACAGACTTCTACATGCTTTGTAAAATCTGCAGTGTATCAAATACTTGTTCTCCCCACTGTATAAAGATAAAAGATAGTTATTTCATAAATCAAGTCATTCATTTGGAAGATCAAACTAATCTAACAGTATCAGCTTCAGCTAACCAGGTTCATTGAAGGTTTTGATGAGCTCCTCCATTGCCAGCATCCAAGACACGGCAAGATGGCAGTTTTGCAGGAAGATCCAGTTACCAATCTTCAAAGCTTCCATAATCATCTTCTCTGCTATTGGACCCTGACCCTGACCCAGTGAGATAGATTTCAACCTGCAATACAAGAAAACCACAATAACTACAAAATTGTGATTTGCCATGTTTATCACAGGTGCTGGATTTGTCAAATTTTGTCTGGTCTATTATTGTCGCTACAACTATTTCAAATACACTTATGCCTATAGTAAATGTCACATTAACACTTGGCGCCATTACATTGCCAGTCTGAAGGCCCTGATATACTTCAAGCGGAATAAACACAACAAACTCAATATTTAAACGAAATCAGGCAAAAACAAAGTTCATTTGGAGTTTGCAAGCTTGGAAAAGTTTGCTCCAGCTGATTAACACCTTTGAATGACCACTGGTCTGTAGCAACTGCCTAGTACAGACAGGTGTTCTCTGGGGCTCCGCCTTCTTTGAAATGGGAATCTTCTCCAGTTCATTTCTTCTGCTCAGTACGTTGAGGTCAAATACGCAAAAAATGCCAAAAAGTAAAAAAACGAACACACAAGACAGCTCCTTTATACTGTAGTTGAAATTAAATAATTCAACTTGTAATTGGTAATTCTATATAAAAGCAACACTGAGACAGATTTTTTATGTTTAATACTGTAAAGCTGCTTGCTATAAAGCAATCTATTTTATAGAGTGCTATATAAATAAACGTGACATGACTTGATTGGAGTGCAAACATATCCACATCGCTAATGCTTTCTCAACTGCTGTTTTCTCACCGCTGTCTTTTTTGTTGAGTTAATTTTGTTATTGAGAGGAAAGCATGCAGCACATATTCACCTAAATGCCACTCACAACAGCATTGTTCGCAACAGGTATGTTCACTGACAGTATTGCTAAAAGGGCATTTCAAACTTGTTTTTACCCCTTAGCGAATAATGAAAAAGAACTTCACTGTGAGTATATCGGGGCCTTAAGAGTCTCTTCTTACTTAAATGGGTAGTTATTGGCCAGAATAAGCTAAAAAGTATAACATGCTGTTATTTAAAGTATAGCTGTCCAAAACTAGTACAAGTCCTTGACAGAAGGTGAACCTTTTGAAAATGTGTTTCTGATGGCTTTGTTGGAATATGACTAATGAGTCTATTGCTCTCTTAGTTGGCAAGCAGAAGTAGCATCCAGGCTCAGGTTTAAGATTTATTGCAAAACTGAAAGTTATGGGAGGACAGGAAATTGGCAGCACTGTGGGCTAGAAACAGTGTCTAGAATTTAATTCTATTATATTCTGGCAGCCGGTAAAATGATCTGAGGAGAGGGGTGACATGAAATAATTACAGAGGGTTAAAAACCATTTGAGAGATAGGATTTTTGTCCCACTCTAGAAATGCAGCAGCTGTATAGCAGAAACAGGTTGGCAAACAAGAAGGGAATTATAGACATCTAGCTATAAAATCAACAGAACCTGGACTAAGAGCTGAGTAAACCAGTGGTCACGTAAGACTGCTGCTATCATAATTTGTTCCTTAAGGAAGATCATGTCACCCAGGATGACACGATGTGATGATACATACCAGGAGGCAATGACTATGTGACCTCTGAATGAGACAGAGAGGAATTTGGTGAGGGATGATATGGCTGAGAGGAAGAGGAACTCATCACAATTAAAGCTGATATGTCGACAAGGCACACACACAGAAGAAGGAAATGATGTGTACTGCTGAATGTCATTGGTACAGCAGTGCTAAAAGAAGCATTGGTTTTAAAGTAGTAGTATAGGTAAAGAAGAATAAAGATCCAAACACTTGAATCTGTGGTACCCCAGATTTGAGCACAATGTGAGGAGTGTACACCTTTCTTTCAGGAAACCAGAACAGCAAAGAAATTACCTTCATAACATCACAAAAATATCTTTTTAGGAGATCGGTTTGTAAAAACCGTAAAAACATGTTTTCTAAAAACATGAGTCACACATTCTGTATGGGTGGAAATAATCCATATACAACATATATACAACACTGAGAGTATTCTTTCATGCAAGTGTGAACTTGTACAAGTACGACATATTTCACTTTACTAGGAAGTGAGTGAGGAAACAGTGTGTATACAGTAAATGTCATAGTGCATGTATAAGTACCGATCCTGGTATCCTCTCTCATTGGCAAACCGTTGAAATGCTCCCATTGGATCTGAACCCGTGCTTAGAATGAAAACAAGGGGAATGGAAGGGGACATGTCTGTGTACAGGGTTGCAAGATCCACTGGGGGATTCTCCACAAATTGTTGACCCAAACCAATGATAACAAACTCAGTCACTGCAAACACAACCTGGAACACACAGAGTGAGAGACATGAAATACATTTCAATGATAGCATTTTTACAGACAGAGAGAGAGAGAGAGAGAGAGAGAGGGGGGGGGGGGGGGGTATTCCCGGTATCCTATTAATTTCACACTTCCATGTTTTTGACTTCCGGATTCGCCCACGCAAGGTAAATTGTTTTCTGGTAGCAGTGATGCCTGAACCTAACAAAAACAAGTTTGGGGGTCTTTGTAAGAATTAAATATCGTGAAAATGTTTAAACTGTCTTAGTGATGTATTGGTGAGACCACCAAGCTCTAATTAAGAGCTAAATTCAACCCATTTGAAATGATGCGCTTAAATTGGTTATATCATTCTCTGTAGCTGTTCGGTATGGATGAGCATTATCACACTCCATGTAAAACAGTGTTTTCCGCGATGTGCTGCAGAAATCATCGTCTGGCAGCTCCCTTCTCATACATACCTGATGCTTTGATTCATATTAAGAAACAGGACTGCTCACACCCTGGATGCGTATACTGTATGTTTCTTGATATATCTATCATAAATGGCAACAGTTCTGCCATCTTTCAATGATATTTCTCATCTCATTCACTCACATATGCTCCTGTCACCATCATTTTAAAAACTGTAAATATGCACAGCATTAACAAGCCTATTAGTAGTAGTATTGTTGCTGTTGCACATAGTTGCTCTGCTTACTATAGGTTAATGCAAAGACTGTGATAAATGTATGTTAATGAAATAAATGATGTCTTAGTTACATTATTTGAGATTAATTCTGATAAACTCTCTTTCTCTCTCTCTGTATGTATGTATATATATATATATATATATATATCATACACAGATTAGACTCACAACAATATTACGTAACTAATACCAAAACCTATCAATTAAAACCACCAACCAATACATTTGAGCACAGTCCAAGAGGCAGTATAAGCTAAAAAAAACAAGCATAAATTAATTTCTTTGTAAATTATATAACAGTAACTTGGAAACAGACAAAACAGAAGAGGTAAGAAGTGATATTTTACAAAAGAGCATATCAATGTAATAGCCACAGACCCATAGTGGAACTAACTTTACACAGCGTGACATAATTTCCGATTCTTGTGAAATTGGCCTATTATGTAGACATTCCATTGATTTGTTTTATACTGAGCTTTTCTAGCTCCAAACCTTAAACCTACACCTAAACTAACCCTTCAAGGAAAACTTTATGCATTTTCAAAAACATAATTTAGTATGATTTATAGTCTTTTTGTTACGTGTCGTGGTATAGAATACGCAGCAGCATATAGAAATGCAGACTTTTAATACACTCAGGGATTCCAGGGAAACACGCAAACACAAACGTCCAAATACAAAAGAGAAACGACAAGGACTAGACCCAAACAGAGGGCTTATATACAAGGAACACTAGGGGATAATGGGACTAATTAATGATACACAACTGACAAGAATTAACTAATGATTAAATCAATCAGAAACCATAGTAACAAAAGAGTGGAGGGAAAACCAAACACATGTGGCAACTGAAAACAGAGACCAAAGACAGAGACATGTAACACTTTTCATGGGGACCAAAAAATTTCAAATGTCAACATTTGGTCCCTATAATGTAGGGTTTACCACGCGCACACACACACACACACACACACACACACACAGGGTTTTCATGCTTGATGGGGACTTTTCATAGACATGATCCATAGACATGATTTTTATATGGTACGAACTGTATATTCTATCCCCCAATCATACCCCTAAACCCTTACAGAAAACATTCTGTATTTTCATTTTTTTTTTAAAGGGGGGGGGGGGGGGGGGGCTGTTTCCTTTATGGGGAAAATTTTCAGGTTTTACTCTCCTTGTGGGAACATTTGTACTATCCTTTTGGGGACATCCTTTCCTTTCATCCTTCCTATCCTTTTTTCCAAACAAATCACAGCTTTAATATCAAAGGAAATAAATCCCTTGTGGTATTACATATGCTAATAGGGTGTATGTAATTGAAAATGAATAGAGTGAAGCAGTAATTTGATAATTCTGAGATATAAAACTCAAAATTGTTAAATATAAACTTGGAATTATGAGAAATATATTCAGAATATTGAGACAAACGGTTGCCAGATTACCTTTGTTGTCATTTATTTTTAAAAAATAAATAATTTTTTTCAGAAGAACAAATCTGAGAAAAACTCTGATAAAAGTCAAACTCAAAATTGAAAAATATTAGCTCAAAATTGCAAGAAATAAAATCAGAATTGTGTGTTTTGAACTTGCAATTCTGAGAAAGTAAGTCTGAAGTGAGATTTGTTGAAAAATGTTAACTTGGAATAATCTCAGAATTGCAAGAAATATTTTTTTTCTGTGTCAGAATCAGAAACAGTCACCCGTAGTAACTAAACTTTCTGCTGTGTTACAAAAAATGTAATGCTACTGTTCGGACATTACAGTAATTCCATTTTCAAATCACTGTCTGCTCTTTTCATAAATATTTTTCACTACCTTCTCCTCCATGAAACTCTTGATGAGGATGAGTTTCTGGAAGGCCCCAAGCCGCTGGTTCCAGTGACCTCTGACCTGTGGCTGTTTCTCAGAGGGTATGTCTTCTGAGAAAGGAGGAAGGTCAGTATCATACCCATCCCATTGCTTCGGGTTTACTGTTACCTCCAGTTGCCCTAGAGAGAGAGAAAAATAGTTTTAAGAAAAGAATTACTGTATGATTTTTATTTTGTGACTGATGCTTTTCAAGAAATAGTATAAGCACAGTATGAGCCAGTGACGTTTTAATCAAAATTAGAAATATACCCAGTTTGACAGAGATAGGTGTGGATATCATCTCTTTTTTAATGCCATTAAAGCAGGGTAGTCGGTCTTCTAAATTACAACAAGTCTCCCAGGCAAAATCAGACAACCAAGGTACTTCTGGCTTCTCTGGCAATTCCTGCAGTGGGAAAGAGGAGTGTTATGAAAAGAAAATGTCTGTGTGTTTGTGAATAAGGCTGAGTAATATTTCATCATACTGATACATGTCAAAAACCATCAAACAGCATGAATTAAGGTTTGAGACTTTGATCAAGCAACGAGTCATTATTAATTTGAGTATGAGAATATTGACAAACATTGGAGTAGACTGAAATATAAAACCAGCTGATGAAAATTAACTAGAAACAGTATATATATTTAGTCTTATACAGCAGCTTATTTTTCTCACAAATTCTCAATTTTTCTAAATTTCTAAACACTATTAAAATCCTATGCTGAGAAGCTCGTACATAAAGGGAACACAAAATATTTATATGTAATATATAAACAGTGATTCGCATTTTGTGTGGGGGACACACTTGAGTGTACGTGTAAATGCAATCCAAATATTTTCCATATACATAACGCATGTTAATGTCAGGAGCAAAAGGGAATTGTTGTTCGAGTCTGCATGTGCAAGTGTTACTGCCACAATACTAGAGTAGTGGTAGTTGCCAGGATGTTGTAATGAGTTTGCTAAAGTGTTGAGTGGTTTTTAGCTTTCATTGCGGTTGTTAATGTCTTCTCTCTGGTTTCTAGATGGTTAATGGGGTGTTCTGGGTGGTTGCTTATTGGCTGAAATCAAAAGAGCCCACTCCCAAATAGGGAGTTGGAACTTTTTTTTTTTGATTGCCTGAAAGGCAGATTGTCTGATCACTTAGAAAAGTAACAGCACACCTCTCCTCAAGTGGACTCTGTTTACGCAAAACCATACTGTATAGACACACTAAAACAATATAACAGCATGGGGTGTAAGAGAAATGCCTTTTTAATGGGGACATATAGCGCAGGCCCTGAGGAAAGTGAAAAAATAGAAAACAGCTCTCAAAATGAACAATTAACACAATTAAATCTCATTCATGACTTGTAGAAGGATAATTACCTACTGCAGAATTAGAATAAGAACACACATACAAGCATTCACTGACACACACAGGTTTGTTTTGCTATCAAAGTGTCAAGGTGACGACATTCCATAGGCGTAATGTTTTTATACTGTACAAACCGCATATTTTATCCCCCTACACTGTAAAACTGTAAAAATTATTTTTTTAAAGCTATTTGAAATATGAGGATGCATGAAATGTCCACATATTATATGTTTACGTTGTAATACCAGTGTAATACCCATGTCATTATACAAATTTGTGTCCTCATAAATCACAAACACACACACACACACACACACTCAGGTGTTCTTTCTTTCTCTCTGTCATCACATATATGCCCTTCCCACATCCCTGACCTTCTCCATGCCTCCAGCCCCTCGCAGGAAGAACTGCCACTCCTGCTGGGAGATCTCTTCCCTCTGCATCATGATCTCAGCACACAGCATGAAGCTGTAGATGGCCTTGTGCTGCTCAAAAAGGCCACGGGACACGTTGGTGTAGGCACTTAGCAAAGTCTGATCCAATAGGATCTGCAGTCTCACGCTCAAATCTCTGTGCTTCTCTGCTGACTCAATAGTGTTGTTGAACAACTGTGAAGAAATTTTCAGGGAAAGCGTGAAATGTGAAAATGTATGGATTAAATGCACTGAAAGAAATAAATATATATTATATACCAAGCTGCTTATATATGTATATATATATACATACAATGGGGAGAACAACACTGCGAATTTTGCAGGTTTGCCCACTTACAAAGCATATAGAAGTCTGTAATTTTTATCATAGGTACTCTTCAACTTTGAGTGACGGAATCTAAAACAAAAAATGCAAAAAAATCATATTGTATGATTTTTAAGTAATTAATTTGCATTTTATTGCATGACATAAGTATTTGATACACCAGGTCTGCACACACTGCAGCAGAGATTTTGGCCCACTCCTCCATACAGACCTTCTCCAGATCATTCAGGTTTCAGGGTTGTCGAAAAATTTTCTATTGGGTTCAGGTCTGGAGACTGGCTAAGCCACTCCAGGACCATGAGATGCTTCTTACGGAGCCTCTCCTTAGTTGCTCTGGCTGTGTGTTTCGGATGTCGTCATGCTGGAAGACCACGACACATCTTCAATGCTCTTACTGAGGGAAGAAGGTTGTTGGCCAAGATCTCGTGATACATGGCCGCATCCATCCTCCCCTCAATATGATGCAGTTGTCCTCCTCTGTATCATCCAGATAGTCATTGGCAAAATTCAGGGCATGGACATGTGCTGGCTTGAGCGGGGGACCTTGCGTGCACTGCAGGATTTTAATCCATGACAGCGTAGTGTGTTACAAATGGTTTTCTTTGAGACTGTGGTCTCAGCTCTCTTCAAGTCATTGACCAGGTCCTGCCGTGTAGTTCTGGGCTGATCCCTTACCTTCCTCATCATCATTGATGCTCCACGAGGTGAGATCTTGCATGTTGCCCCAGACCGAGGGAGATTGACCGTCATCTTGAACTTCTTCCATTTTCTAATAATTGCGCCAACAGTTGTTGCCTTCTCACCAAGCTGCTTGCCTATTGTCCTATACCCTATCCCAACCTTGTGTAGGTCTACATTTTTATCCCTGATGTCCTCACACAACTCTCTGGTTTTGGCCATTGTGGAGAGGTTGGAGTCTGTTTGCGTCTGTTTGATTGAGTGTCTTTTAAACAGGTAACGAGTTCAAACAGGTGCAGTTAATACAGGTAATGAGTGAAGAACAGGAGGGCTTCTTAAAGAAAAGCTAAAAGATCTGTGAGAGCCAGAATTCTTACTGGTGGGTTGGTGATCAAATACTAATGTCATGCAATAAAATCCAAATAAATTATTTAAAAATCATACAATGGGATTTTCTGTATTTTTGTTTTAGATTCCGTCACTTACTCAGAGTACCTATGATAAATATCAAATATATATAAAATTAGTTATATATGAAATAGTTTTTTTTTTTTTCAAATAAATGCAGCCTTGGTGAAAATAAGAGAATTAAAGAGAAAATTTTAAAATCTTACCAACCCCAAACCTTTGAACGGAAGTATAATATAAAAATAATGTAGCTGGGTTTTATTTTGATATATTACATCCTGAAAAAATATTGAAGCAGCAGTGGATTCCAGAATCCACGACTTCAATATTATAGAATTACTGCTCTAGATAAAAATTACCTGTTTAAAGTACTTTAGGGAGAATTGGTACATGGGGTCAATCTCAGACAAGCTGGCAATGACAAAGTACATGATGGAGCCACGTGTAGCAACAGGGCGATACTTCTCTCTGGCTGCATTGATCATCTCCTCTGTCGTCTCCGCCTCTACAAGCCGAGACTTAATGGCCTGAGATGTCACCTGTGCAAGAGAAAAGAGGATAAAGTGTAAGCAAATCTGCTTTACGTCAAGTATAAGAGTTATATTGCAGAGACAAATGTTATGATTTGACAGGTTGATGTGTTTATAAAGAGCACTTAAAATGCAAAAGGAGCTGTAAAGCTGTCCACATTGGCAGCAGTATAAGTGTCGCAGAGATACATGAGACAAAGGTGCAGAGGGAGTTTTTGTCTTTAAGACAGATATTTTGTTCATTGCCAGCCGTTTCATTTCATCTATCTATCAATCCGTTCCTACCATTCAAGCTTTCATTACTCTCTGTGGCTGGCGTAAGGGTGACAGGCAGTGACATGCAATCTGTGCCACTGATCTTCCTGGTTTCACAAATTTGGCACAAACATACTATGCTGAGGGAATTTGCTAAAAATTAATCATGAATGATCAAACTCAGTGGTTGTAATGAAGAGTCAACGGAGTGGGATCCAATTGCAGGCTTTATTTTAGCAGAGGTAGTCAAACAGGCTATGGTCATAGGACAGCAAACAGGTATCTCAGAGGAATAGGCAGAGTCGTAGTCGAAAAAAGGTGGTGAAGTCGAGACAGGCAGCAAGTTACACAGTCCAAAAATACAATGCAATAAGTCCAAGGGGCAGGCAGATAAACATCAAAAAACGGTAGAAACAGGCAGGATCAAACGGGCAGACAAGACAGGAATGAACGCTCAGAAAAGTAAACACTTGGAATAACAAGACCTCGTAAAGTATGTGTGGTTGAATGTCTCTTAAATAGTCTGGGTAATGGACTGCAGCTGGTTGTGGTGATCAGTGATTGGGAACAGGACTTCTGGGAAGTGTAGTATCTGTGTGTGAGTAAGTGTGGGAAATTAAGTACGGGAGTAAAGTGATTGGCAGTTCAGGGTGGGGTGCCCTCGAGTGGCTGTCACGGGCACTCCAGCTGATAACCCTGACAGTGGTGTCTGCAAACAAATAATGGGTGGGGGTGGGGGGGGGTTGTGTGGGGGGTGATGATCATAGTTTCCACAAAAAATTAAGCAGCACAACTTTTTTTAGCAGAAATGTTTCTTGAGCACCAAATGTTTCTCAGCTTTACAGAGTTGGAATAAATTACATTTTAAAATGTGTTGTACATAAAAATATAAAACAGTTATTTTAAAATGTAATAATATTTCAAAACATTAGAGTTTTTACTTAATTTTTAATCAGATAAATCTGGCCTTGGTGAGCATAAGAAACTTCATTCAAAATCACAAAAAAATGAATAAAATTCCAACCTCAAACTTTCTAACTGCTTTTATACCCAGTTATTGATCTGCTTGTCTAGTACTCTGCTCAAATGTCATGCCCTCTCTTTAAACGTCTGACCCCGAACCACTGACCTTTGACTCTTGTAAAGTTTGTATGAGCTCCACATTGTCAAGGATGTTGCCCTCCGAGGTGAAGAGCAGTTTGAGGATTCGGTCCTCAATGGCTTTCAGTTGGTTCTGGTCTGTATTGATGCGAACTATCAGCTGGCTTCTCTGTTCTTCCAAGTCAGGACGCTCCAGACGGACTACATCACTGGGCATAGACAGACATAAACGATCACAACAAAAAGTCAACCATGTGAACATTGGCAGGAGAATAATCAGTTAATCAACATCAAATAATATTTTTTTTAGACAACATCTTAATATCATGAAATCCAAATGCATCCAATGCACTTTTAAATGCTAAAGTGTCTTGGTTGACCAGTTTTGACTGGAACACCTACAGTAAGATGAAGTGAGCTAGTCAGCCTCTTATGCTTCTACATTATTCTATCACTTCTTGCTTTTGGAAAAGCCTAGTCCCAGTCTAAAATGCATGTTTTACCTGTTTTAACTGAAAGCAACTTGCACTGACAAATCTTAAAATCAATGTTGTTGTTTTGTTTTGACTCATGATGCATATCAGTAAGGCATGTTTATAAAAGCTATTTAAATGTCCTAATTGAACTAAGGCCCAAGCCTGACTTAATCTAAGCCCTGTCTTTGCAACCAGGCCCATGTGTCTCAAGTGTTCATATTAAATCTGAATAGTAAAAGCAGGGGAGTACCTGAGGATTTGATCTTCCAGTCCAGACTTGGTAACAGTGAAGTTGATTATAGTCACTTTTATGCACACCTGACATAGAAAATTAGTGACGAAAAGGATTATGGATGTGTAGTTTGAAGGGGTCATAGGGTCACATCTTCAGTATCAACATTAACTGAAAGCAAGCTACATAAACAACTTGATCTTATTTAGATGTTAATGAGGCAATCATGATGGCTCAGAAAAATGTGGAAATGGTCATGAAAAGTTTAATTATGAATAATTAGCACAAACTAAGAAAATGTATTCTTTAGGGGCATGTTAATAATGGTTGACATGATCTGCTAAATGTATCCCCCAAATGATGCTGCTGTTGTCCATTACCTCTCAAAAAAACCCTCTAGAGGCACACTTTGATTGGCCCTGTGTGCTTTGTATTTGCTGTCTGCCTGTGAGAATGTTTCTTTAGTCCAGATCAGTCTGTCAGCATAGCTCATCTCCCTTATTTAAGCTGAAATGACAGGTCTGTCCTGTCTCTAATGCTGGAGCTTACAACGGCACAGCCCCGTTTGACAGGCAACCATATCTGGCAATGTGCTCTCTGCCTGCTGCAAGCACTATTGCCCATAGCTCTGTCTGTTATGATTGCTAGGGCATTGTCTCTTGGCAGGTGGGCGCTGATCCGCATCCACCCCAGAATTTTGCGGCAAGAGTTGATATGGCATGGAGCCAGAGACAGATTGGTGCATAAGGTGGTGGCAGAACAGATATGTGAAGGGCTGGTGCCAGCCGTGTCCACTTTGCTACAGTGCCAAATCCAGCTGACCTTAAACAGGTGTCAACCTCGACACCAGAATCCCCTTTCTAACCCCCCCCCCCCCCCCCCCCAATTTGCACAATAGTCTCAGAGGATAAAATAAACAATGTGCTGCTGAATAACAGACAATAATTACATGAAAAAAAAAAACATGGAAGAATGAATTATCATTGTCTCTTCCAGTAACCAAAGAATCCATGTGACAGAGGGGTCCACCATACAACAAATATTTACATTTTAAATTAAATGGGGAAAAAAAGAAAAGGATTTTGTGTTTCTTGTAAATATAAGTGTATGCGTTTCCTCTCACACACACACACCTCAGGAAGATAGTGGGGATTGGCCATTTTGGTGGTCATGTAGAAACGGAAGTTTTTATCATAGTCAATGTCAGAATCTCCCAGTCGGATCAATGTTCTGCCACCTGAAAAAAACGTCTGCTTCAGAAGAATGGGCTCCAGAGCAGGGTCTAGAGTTTCTTTTAGCTGTACACACAGACACACGTATGAGTGAAATGCATGATCTTTCTTCATTTTGCAATTATGATTATTATCATTCAGTATTCAATTTCATTTTCATGTTAGTTCTCTTTCTGGTACAAATTGACCTAAAAATAGGAGAAAACTATACATCTCAGTTGTCAAAAGTTAAAACAAACATGGCTGAAACTAGATTCATCAGAAAAATTACATCTGGCAAGAGTCAGAACAAATAAACACACAACAGAATCACTAATTTAAGACCATTAAACTATTCAAAGCTAATCAGTTTGGCACTGTTATCAGTTTCTCAGAACTGTAATTCATAATTTAAAATATTTATTTACTTTTTTTCAGTGGTGAATTTGTATTTAAAATGAACTAAAATGTGTCAAAGGTGAAAGAAGAGCCGATAGTTACCTCCTCCAAAAGTACAGGCATACCCAGCCGGATGGCGTTCTCAAGTGTTCGGAGAAAGCCTGCGTCAGTTAGTTTGATTACCTTTAGACCGTTCTTTGCCTCTTTAGATCGTATCCAGCGGTTTGCCTAGATACAAAATGGAAAAATGGAAAATTGGAAAATGAAAAAGCTTGCATTTCAAGATTAGTTCAGGTTTTAAAATGTCATGTTGTGTGACAACTTTTTTTTTAAATTCATGCCAGATCATAATATATTGAAATATATATTGATTTTCTTTTAATGAGACTTTTTCATTGTGACATTAGGGCAGTTGTATGCCACAAAATATCAATATCAAAATCAGAAAATAATAACATGTTCATTCAAGAAGAGGTGTATGCATTAATTGCACTGTTAATGTAGTTTAATACTTTTAAATAAATTAATAGATCATTAAAATAATAAATAATCTATTCAATTAAATCATTTAATTGATAGAATCACATCATTGACCATAATATAAAGATGATGACATGCCCTTAAAGATGCTTTTAAAAATGATATGACAAAAATACATTTTTATAATCATTGTATGTTTGTGTATTTATGAAAGAGAGAAAGTGAGATAGAGAAAGAGAAACTATTTTATCAGACTGAAAAGGATGTGGAAATTGTAAAAAGTAGATTCTGCTGAAATGAAGAAAGTAATGTACTACTGTATATCGAAGTGTGTGGGGGAGATGTGCATGTGGAATCTAAGCATCATGCTATTAGTGCTACTAAGCAGAGCTGAGTTGAGTATTGTTTGTGTCATGGTTTTTGTATGTATGTAAATGCAAGACAGGCTGATGTTTGAATGTCTGTTTCAGTCTCTCTAGAAAGACAGATTCACCCATGAGAGACAGCCAGATGGAGAGAGAGCAAAACACAAATGACAAGAAAGAGGAGAGGGAAAAAAAGGAGAATGACAGCCAAATGTGCTGAAACTGGAGGATAGTAATGAAAATGGAGAGGCTGGAATGGGAGAAAGATATTTGTATGGTAATGCAGGGAGGCTGGTTGTTTTCCTATTTGGATTTTGAAGGCTGTTCTTCATACCAGTTTGACAACATCTCCAACCAGCTAAACAACACTCAGCTATTAAAGTTGTCCTTTACTTGACGTGTTCATTTATGTCCTGATGTCACAGAGGGTACGAAATGCAAAACAGGAATCCAATGGGAATAGATCAATCGAGGTGTCAAGAATGATTCAGCAAGCATCTTTCAACAAGTCAGTGTAAGTTTAGCTCCATGTGACTTCCATTTGTCCCTAAAACTAAGACTTTCATGGAATAGAGTGTGAATATGGATGCAGCTAAAGACTAAACTCAAATGACCTGATCCTATTGTCAATGTCTTTCATTTATCTCCTAACGCATGTAGTTTTAAAAGTCATCCACCACTGTTATACACTAATGTTTGGGATCAGTAAGAATACTTCAGAATTTTCAGAAAGAATACTTTCATTTAGCAAGGATGCATTTAATTGATAAAAAGTGACAGTAAATATATAATGTTACAAATGATTTCTATTTCAAAAAAAATTTATTATTATAGTTTCCACAAAAATATTAAACAGCGCAACTGTTTTTAACGGTAATAATAATAATAAGATATGTTACTTGAGCATCAAATCAGCATATTAGAACCACTTCTGAAGGATCATGTGACTCGAGTCATGAAGACTAGAGTAATGGCTGCTGAACAGCTTTGAAATCACAGAAACAAATTACATTTTAAAATATATGAAAATAGAAAACAGTTATTTTAAATTATAACAATATTCGGACGTAAACATGGAAGCGCTGAACTGCTTTCGCTGTGTCAACTGTGTAGAAGTCTGACAGGGTAGATAAGAAATTGTTGAATAACGTCGCTCACAAAAAGTATTCTCGTCGCTTCATATCATCAAGTTTGAACCACTGTAGTCACGTTACCCTATAGAGAAATAATGCAAATTACCAATGTGCAAAGCATTTTCAATTATATTTAAAAACGTGGTAGTGTTAGATGTAGGATGGTCAAATGTGCACCATTTTCGTATAGTAATGGAATGTACCGTAGCGTATGGGTTCATGTGAGCGTTTATGGTATCAAGCAGTCCTTTGGCAGTGTCCTCATTAAGAATTCAGAGTGCTTGAGGGAAATAACTCTTCCTGAGCCCACCCATGCTGGTCAAGGAACCACGGTAGCATTGACTTGGCCACAGCAGTGAGGAAAGTCTGTGGTTGGGCTGTCACAAATGTTGATGCCACTATCAAGTTTGGATGGCATAAACTATAATGATCATAGTGTGTGGCAGCTGTTTTGCCTGCCAGAAAAATAACTCAACTTTCTTTCAACCTGAAAATAAGCTGCTTTTGAATACACTGATCCTTCTTAAACCTTTCATCAATTTTTAAGGTTTATGTGAGGTACTGTGGACTAGAAACTATTCTGTTTAGCACCACTTAAAAGGACTATAAATTTTATTATTAAATTAGAATTTGTTCTTGTGATTTGCCTTGCAAAAAAATTAACTAATGGAAGGTTTGGAAATGTTACAGGTCACCTGATCTTGAGGGTCAATCATGAGTGGCCAGCGGCGTCCCCGCATCACAAGGATTCCATTCTCTGTGGAGACATTATCCCGTGGCAACCCTTCGGCATTCCACTGTCGGATCTCGTAGGGATCTCCTAGAATGCTGATAAGACTAAAGTTGTCACTGATTGGAATCCCCAATTTATGACAGCGTGTGATCCAGTGATCTATAATCTACAGGACACAGAAAAATGTTTATTAAACACATGCATATTTTCTAGAAATAAGTGTAGTGTTCAGTATGCTAAAGGCGAAAATCTGCTTTCATGTGTCATAGTTTGGTAAGACTGACAGGTCATGAGAAAGAAAGTATAACAGGCTTGACTTTAAACACATACTAGATAATCTTATAAATTCAGTGGCAATACATAATTAAGATATGTTGTGGAGTGAGAAAAGATTGTGATCTAATAATATACTACCAATTGTCTGTAATGGGAGGTGAAGGCTCCATAATAAGCCACACAAGCTGCAGCGATGAACACATTTCCAATGACGTTGTGGATCTCCTGCTCAAACAGAGTAATGCATTCCTGCCATCGCACCTGCTCGTCTCCCAGAGCAGATGTTAACTTCCCCGACCGACCCAGACGTGCTTCAGTAAGAGCCCTGGTTTTAGCTACAACCCACACACAAAAATACATAAACATATTGTACACACATATTCATTTAGAAGCATGAAAATGTAAGGGGGAAAAAAGAAATCCTGTGTGGAACCTTCAAACACATTTCACTATATAACTTTTAAACATGTGTCTGGAGACACTTGCAATCTGTTGTGCCATGTGCTTTTGAAAGCAAGAATGTGTTAAGGGTCCATTAAGAAATCCATCTGAAGCTTGTCAACTAGTAATGTTGACAGCCTGACTAGTCAACATGAAAATATGTAGGTTTTGTACATCCCTAATAAACAAAATAATAAAAAATACTTATTACACATGCCCAAAATTCCACTATTACTGGACCCACAGAATATAAAGAGCAATGCAGTGATTATTATATATATTTCTATGCAAACTCAGACGTTAGAATTACTTGATTCCCTCGACCAAAGGATTGGCTTTTGGATTATTGAAGGAAATAACAACTTGTGAATTTTGAAATCTAAATACATAAACAGAAGTAAAAAGCTAAATATAGGCTATAAAGGAACTACACCATGGTCACATGACTTTATCATCACTTCTAGCAACTCTTTGAATTTTTTTTGAAAAATTGAAAGAGTTGCTAGAAGTGATGGTAAAGTCATGTGACCATGGTGTAGTTCCATTATTGCCTATATTTAGCTTTCACAACCGACTCTGTAGTCCCATTTAGCCACTAGTTTTCAACAGACTTTTTGAAGACAGCTAAAACCTATAAAAAAATCACAAGGGGTTATTACTTGATGTATTTTATGTGACAGAATAAAATGGGAAAATATCTTAAGCTTGTGTTAACTACAGACCGTATTTCAGGCATATAACCAAAAACCCATTAAAAAAAAAAAAAACCCATTGATGGAACCAGAAGTGCTGTAATGGTAGCTAGTTTTCGAGTTTTGGCCAACAAAAACATTTCATCCCTGAAGGATAATGTGTCACAATTACGTTTGTTTGGACTCTCAGTTTGTTTTCATTGATCACTTATTCCTTTGTTCTATTTTCCCGCCATTAATCTGTCCCCATGGACACTACTCAATTCATCGCAGCTGTCTGTCATTTGAGTTAATCTTCTGTGTATTCAAGTTCCTGGTTTTCCTAAGTTCAGTGTTGGGTCTTGTATTGTATGCGTTGTGTTGTGTTCCTGCCTTCATGTATGTTTGCCTATTGGCTTATCTAGTAAAGACTTATTGTGATTCATCTTCGTCATCGTGTGATTTTCTACACTCAGCATACCTGTTACATAATGGCAATGATATAATGATGCCCATTTTTGTTTCAAAAGTAAATATAACAGCAAAATAGCATTTCTTTAATTTTCTACTTGATTCTATTACTTTTTTTTTTTCTAAATCCCTTAATTTGGGCCACAATACAATTTCTTGTTTTCTATTATTGCAGTAATATCATTTAGTGCCGTCAGTGACACATTTCGCTAAATTCAATAATTATAAAGTTGTGAAAGCTTATACACTATCTATCTCTTCATCTCTCTCTTTCTCTCTCTCACCTAGCGTCTCTTTTTCAGCCAAACTAGACTCAAACTGCTCCTGCAATATTTTCATTTGGTTCTCCACCTCCTGCAGTTTCTCTTGCTTATCTTTCAAGGTGGACATTGTTGCATCCAACTCAGCCTGATAAAAAAAAACAAATCAGATTAATAACAATACACAGTGACGATTGTAATGGTATAATGGAGATGATACTCATAATGCAATCTTAATTAACCGTGTATCTTTATCATGTTCTCATCTAACGCACACACAAACAAGACTCACCTGAGCAGCAGCCAGTTTTTCACGTTTGGGTCCAACCTCCTTCAGAACCCTCGAGTACAGATCCATGGCTCTCACCCACATACACATGGACTTGCAGGCCTTGGACACTTTTTCCACCTTATCAGGCACAAAGTCTGGATTATTAATGTATTTCTGTAGCTTCTGAAGAGTCTGAGGTTTGATATTGTCCTTATCGTAATCCATCAGCTTTTTCTGGAAGTTGACGTCACCCAGGAGCTGCTTTGCGCTGGCCCAGTCTGTCCTAGTTGGAACGAAACAAGAAAATGATGGGACATGTAGACTACAGCTACTGTAGCAATTAAATATAATAGCCTTCTTTGACTCAAAGCATGGATAGCCAGTTTGTCACTATGAAATATAGAATTAGGTAGCTAGGAAATATCTATATTACCAAAACAGTTTTTAAGATACTGTGATTCAGACAACTGCCTTATTTGTAAAAACTGAATAAAATAATGAATGTCCTGTTTCATGAAGAAAGTGGAAGTATATGAAGAGTAAAGTGTTCAAATCCTGCAAGACTCATGATGTGTTTTTTTTTCTTTTGACAAATGATTATGACCGGTATATCCGAATGTTCAACATATTTCAACACCCACACATCCATTTCAACAATCCTTAATTACATCATTAGATTTAACACCAGCTGTATGAGTACGCAGCTGGAAATATAAAACAAAAGGCAATTAGAATAACAGATGATTTAATGCAGGTGATTTCCATAAACACCAAAGCAAATCACATGAAATGAATTCATAAATATTTAACACCTCAAAAAAAGGCAATATAGAGAGAGTAAGGGTGTCTAATTATGTATTGGAGTTCATATTTTAAACTCATTGTACATATAAAATGTTAATATAGAGCAATTAAAAGTCTCATATTAAACAGCATTTGAAGTGCACACTGCTTTGTAAGTAATATTACAAGTCATTACGAAATGCTTTTCTCAACACATTTTAGTCCCATAATGTTAAATATTTTCCAGTGAAACAGGATATTTAATGTGACTTGAGTCTGGCTTGATTTTATCCATTGAAAATGAATTGGATCATGAAAAGTGGTCTATATCACAGGTGGTTGAAAGAGAGTGCTTGACAAATATGGATGAATCATTCACAGTAAGACCAGGAACATGTATTAAGAAAGTAAATGGGGGTCAATTTTGATTTCATGTCAAGTTTAAACTCCACTAATCTGGCACTTAGATACAGCAGAGGTTTAATATCATGAGCAAATTGAACAATTACAAGAATAAAAGAACTGCAGAGAGAGAGGGATATGGAGGGACAGAAACACAGATTGTTCAGTCTGTGGTATGACATTTTAAACACCCATTAAATTGCTGTCTTATAAAGTTAATAATGAGTAGCTCAGCTGCAGATGATGAAGCTAAAAGTAAGGAGATGGAGAGGGATAAAATTGATGATAGAGTGAAAAGAGCACAGATGCAGGATCAGATGTTAATGTGGCCAACACATACTAGAGGGTTTCAGAGCCAGAGGGGGTTTATGATGTGTGAGGACATGTTTTTCTGCAGCTAGATTAAATACCTAAAAATATTTAATACCAAAACTTCCTGAACATGCTGTGCCACACCTAATGAAATGAAATACCAAAAATTTCTCTGCAAGCCTGGCAAGACAGATGTCTGATCACTACCACATAATCTCGTATTAAATGTGATTCTGCATAGCCCCCCCTGGAAAAACATATAATGTATATATATACACACACACACCCAGTGGGGAGAACAAGTATTTGATACACTGGCGATTTTGTAGGTTTGTCCACTTACAGAGCATGTAGAAGTCTGAAATTTTTATCATAGGTACTCTTCAACTGTGAGTGACGGAATCTAATACAAAAATCCAAAAAATCACATTGTATGATTTTTAAGTAATTAATTTGCATTTTATTGCATGACATTAGTATTTGATACATCAGAAAAGCAGTGGAACAGAAACCTTTGTTTGCAATTACAAAGATCATACGTTTCCTGTAGTTCTTGACCAGGTCTGCACACACTGCAGCAGGGATTTTGGCCCACTCCTCCATACAGACCTTCTCCAGATCCTTCAGGTTTCGGGGCTGTCGCTGGGCAATATGGACTTTCATTTCCCTCCAAAGATGTTCTATTGCGTTCAGGTCTGGAGACTGGCTAAGCCACTCCAGGACCTTGAGATGCTTCTTACGGAGCCTCTCCTTAGTTGCTCTGGCTGTGTGTTTCGGGTCGGTGTCATGCTGGAAGACTCAGCCACGACACATCTTCAATGCTCTTACTGAGGGAAGGAGGTTGTTGGCCAAGATCTTGTGATACATGGCCCCATCCATCCTCCCCTCAATACGGTGCAGTCGTCCTGTCCCCTTTGCAGAAAAGCATCCCCAAAGAACGATGTTTCCACCTCCATGCTTCCCGGCTGGGATGGTGTTCTTGGGGTTGTACTCATCCTTCTTCTTCCTCCAAACACGGCGAGTGGAGTTTAGCCCAAAAAACTTTTTGTCTCATTAGACCACATGACCTTCTTCCATTCCTCCTCTGCATCAATCAGATGGTCATTGGCAAACTTCAGACGGGCCTGGACATGTGCTGGCTTGAGCATGAGGACCTTGTGTGCGCTGCAGGATATTAATCCATGACAGCGTAGTATGTTACAAATGGTTTTCTTTGAAACTGTGGTCTCAGCTCTCTTCAAGTCATTGACCAGGTCCTGCCGTGTAGTTCTGGGCTGATCCCTCACCTTCCTCATCATCATTGATGCCCCACGAGGTGAGATCTTGCATGGTGCCCCAGACTGAGGGAGATTGAATCAGGGAGGGCTTCTTAAAGAAAAGCTAACAGGTCTATGAGAGCAAGAATTCTTACTGGTTGGTTGGTGATCAAATACTAATGTCATGCAATAAAATGCAAATGAAATGGATTTTTGTTTTAGATTCCATCACTCACAGTTGAAGAGTACCTATGATAAAAATTACAGACTTCTACATGCTTTGTAAGTGGGCAAACCTGCAAAATCGGCAGTGTATCAAATACTTGTTCTCTGCACAATATATACATACATACATATATATATATATATATATATATATATATATATATATATATATATATATATATATGAATTGTTTTAGTTTTAGTCTAGATTTAGTCAACTAAAATCTAACAGTCTGTGAATTAGACAAAAATAAGAACAAATAAATACAATGTACAAATGAAATAAACAGTGCTTTAAGTGTGTCAGATAGGTCTAACAGGAGTAAGAAAACAGAAACTGATTAAAGTAATCAAATGTAAAATAAGTGCATAGTACTCTTCCTTAAATCTTCCATAAATCCTTATTAAAAGTTACCAAAGTTACCCACTGAAGAGCAGCAAGTGACTTTCTCTTTTTCTCTTGTTGTTTGAATTAACATAATGGACAGCAGCAGGTTTATTAGACTATGCTCTCACTTCAACAACAAATGCACAAATCCAATGATACACATGTGATTTTTTCCTAACAGCCTACTTTCACTTAAGACATAACTGACTGAAATGAATAATTGCCAAATGGGCAGTTTGATATATCTTGTGCATACTTGTCCTTTCAAGCATGAAAAGAAGTGAAAGAGAACTTAATTCAGCACTTGGACGCTGTCAGAGAGGCGGCGTTCTGTGTGCGAAATTGAATTCCTCTTTCTCTTCTTATTGTGCTTGAATAGTTTAAAATTGCTTTAATATTTGTATTGGCAAAACAAGTGCAAAATCAGTTTCATCAGTTCCTTCAACTGTCCTGGCCCATCAATTCCTGGAAAACCCACACTACTGAATGTTTTGAATGCATCAAGCCTGAGCGCCTTCTGTCAGAGACAATAACATGCATCAAATGTGAATTTGATCACTATCTTCTCAGTTGTTTAAAAGATTAATGCAATTACCAAAGTTTGATAAAATGGTTAATTTTCCAATTTTAATTTAATTTAATTCCAATTTTTCCAAATGGTTAATTAATACGATTTGTTACATTTAATTACCCCTTAGCAGATTTTAACTCTTATAGTTTTCGAGACGATAACTGAATAAATAAAAAATTATTTCTTGAACACATGAGATGGAAACGGTGTTTTATTCACAAACATTTTATGCGATATTCCTATTTTGTGCAAAGGATAAATTCACAACTTTGTATTGAAACAACTTCTGTTGTATGGGTTCATGTATGGGTTTTAGCACTCCTTCCTTCAAAACTAAATATAATACAATATAATACAATATAAAGATAAAACTCACTTGTTGTTGAGCAGGATGCACACCGCCTCCATCACAGTCATGACGAGGTCTGGTGGTTTGGTGAAGACACGGAGCTCTGAAATGTGATGTTTCTCTAGGGCATTCAGGGCCTCGTTGGCACTGTCGAGTGCAGGCAGAGCCTCATCCAGATCATGCTGTGCATCATCCGCGATGGCCTGAGTCTCTTCTGCCTTTACCTTAGCTAAAGCTTCATCCTCTTTCACAACCCTACGCACCTACAGGTAAAGAGGTCAATAAAAGCAAATGTTAATTGTTACAACATACAGTACACTTCTCAAGAACATTATTGAGTACATATCATGAAAAATAAAAAGTAATAACTTGTTTTGGGAGTGGAAAAAATAGAATTACAAACAAGTAATTGAGAGATCCTGAGAAAAGAAAGGAAGAATGGTTTATTATTATTAATATACACACCTGGTCAGCATTGTCTTGGTCCACAGCGAGCTTCTCCATCAGAGCACTGACATCGTTTGATTTCTGTTCAAGCACAGGCTCCAGTGCAGAGAGATCTTGCTTCATCTTCTCAACTACCTCATTTGTCTCCAGCAACTTAGTAAGGCCAGTTTTCACGCGATCTCGAGCCTATGCAAACAAAATAAATGTTAGATTCCAAACATTTCTTTCTTTCTTTGTCTAGCTCAGATGTGCTCTAGTTCACTCTAATAAATAACATCCATTAATTCTATTTTTAAAAAGGTAACAACCTTTTGTCTTGGAATTTATTGAAATTTTTTTTTTATGAGTTCACAGTTTTAAGTAGTAATGTAACAACATCAAAGAGTTAAGCATCTTGCATCACTCATCCATAGCTCTGCCTCCTCACCACCTGCAGCTGTTGTCTCTTTTCTCCCAGCATGCCTAGGTACAGGTTAATGAGCTCTAAATAGGAGGTGGGTGTGGTGTAGTAGTGTCTGCGCAGTTCAGAGTAAAAGCGTTCTGCCATGTCAGTCACGCTAACATGGATCTCAACACACATCTCTGAAAAGCACTGCTTCATCTCCTCACTGCCAAACTCCACGTTCTGGAAGAAGGTCTGGGACACAGAAAGCAGAGCTTCACGAGGCCACTGAAAAATAAACATGGAAAGAAAGAGAAAATTTAACTGACTGCCAAATAACAAATTTATGAATAAATCACAGAGCGAATTGCACATAGCAATTGTTTACAATTGGCATTGGATTGAAAAGATATTCTTTAAATGTTCAAATAAATAAACAATGACAGACTTTTCATTTATAGATGCGCTACTCATTTAAATGTGCATTTATTTTTCCTGACTTTTTTACATAATATAATGGCTTCCACAAACCAAAAATAGTTAAAAAAAAAAAAAAAAAAAAAAAGATTGCATGCAAATTGCTCTGAAGACAATATTAATAAACTATTCTTTCATTTCATTCATCAAGAATCAAAACGGTCACCTTGAAATATGTGGACCAAGTGTATACACAAGTAAACAAACACAAGGTGATGGAAACAAATAAGCAAATAAATGCAGGGTGAACAGCTGTATGGGCTCGTTGCTTAACGCTAATGAGCAGCTGCAGTTGGCCAGCACAGAACCATTCATCACACCCACAAACACAACACTACAACTGACAACACGAATAGAATCGACACCCTAACATGCAAATGCACTACACACACTTTATATTAATTAGCAGAACATCTCATTCTACTTAACAGCCCACAGAGGTCAGTCAACGTGTCTCCTGAGATAATAGAATGAAAAAAAAGAATGGAGGCAGTGCATCTGCATGTGTGCGATGCCCCTTGAAGTCTCCTCCCTTTTTTAGAATCATATTTCCATCACATTCTCTGAGTCATTCGATAAAAAAGTACCATTTGTGTCCACAGAAACTGAAGAAACGCACTAAAAATCTAACATTAGAGAGGGCATATTATGCCCTTTTACAAAAAAAGTCTTGATTTTGTTTTTGAGGTCTACTAGAGTAGGTTTTCATTCTTGAGTTTTCAAAACATTTTCAAAAAATTTATTTTTCACATATTTTACATTGTTGCAGCACCTCTCTTCCCAGACTGTCAGTAACGCTCTGTTTAGTTCCTGTCTCTATGAAATATTAAATAAGAAATATTGTTAAGTGTACATTCCAGGAAGAAGACTACAGTTGAGGCATTTCAGGGAGTTCAGAAACACTGCTTACTGATATAAAGAATAACTCCCTTTGGAGTAGAATTTGTGCATTGTAACTTTGCAGACCTTTTTCATGCTCAAACAGCAAAAACATAAAAAGTCCTCTTTAAGTGTTTCAGAAAAATTAATATTAAATATAATTCAAAAAAAAAAAATTAACTTATTTTTTAAAAATATTAAAGGCTGGGGCCAGATGAATAAAACATTTGGATGCACCAAAATGGGCAAATTGTAAGTACGCAAATTTCCCTCTAAGATATTGGGTTTTTATAAACACATAAACTAGGCATAAATGTGGGCGCATGTGTATGACAGTCTAGACCATGGTCGTACACATCTTTTACTGGAGTGACCGAAAAGAAAACAGAAATAATGTAAAAAAAAAACAAAAAAAAAAAAAAAAAAAAAAGCTTTACATCTAATATATATCATCAGAATAAATAAATTCTTAAATTGCCATTCTTAGGATTGCTTTGATTGCTTGGCGCATGAATTCCATTTTAAAAATTGTGTTCTAAATAGCAGAACTCATGTTCTTTTTTTTAATAACCAAACGAATGATGCGCATCAATGATGCTCTCACCCAGCTCACTGTGGCGCCAGGGGTCGCCCTGGAAGAGCCACTGGAGAGCCACTAATTTTTGCTCCAATCAACAACACAACAACAAGCTAACACAAGGTCTATTCAGGGTCTTAAGTTATTAGTAGGATAGAAAGCTAGAGGTTTTAGTATTTGTTGGAGCTAAACTCTGCAGGATTGTGGACTGCCAGGTGGCTCTTTTCCAGGACTGACGGGGCTCCCCCTGATTGCCAATTACCAAATACTTGATCGGTGATCAAATGATCCAAGACGGTCCATTGGCTGGTATGAATAAGTCCAAATGGCACAGTATGCTGCGACCCTGTGCTGTTGGTGGTGTGAGCTGTGGTGTCGTGCAGAAGGACAGAAAGAAGGCCTACTTGATAACATTTTTCGTGATATGAAGAAAATTTGAAGAAAATGCCATTGTATTTTAAGGATCGAAATTAAAATTAAAACGTAAGACACGCACATTTTTTTTTTAAAAAATTTTTCGTTTAATGACAAATATATAAAATCTATACAGTGGAGATTTGGTATTTGATTTACACTTGCCACTTTTGACTTGCCGATTTGCCTCGTATGCCAACACTTGCAAGCCCATAATTAGAGTATGTAACTCTTCAATCAACTGAGTTGACGGAGTCTAAAAACAAAAAAATAAAAAATATAATGTTTTTTTTTAATAATTATTTTTGCATTTTTTATAATTGATTTGCAAAGTATTGATTGAGAAAGTACAGAAGAATTCCGGCTCTCACAGAGTTTCTCTGTTTTCTAGACTTTCCTGTTTGTTGAACTTGTTAAAGTTTGATAAAGTCACCTGTATCAACACAACCACATCAAACACACAACAATCCCAAGATGGCCAAGAAAGAGAGAGGAGTTCAGGGGACATCAGGTAGATAAAATGATGACCTAAAACACAAGGTTGGGATGGGGCTGGGATCCAAAATAGGAAGCAAGGCAAGTGAGAAGGCAACAACAGCAACAAATGTCATCATTAGAAAAAGAAAAGAAGAAGAAGTGGTCGGTCAATCTCCTTCCCTCCCCCGGTTCCAGTGCCAGTCTTGAACCTGAACCCATAGGTCGCCTGAAGGAGGGAGCTGAATGTCTTGTTTTACCCAGCGGAAGGTCTGGTCCGCGAATTATGAGAGAGTGGTGCTGCAGTGGTATGGCTGCCTGTGGGCCAAAATCCCTTGTCTGCAGTGTCAGGACTGTAATGTGTGCAACAAATTATTTCTACAAACAAAAAACGTATGTTCTGCTTTTCTACAAACAAAGGTTTCTGTACAATAATAAGTCATACAGTAATTAATTATATAATTATTTAATAATGATTTTTCTGGATTTTTTGATTAGATTTTTAAAGATTCCTCACTCACACACTGGATTAAGTAATTAGAAAAAATCCACTCACAGTTGAAACCTGGAAAAACCTAAAAAAATCGGCATGCTAAATAAGTGGGAAAATATTGCAAAATATGTTTACCCTTAAAATATAAACTTCTCCCAAAATTACTTTACAAATTTATTTTTGTTACCTAAATTATGACTTACAAATACAATTTGACAAAAAAATTGAAAATACTAAATTTCTGAAGCCAATAAGGTTTGAAAAACTCTGTAGCCATTAACTTTCTGATGCATGTATATATAATCTTGCTGTGGACTTGTTTTTTAATATTTTTTTTTTTATTTTAATTTTTATTTTTATTTTTTATATAATTTTAAACGGGAATTTCTTAAGTTTATAATGCACAAAACTTTATTGTTATGGTTTTATAAAAACAGTGCAAACTTGTGTATTTTAAAACATGTCAGCTTGCAAGTAAGCGGACTAGGACAAACCTCATCTGTGAAACTTATAATTAAAATATATTTAAAATATTTAAAAGACGTATATATACAATACTATCTATATAAACCATACATAAAAATCATATTTACTATAATCAAAATTCATTTTTAATATATCATTTTTGAGATATCAAGCACATTTTTTCATTCTTTGATCATTCCAATCATCCCCAAATTTATTTTTTAATTTTTTTAATTTATTATAAGCGGAATAATAAGCGGAATTTTATGATTTTTAAAATTAACACAGCAATTTCGGAAGGTTTTTTCTAAAGAGGAGCTTTAAAAATTCAGCTTTCCTTCTATATGGATAATCTTAACAACTCAGGTTACGACTGGCTGGGAAGCTTTTTGGGGGGCCTTCGCGTGACTGGTTGTGCTGAAACGCTGGGGAAATCAAAGCAATTCGTATTGGCCGACACAGCCTATGACATGATCACTACATGAAATGACATGAGTTTTCGCCAGCCTTTGATACACAAATGATGTTCGCAGATGTGTACTTTGCTACCACAAAAGGCCACTACCCTGATAAATGAGTATTCACTAGTCTCACCACTTACCTGCCATATTCAGCTATAATATAAGCGATCGCCCACAGGCCATATTAATATACCCATATTAACACAGGCACCAGCACACAAGCATAGATTTACCTGAGGCTTCTAAAGGGCAGTAAGGCCAGCAGGCCTCTTGAGCATTGATCATTGATAGCTTCAAGTTCAAAGTTCTTAGTCTTAACACTATTATTTTTTTCTATTTTTAGAGACATGCTACTCTACCATTAGGTGGCTATCAAGGTGGCCTGCCGAGGACCAGCTCTTGATTTCTGAAGCTACAGAGCAGTGGCCAAACAATCACTCCCATTCTGGGAGGAAGCCAGCTCACTCATAACAGTTACTAACTATGTTAGGTAGCTCAAATGAGCGGTGGCCTCACCAGTGAATTCACAGTAAGTGAAGCCAACACACTTACTAAGGGGACACAAAAACTACTTCCCTTGATAAATATCATTCTAGCCTTTGTACAATGGGAACTTCAGGGCCCTTATAGTATCTATTTCATAGTATAGTTTTTATCACTAACAAAGTAACTCCTCAGAACTTCTATACAGGGAACTGAGGTCTACTATAAAAATACTATATGGTATTTTTAAAAAATAAAATAAGACCAAGCTTATACCTGCAAGACCAGCCACCACTGAAAATGTGTGGTCTACCACCCGAAAAGGACACACTTACTATCAAGCCAAAAGTCAGACCATCAGAAAGCTCACAGCTCGTCGTAGGCCCAGCCTCAGGCCAGATATAAGAAGCACCTGGGGGAAAATCGAGCCCCATGATCCTGGGGGAAAATCGAGCCCCATGATCCTGGGGGAAAATCAAACCCCATGATCTGAGTCTCCGCTCTGCCTCAGCACGAGCGGGGCCTGAACCACTGGGACCAGAAGTTTGTCCCTCTTTCCTCAAGAAGAGAGCCAAATGAGAGCAGAGCTTCCTCAGTGGGATGAGCTCACAATTAACACAGACAGCTCCCCTGAGAACTGTCTGCGCGTGCACTTTGCCATTGACGCAGTGTAAGTTCCCTTTCAAAAGGGAACTATATGATATGGGATTACTCATTCTTGGAACGCCACTCAGCAAATGAGATTTTTGACAAGAATGAAAACGAGGCAGTGAGGGATAGAACTACAGCGCATTCAATGTTGTTTTTTAACAACATACCGACGAAATGTCTTTCTGGACAAAAACTCCAGGAACCACTTTTAAAAGTTGTAAGTTGTGAAAATTACACGATCTAGGATTTTTATACAGTGCGTGCCATTGTAAAGACTGTAGGTCTATTCCTCATAGCCTTGTTTTTATCTGCATTAAATTCAATTTGCCATCTAATCTGACTAAGGTCTATTAATTTAGCTTGAGATAGAGCAATCTTTGGCTTTTTCATTTACTCATTTTCGATCTGCCTCTCTCCTTCTCTCTCTCTCTCTCTTGACCTGGAAAAACATCAGCAACAAAAGACCTCAACCACGATCACTTTGAAAACAGAGAACTGAAGTGATGGACTTGTAGGGATGAGTGAGGACGAAATGCAGTCTTTTTAATACATACTTAAAATACATCCATAAAAGTATATTCAAGAATGACAGCTGTTCCTTATCATCATGGTATGCTGCAGCCTGTCTGGCTTAAGCCTCTTAATTATGTATATTAGGGACTGGGCTAGCAATTTCCCTTCTCAATGTTCCATGCTCCTGGAGAATAGATGCACACATAACGTTGATGTGCAACAAGACTAGTCAGACCATTTGACCATTAGACTCAGACAGAATTTGAGTTTTTAAATTATTCTGTTTGGTCTCATTCCATAGCTAAGAGTGTGAAAAGTATAGAGATCTAAAAATAGGTTTCTATGATTTTTTAAAGAACAATAGTTTAAAAAATGCTTGAAATGCAGTTGAGGAGATACACAACCATTCATCATGGTTTACACAAAAATATTAAGTAGAACAATCGTTTTCAACATTGATAATGATAAGTAATGCTCCTGCACTACAACTTAGCAATTCAGAAAGATTTATGAAGGATCATTCGACTCTGAAGCCTATAAAGGAATATATTACATTTTAAAATGTCTTAAAATAGAAAAGACTTATTTTAAATTATAACAATATTTCACAATATTATTGTTATATTTTTGATCAAATATATATATAATATATAATTGATCAAAAGTCCTGATGAGCATAAGAGGCTATAAAAATCTTTCCGACCCCAAACTTTTAAACAGTAGTGAATGTATATGACACATTTCTGGTGACGCAAGGATGACTCCAGGTTTCACTGAATTTCTACTATTTTCTACTTAATTTCATGTTACTTAGTTCACTAAGAATTAATTGGGCCCACTGACAGTGTTGTTTCATTTGCTGTCAGTTACCGTCACTTAATCAAATTTCAAGTTTTGATTAAGTTTTAATGAATACTTTCACAACAAACAATTCACATCACACATCTATAATAGCAAACCCAATGCACAAAAGCAGAAACAAAACAAAAAAAAACTAAAAAACAGGTGACCATGTGATATTAAATGTGCAATAACACAAACCAACATTGGGTTAATACAATATTTATATACGATATATATTTACAATATATTACAATATTTACTTTGGGGTGCAAGTTGGCAATAGAATACAATCAATATTAACCACAGATATGTGCAGTAAAAATAGGGTTAATGTAGTGCATATTAAAATATATGATCCCCCTCTATATTGTTAATATCCCCATATTCAGTAAACATTAAACAAGTTAAGCAGTACAAACAACCCCAAAAATTTGTGCCGAACGCTATTTGCATGACGTAATTGAGACCCGTTTAAAACTCTGCTTGCAATGTAATGTTAATTTACCAACCTATAGCACTGATTTTTGTGAATAAGGAACTATCCCTATTATGTGATGTGCCTGTGCATATATTTAAATCAAGTCATTGTTATTCTTTTTAGTGCACCAATGTTTCCCTTTATATGAAAATGATTTAAGAGAGGAAACGTGTGCATCAAAAAGAATAACAATTACTTTATTCTAAATATGCACAGTGAAGCACTATTCCAGCACATACAGCAGCTGGTTAAGTGCGGTTGCTAGTGGTATCTGAATAGAACACAGGGTTACGCAGGCTCAGCGATTTAGTGGTGAGGTTGTTTAATGAATTCCCTTCTCAGTGATTTTGGTTTGAAGAAACAGAAGTAAGATTCTGTCTGAAAGGAAAAGGGAGTGTTAAAAGAGAGGTGGATTCTCACCTGTACAAACCAGTCGATGGTGCAGCAGTTAACTAGTGAGGGGAACATGCGGCAACGTGAGCGAAAAGAGTCGCCCACAGGGCTCATACACAGCACTATATGCAGCTTCTCACGCACACGAGAGATAAAGAATTGGAAGACCTTAAGACACAAATACATAAACAGAGATTAGACAACTGACCTCTAAACAGACTGGTGAAGCAGCTGAGAATACATAGTGAGGATCAGGTCATATTGCAAGATTGGATGGTTACTGTTTGTATCATGTACCTCATCCCTGTTCCCATCAGAAATGCCGGCCTCTTTGGCCTTAGGGCTAATGGCAGACAGCACCTGTTTTAGTTCATCCTTCTCAAACAGGTTTGGTACTTCACCAGAGTTCAGCATGTTATTAATGTCTTCAAGGAACTCTTCTACCACAATCTGAAGCAGATGAGAAAAACAAGTGGCATGGTCAAACAACATCGTTCGGTCAACTAAGGGTTAAACATTCTGGTGCATCACTATCAAGAACTAATGCCAATTGGCATCATTGATTTCAAATCGATCATGTCTTGAAACACTGAGTTTGAAAATGGTAATTTGCAAATGAGATATTAAAGCAGAGAGGACCATTTTTAATGAAGGATTACTTAAATTTCAATCTGTTCCTCACTCAAACCTATCACATTTAGGTGTTCTGCTACGCATACACACACACACACACAACACACACACACACACACACACACACATTGTTTCATGTGGGGATTTTCCATAGGGCGGCGTAATTTTTTTTTTTATACTGTCTGCCCCCCCCCCCCCCAAACTAAACCCTCACAAAATGTTCTGCTTGTTTAGATTTTCAAAAAAGATAATTCTGTATGATTTATAAACTTGTTTCCTAGTGGGGACCAACAAAAGGTCCCCACAATGTCAAGATTTACTGGTTTTACTTATGTTGTGGGTCCCCACAATGTAAGGAAAACAAGTACACACACACACATACACACACTCGTGGGTATTTCAGTTATAGAATTTAAACGAAAAGGTCACACACCCTCCAAGGGCAAATTTGAAAAACAATGTTTTGACATTAAGTGACTCAAAAATATCTATCAAAAACACTGAAGAGTATATACTCCCTTAAATCTGTCCAAGCACTCAAATAAATGACATTTAAACGGCCTATACAATCAAACACTCAGATTAATAAGTATCCATACAGATGGGCACACAAGTACACACACCTCACAACATATTTCTCACATCTATAGCACCAGCCTGTGTCTGTCTCGTTAGGAACTGCACATGAAATAATTTAGGGGGTCATTACTGCTGCCGAGCTTGTATGCTGAATCACAAAGCAGAAGCATTCTCTGCTTTCATGAGACAGTATTACAGTACTGGCAGAGGGCCCGGAGTCATAACAGAGATGACCTACTGTCTATTCCATAGCCCAGAGAAAACCTCTCTGCATCCAGATTCATATTAGGATATCAATAAATCATAACTTGTGAATTGGATACAGGAGGCTTTTGTTGAGGTGTGGTTTTGGGTTAGACTGGGGCAAACATTCCAATTTATTGTAATGTTTATTTTAATTCACATTACGAAATAGATAAATAAATAAAAAGAATTTTGTAAACTGGCATTGAATTAACATTGAAGACTGCTGCCGCTGCCAAAAGGACAGATTGGAGCAGAAATGTCATGCAGATGCTTCTGTGGGACACAAATTCAAAACGAGCCAACATTTAGTTATAGACTGGACACAATATTGAAAATTTATTGAGATTGTACTTGATAATTATAATCATTCAAGTTAATATTTAAAAACACTAATAATTTAAAAGTTATTTAAATGTAATCTTTAACAAATCTCAAACTTAATATTCATCCTGTACATTATTATATTGTGAGCAACAAGTTCACTTGTAGCATTTAAAATGATTGATTTTAGTTTTTAGTGTTTTAGTTTTTATTTAGACAAAATTGTATAGAATTGTCAACCATTTAATGGCAGATCTCTTTGGTTGTACCTGAGTGTCTGTAAAGAGGAAGACCATGTCCTGGTCTTCCGCACCAGCCATTTTGTAAAGCTTACGCAAGTCTTCGTGGAAGCTCTCATAATTATAACCACGGCTCAACTCAATCTGAAAGCAGCGGTAACCACACATGTGAGCTGCCAGACGTGTTAGAGATTGCTTTCCTGTTCCCCCCACACCAACCAAAAGGGCATTGCCACGTTCTTGCCGAATCATGCGGGCGATTCTGTTGAAAAAAAAAAAAAGGAAGGTCAACTGGGTGGATGAAAAAAACATTCCATTAGTAAACTAATCCTGATGTCCAGGCTGAACGACGGGGTCATCTGAACACCTGCTTTTGTGATCTCCAGATGAAAAGGCAAGCTGCTTGCTTACCGAGACACGTGTTCAATGGCATCTTGGAAGAACACAAGCTTGGTTTCCTTGGCAAAGGTCGTGTTGTAGTCATCCAGGTAGTCCTGCAGCACCTGGCGAATCTTTGCCATGTCTGTTAGATCTTCATAGACACGGTCAGCCTTGTCTGCTCCAACCTGCACTCAATAATTGAATTAAAAATACTATCTAAATACTATCAAAACAAATGAAAAAGGACCCTAATCAAAAAGATAACGATTTCTCTAACTAGCTGAAATTTAAAACAGTAAAATGTAAACACACAGAAAGCATTCCGCAAAGAAAATAGAAAGGTCGTGTTGTAAAACAGTGATAGACTGACAGATGCAAAACAATCCCCAAAATACTTTTACCTTGATGAAGTCTCCAAAAATAATGGGCTGATTCACAAAGTACACTGGTTCTATGTTTATGCTGAAATATTTACCTGTTGGACAAAGGGAGCAGTTTAGGTCACTAAAGTTTACTGTAGCAAAGGGGTGACAGATTGAGGGCAAAACAAGAATAAATCACACTGCAAAATGAGAAGGATTATACCATTATTTTTTGCCTCTATCTACTGAAAGTAGTTAAATTTCATAAACTAATATTTGAAAAATCCTTTAGAGGCTGCATTTATGAGTATGAATTTCAATTACCGTTTTACAATATCATCACATGCAATAAAAAAGCTTTTATACATCATCATGCATGATAAAGCTTTTATAATTGATAAATAATAATAATAATAATAATAAATAAATAAACCTGTTATTGACTTTGTGGCCAAATTTTCCCTATACCCACCTACTGTAAGACATTTTAGCGTATATTGTATTGCAATATTCCATAACAAATGGATGCTTTCACAGTTGTCTGCACTAAGCTCCAGAAGATTAACAGTGAAAAGGATTTGAGGGTTCAGGTGCTTACTGGCCATCTCAGAGACAATGGTATTGAAATAGCTCTTGTCCTCGTTGTTGATGAGTCGATCGTGGAAGACACGTTGACATTCGTGACAGAACAAACGGAAGATCTGGGTTTGATCTCTCACTGTAGTCGGCTCGCACTGCAACATACCTATGCAGAAACACACACATGCACAGACAGAGAATTAATGTGATTTTCTTCTTACAGATTCTTCATTATATCTTTCATTTTATAACAAGAATGGTTGCTGGTAAAAAATCAATTCTGATCAGATGAACAGTAAGAGATGAACTTGTGACCTCAGACATCAGATGGGGGAAGTGCTGACTGGTTTTAGTTTACATTGACAGTATTCCTATTGCGAGTCTACAATTTAGCCCCTGGACAGGTCCTAAACAATAAAAGAATTTTATTACAGCCCCCCAAGTCTCCATTAAAATTATGAGAGAGCATTTTTATTGGTCATTAGGGAGCTCCAAAACAAAAGAAGCTCTTTACATGCCCTTGGTTTGTTTAAGCACAAGTGATGCCAAATACTCTGGGAAAAAATAAAGTCCCTTTCAGGCAACTCATTTCACTCAGCGGCCATCTTTGAAACGCCTCTCAGGCTATTTCAGTCATGCAAATGCAGCTCCTTAAATTAATTTAATATGTGAAATCACCAATGAAATCTGACAACTGTCTCATAAATTTCGCTCAATCAAAAAACTGCATTTTCAGGCTGGACCGTTAAATGCGCAAGCGCAGTCCTAAGCACGAATCTCGGAAACCTGACTGTTTCTATCCACCTTTTTCCTGAGAAAACCATGAGGAATTCCAACTTCCATTTGGATGCCGTTCCGGTCTCCATTGGAACACATTGTCAAAACGGGGTAAAAAGAGCATCTGAATGAACTAAACAGAAACTTTTCGAACATTACTAAAAAATAAAAATGTACGCAGGCTTAATCTGTGCTGTTGTCTGCTACATAAAAGCAACAAACTGTAGAAATCCTTGGAAAGTACACATTTTGAGCACCAGCGAATGTGAACAGAATGTCCGTATACAGCGCCGTATGCCTTGCCAATTCCATCGCCACATTTGTGCAATTGCGCTCTCACGTTCATTTGCCCCGTTAAGTAAATCTGGCCCTACGAGTTCTATTGTTTTGGATGCAATATGATTTTCAAGCTTTTAAATAATGCGTGCAACATATAAATGCCAGCCTTTGTAAATTAATTGAAAAGGTCTGAAATGTCTCTGTAGGCTTGTGTTTGTACAATTGTCTGTGTCTTACCTTGCACACATTTAGAGAGGTCTCTAAGGTTGAAAACGTAGTGAGATTTTGCTGGTGTAGGCAGCAGGTCTACACTCATACGATGGTAGATCTCAACAGCAGCATCCACGATGTTGTCAGCTGACTGCTTTACTGCTATGGGAAATTCAGTCAGGAAGCCCCCTAAAATTGCCTACAAACGTCCACATATAAGAACAGAAGTCAGTGTGCACAGCAAGTGTAGAGTTTAGGACAGTAATATTTCTAAGCATAAAGTTTGTCTGAAGACTTTTATGGACAGCGCCAGCCTTGACCAGTTTATGCTCTGTCAGTTTAAAACCATGGACAACTCCAGCTCTCAGACTGTGGCTTCAGAACCCTGGACAGCTCCGATTCCTATAATGAGCTACTCTGCTGTCAACTTTTCTATATATGAAGGTACTAGAGAGTTGGAAAACTGCATATTTTAAAACTCAGCTAGTCAGTGGGTTGTCTTAATGAGGAAGCCCAATTATGCAGGCTAAGGGTCATATCTACTGAACACAATTCAGATGCTTAAGGGATTCTTAAGAGAAGTTCACATAATTCAAATTCAAAAACACCTAGACAGACAGGCAAAATCATGGAACAGAACTTGACATGTGTTCTTAAAACTAACAATTACCTTGAATTTATTGTTGAAAGGTAGTTACAAAAGCTGTGCTTTGATTGCTGTGGTGGCTGAGCTTTGAGTTTGCAATGAGTTTAGAGATAGAACTTTAGATCAGAAAGAATTTTAGCATTAGTCCAACAGACTTTCACATCAGCACGTCGTTAAAGTTAATGCGACACTCGAGTAAGCATAAAATGCATAACACAATAAATGTTTTGCAAAATAGTCAATTGAAATATTTTTTCATTGAGTGTGTCACAAATCACTCCGGTATTGACTTATCTGAGAAGGATATGAAATCCTGCCTTAAATTTTGGCCAACACATGATATCGGCATGTTAGAACACTAATTAAGTTGCCTACCTTTTCAAACAGCTGTAAACACAAGTGAAGTATACTTTCAGTTTTAATATGCTGTCTAGATAGGCAGCTCAGCGAGTTTGGGAAGACAGATTAAGTTGACTCAAGATCAACTGACCAATTCAGACTTTGATGTCTCCACAATCGTCAGGCACAGCATGCAACAACTTTAAAGTCAACATGAAATCATGTTGGCAACCCATTGACTGTCATGCATATATGCGACATTTCCAAATGAAACAGGTTATTCAATTAGTTTAAAAAGTAGAGCAGGACTAAATTTTCTCCAAAGGGACAAGACTGGATTTTATTTACAGAATGAAGCCAGGTGGCTGGAGGGGAAATCATAATGTTAAATAAAAAGGAAAATTGTATCAGATGCAGAACAAGTTATTAATTTTTGGTAAGTTTATTTAGAATAATGTGCACCAGTGTCTCAAGTGCAATAAGACCAAGAACATAGGAAAGTAAATAGGTCAATTATGATTTCATGTTGACTTTAAAAGTAAAATGTTCATTCAAAATGAGTGCTGCCATATGTCTGACCTTAAAAATCTGTTTGAGGCTGTGCTCAGAAGGCGTAGGGAGGCACAGCATGCTGAAGTGGCGGATGAAACGAGGGGTCACAGGGTTACGACCTCCGCCAGGGGGCGCACAGGCTGCGGCTATAGTCATATCCTTTAGGGAGGAGAAGGAGAGAGAGAAGAAGGTGAATACGTCCACATGAAAAAATATCCAAGGGACATCAATTAACTTTTTTGACACTTCCACTAATCTCATCAAACCTTTAGCAGAAGAAATTAATGTCATATTGATTAGAACCCAAATTAAAATGAGAGGATTCATGACAGCAAGAAATGTAATGACCAATTACTCTTCAAATGACAGAAAAATCATTCAGGAAATGTTGCTATGTCAAAGTCAAAGCAGTGTCATATTCAACAACCAAAGAGCTACACTAACCCAAATCAGTTTCTCCAAGGGCAAGGCTCATTTGAGTACCACAAATCATCCTTTTAAACCTCATGCGGGTTCTTTTCTCTTGTCGTATTTCTGTCTTTTATTTTATCGTAACTCATATTTGAGATTGATGAGTATTGAGGTCTACTGCAACATCTCAGATCACCATATTTCTCTGTAACCTTGCCAAATCACATAAATGTCCTTGTTTATATTATGCACTTTTATCTTTGATTGTACATGTGTATGTGTGTGTGTGTGTTCAACAAGCAAAGGGTTTACTTGATGCTGGTGTGTGAAAAATACATAATTAAGCATCATTCCCGAGGTGAGACAACAATAAAATGAGAGCACCTACTTCAAACATCAAGCATTAGTCCCGCTCATTATAAGATAAACATTACAACATTCAATATTTTCCATCCCGATAGAGAGAGAGGAAGAGAGGCAGAGAGTGAGAAAATGTTTAATGATTAAAATTGGATTGTGGTCCCTGAGGTTTCAGCGCAAGCAATTGGTTTGTTGCCCAGGATTAGGGATGGGATTCTTAATGGTAATATCTATCTATCTATCTATCTATCTATCTATCTATCTATATGTGTGTTTCGAAATAAAACTCCAATATTTCCACCAATTAGTAATTTGACAGAGTTACGTCAACTTAAAAACACATACAGAGACTTAAATATACACAAAAGCTTTTATTTTGACATGACAAAAACTTCATGTCAAGAACCATTATGATCAACCAAGTGAGTCATGAGACTGTGATGGATTTGTGAGCCAGATTCTTTAAAAAAGTGGCTTATAAGAGTCATTAGTTCAAAAATTAGACTACATTGGTTGTGTTGTATATTTGTCATGTGATAACACTGTGGGAGCTTTTTTTGTTGTTGTTCTGTTCGGCATTCTCATGAAGAATGCTGACCTTCAAGAATCGAATTGAATAGAACAGAACTTCATACAAACCACTGTTTATTTTTATTTATTTTTCCTTAAAAAAAGAAAACAGTTATGAATAAGAAAGGGTTTTCAACCCTGGCCAGTAAAGTCAAACAAGGCAACATGACACACGATTCTATTTTTCTTTGTGCAAGTATCTGTGTTGCTTACGTGTATCTCCTTCCAGAAGAACTTTTCTCTGTCATAGAAGCCATGGAAGTCCTGAAACTGTCTGAGCAGCTCTATAGGGGGCTGAGAGCCATAACTGTCCAACTTTGGCATGTTCAGGTCATCCACAAACACCACAATCTTTTTATTAGCAGGAGCACCTGAGATACATAAACACACGGATGATGATTTTCAGTATGGCAGTTTACACTCCACCATAATCGTATCTAAATGCCCTCACCAAGTATATTCTTTCTCTTCTTCTCCAGTTTTGACTCAATCATTTCTTGGGTTCTAGCTGATGAAGTTTGGGCAGAGAAGTTGATGTAGACGGGGACATAACCTGCCTTTTCCTGGACACTGTTCATCAATGCCCGTGCCACAACAGACTAAAACACACAATAAGCCTAGTAAGCAATTTCTAAAGACGAAACATGTGAACAGAACATATAAAAATTTAGTACACACTTACATCACATTAAACACATGCCCGCCTTACCTTTCCCACTCCAGTGAGGCCAGTAAAGAGGACAGAGTGATTGACAGACAGCAGTTTTTCCATCAGGTATCCATACCTCACTGTGTCTGTGGTGGGCACCAGCATCTCAAAGAAGGGCACCTCACTGTTATAGCTAAAAGAAGGAATGATCCTCTCCCATGGCTCCAAGCATTTAGTATCAAAGTTCATATACACGCTCCATAAATCACCTCCACTGGGCAACTGTTATTGAGAGAGAGAGTTCGCCCAAATATGTAATTCATTTAGAATGTCCTTAGAACACAAAAGGAGATGTTGAAGATGATATCCTGACTACTCTTTTTCATTAAATCTGGAGAGGTATGTCAAGTTCCTAAAACAACATGAACACAATAAAAGTAGGCCATGTGGTTTGTGCACAATATTTCAGGTTTTCTCAATAGTTGTGTGAGAAGCAATTTTGAGGATGCAAGAATGACCCCCCCCCCCCCAACAAAAAAAATAGATTGACTGATTGATTGATTGACTGACTGATTGATTTTCATGAGTCTGGATTATAAAGGCATGTTCTAGCACCCTTGTTCATCTCAAATTCAGCACTTCCTTTTCTTCTGCTCTCCCCTCCTCCCCTCCCCTCCTCCCTGGATCCTTCTGTCTTGCTCTGTGGAATACTAATAATGACGCTCTCCACTGCATTCCGACCTTCTGAAATAAATACCACACCTTCCCTTAATCCTTAAACAAAAGCCAAGGGCATATTGTTTTCTGCAATCTATTTCTCATTAAATATTCCTGAGGTCACGTTTATGAATGTGACAGACACACGAGACAAGACATAGCTGTCTATATAAAAAGAATCGAACCAGTCCGGTGCTATAAATAATTTACAATGACCTCTCAGTCAGGTTAATGTGTTCTTTTCAGGGTCAAAGCCCAGAGAAGTTTTGCAGTGTCTTCAATGTTCCACATCAGTTATTTAACAGGAATAGCTACTGAATGGCACATTGAGAAAACATTACGATGGGACTGGAGAAAAAAATAACTTTTTTTGAATTATGTAAAATTACAAAAACATTATGGGCCAGATTTACTAAATAGGACAAAAAAGCGTTAGAGCGCAATTCCATAAAAGCACAGATGAGAGTGGAAATTTCTGCACAAGGCACACACAAAGAAAACACAGACGCAACATCTCATTTCCATAATGATCACCTCAATCTACCAAGCGCAGCGTAAACTACCGTCTGTTTCAAGACACGCTTTTTCGGTGCGTTAAATAATGGGGAAAATACCAGTAAATCGCGTTGTGTGACTCATTTAAATACTCTCCTCCCATAAATTTAGAGTCTGAAAGGGAAACTCCTACCAATGTATATGCAATAAGCTCAGGCACAAAGATTACCGTGTTCACGCCTTTTCAGAGCTAATCTCTCACTGCATGTTTTTAGTAAGATTTTTAACGACAAAAGAGGTTTTAGCTGTAAAGAACTAAACATGTTCCTCCAAATCTTGTAGTACATAATGTTGTCTTTTCCTGAACAAAATGTTATTAGAAAACGTATATGATTGTCATAAATTTAGGCAATAAAACAGAAATTTTATTGATAAATGTATTCATAAATGTAGTATACATCACAGTTTAAATATCTAAGATAATTTCAGAGTATATGAAATGTACCTATGCATTACAATACAGTTTTCATTCATTTATTTACCTTTGTATGACTGTTGTCCTCAAACTGCTGCCTTACGAATGTGTCGAATGTGTCCCAGTGGCTGTCAATCAAATTCCCCCCCACTGCCCACAAATAGCAAAACACAAACGTCTGACACAACATACTGCTCAACTTGCTGGACTCCTGCAAATACATTCACAAAAAGCACATGAATTAAGAAGAAAGCGGAGTTTTGATTCGTGGTCCTCAACTTGCAACTCAAGTTCCTACACCTCTCTAAATCCTTTTATTTCCACATTTCTACAAAGGCGAGAAACCAAACATTCAGAGTGAATGTTGTGGAAATGTGATTTTTTTTTTAATGCTTAATGGAGTAGGAAAGAATATGTCGCTGCTCCAAATAAATATGAATTTCTCTTCAGGTTTATTAAGTTACCATTACTTCTTTTTTATCTTTTTGGGTAAAAAAGATAAGTCAAATGCATGCAAGTAAATGTTTTCCAAATAATGTTTCAATCATTTTCTTTAGCTTCACAATAAAAGTATAAAAGACATTTATTTTAGTATAAAATAACATGTTGTCTTTATATTATAATATTTTTTTCTCACACAATATAAATGGTATGTCTTTGTACATGAGAATATATAGCTTTCACATTTTAGGTAATAATCAAATCAAAAATTGGGTTGGTTGGTAAGATTTTTTCATTATGTTTTTTTGAAAGAAGTGTCCTATGCTCACCAAAAGTATTTATTTGACCAAACATACAGTAAAAAAACACTGTGAAACCTCATAACAATATAAAGTAACTGTTTTCTGTTTTAAAATTTTTAAATGTTATTTATTCCTACGAACGCAAAGATGAAATTTCAGCATCATTACTGCAGGATTCAGGATTCAGAAATCATGCAAATATTCTGATTTGGAGCTCAATAAACATTTCTTATTATTATATGTGCTAAAATGGTTGCGCTGTTTATTGTTTGTTTGGAAACGACTGGTTTTTCTGTTGTTTCTTTAACCACATTATCAATAAGACATCAAATAGAAGCTTTCAAAATAAATTAGAATGATGTTTCAGGTTAATTTTGGTGATAGCTAAGATGCTTTATACCATTTTGAGGTTAGGGGCTCCATCGCTGAACAGTAACGCTTCCAATAGGCAGCACAGGGTTGTGACTTTACTAATGTCCACCTGTCCAATGGCCTGCACACAGTGCTTAGATACAAACTGCAGGCCCTTCTCCACATATTGTTGAAACAGCTCCATCAGATATTCACATACAGGCTCTGTAATCTATAAAAAAAAAAAAAACATATCCCAGATGGTAATAGGTCCAAACCAAAAACCAAACGAAAAGACATTCCAAATCCAACTTGTTTAATGTTTGCCCACAAAACAATTAAGTCTCTTTCTAATGATTCAGTGACTGTAAAAAAAAAATGTGAACACTGCTTTGTGAGTCCTGAGAGAGTTTTAAAGGCTTCACCTTCTCAGCTAAACCTGTGAGCCACGTCTGAACATACGGCATCCACTTAAGCTCCTCTGGGTCAATGTACACCATCCCACAACGGCTTACTGTGGCAGGAGACGCCACTGCCAGGTCTTGAACCTGATTGAAAAAAGTGTGGCATGTAAGTGTGCGTGACTAGCCTCTAATTAAAAGCGGGAAGTGCGTGTGGAATTTAACAAGGAAGCATGTGCACATTTGTGCATCTCACCTCAAACATCATGTGTATGGAAGGGGTGAGCTTAATCCTTTCACTGTTGGCCAAGCAGAGCATCTTATTATCATCCAGAACTGTGTTCATATTCTCAATCCACAGTGCATCCACCGGGCCATCACTGATAACCCATTTGTGGTCATCACTGAAGTCCTGAACTGCTGCCCGAACACAAAGTGCCATCAGACCATCCCGCCATTCCAGCGTCAGCGGGTTCACCTCTCCATACAGCTCGCCCATGCTCACTGACTTTGGGTTGAGCACATAGGTCTTAACAGGACGGGAGAAGGGATTTTGGTGGCCAGCATGATACAGGGTATCCAAGGCGTCTGCCAGCACACGGTAGACAGTGGTTTTGCCACTCCCGGTGGGCCCCACGAGCATTACCCCATGGCGGACCAGCATGGTCTCGTAAAGCTGGATGACCTTGCTTATGATGCTTGGGAGGGGCTGGAGGGAGCGTTGGCACAGAGATGAGTGAATGGTAGAATGCAGGACACCGTAGTCATGCTCTGGGATGGTGACGCCAGGGAAGAGATCAGACAGGATGCCACTAAGGGAAAAAAAGAGTGGGAGTTAGGTATAAACAAACATATACAGTGGCCCCAAGAATTCATTAGACTTTTAAGCCACACTTAATTTTACTGAATAACTAAAAGTAAAAAAATCAACCCAAAAAACGTCGAATCTAAAAAAATGAATGGTACTTCTGACAGTTATGTGGAAAATAATATACACTCACATGAAATGGAAAAGGCTATTTTATTCTACATAATGGTGGCTCCCCCTCATGGTGGCTGCTATGGTCAATGACTTCTAGAAGATTACTTCAACAATCATCTCTCTCTCTCTCTCTCTCTCTCTCTCTCTCTCACACACACACACACACACACACACACACACACACAGACATGTTGTGTTTTTGTGTTTTGTGGGGACTTTCCATAGGCGTAATGGTTTTTATACTGTACAAACTGTACATTCTGCCCCCCCCCCCCAACTTAACCCTCACAGAAAATGTTCTGCTATTTTAGATTTTCAAAAAAGATAATTCTGTATGATTTATAAGCTTGTTTCCAACAAAAGGTCCCCACAATGTCAAGATTTACTGGTTACAAGTGCACATACACACACACACATACTGTATGTATAAAGTTTTTTGTGTTTATGATTTTTATACTGTATAAACTGAAATTTTGTCCCCACAACATAAAAAATTTAAGGTTTTACTATTCTTGTTTGGAAATCTGGTGCCCACAACAAAAATATTGTTGTATTATGGGGACTTTTCATAGACATAATAATTTTTTTAAATGTTTTCCATTTTTCCATTTTCAGAAAACATAATTTAGTATGATTTATAAGCTGTTCTCATGGGGACCAAAATGTCCAATGATTGCTCTCTCTCTCTCTCTCTCTCTCTCTCTCTCTCTCTCTCTCTCATTTATAACGTTACAAAAGATTACTACATCAGATAAATGCAGATCTTTTTAGAACATTCTATCTATCAAAGAAAATAATACAGACAAACATTTTAAGCAGCACAGCATTTTTTAACATTGATTATAAAAATTAACACTACTTGAACACTAAGGGCCACATTTACTAAACAGGGTAAATTAGCATGAGAGCGCAATTATACACATGCGCCGATGGGAGTGGCAAGTTTTGAGCGTGATCTACTGCTGATGTGCAAATTAAAGAACACAGCAGTCAAATCATTTGCAGAATGACCAACGCAATCTACCAATTTAGAGTTGGGTTGCATATAAGCAGAGCTGATGCTCAGGTGCACAGACACAGACGCAACTTGTTACATGTAATATACGGATAATGTCTTCCTTTGACATTCCAAAGAAATTAATATAAGCGGAAAATATTTTCTCCCTTCTACCATGAGCTCTCTGTTCTCTGCGGCATCTCCTCCTAGCAGCAACAACTGCAGTCATGTCGCAAAATGGGTTAAGACATGCTTTTACGGGCATTAAATAATGGCGCAAATACCAGTAAATTGACAAGCACAAACATTAGTAAATTGCATTGCGTGATTCATTTAAATACTCTCCTCCCATAAATTTTGCGTCTGAAAGGGAAACTCCTACAAATCCATATGAAATAATAAAAATAAGGTCAGCAGCAAAAACAACTCAGTCCACGCATTTGTCTTTAGCAAATCCCGACAGTAGTTTTTTAATGCCAAAAGAGGGTTTGCGCTGGTGCAAGCTGTTAAATCTTGCCTTATGGCTGCAGATCTGTAATTAGTATATTAGAATGATTTCTGAGGGATCATGTGACTCTGAAGTCTGGAGTAATGGCTACAGAAAATTGAGCTTTGCCATCACAGGAATAAATAAAATTCACAACATTATTTCACAATTTTTTTTCACAGTTTTTCACTGTTTTGGTTTTTCTTTTAACATGCATAGTGTGTGATATTGTAAACACAACAAGTGGTCACCTGAAAAGCACTGCATCATCTTTGAGGAACTTGGGCAGGTTGGAATCTCGCAGAGCTCTGATCAGCACAACATCCTCGCTCAAGTGAGGGTTTTCTCTTTTTAATGACCTGAACACCACAAACACACACACACGCATGATATGTAATATATTAATAGTTGTTCAGACAATGTGAGCAGGAATACACAACTTGCAGCTATCGGTATTTTTACACTGCATACACACAGGACATTATACAATAAATCTTATTATAGATGGCATTCACAATAGATGGCTGCTAGGGTGGAAAATATGAGGTATGTGTTGCTTGCCTGCCACAATATTAGGATATTGTAGGTGTTTTTGCTAGGCTGGTTGCTAGGTCATTTCTAGATGGTTGCTATGTGGCTGCTTCCTGGTTTAGGAGATTTTTTTCACACATTTTATTGCTCTAATGATCACTTCACACCTCTTTTCAACAAGCCACATGATTCGAGGTGTCATTCATGCCTTGATAACCACCACTAATTAGTACTGTGGGAATCATAAAAGACACTCAAGCAATTAAACAGCCTGTAATAATTCCATATCAGTAATTTACACAGAATATGGTGCTCTAATTTACTCTCACTTTTTAAACATCCTCGCCTACATTTGTTCATATATTCTTGTAAATAGTTTAGTAGTCTAAATCACAATGATTTAAAGACAGACCTTTTGAACCATTGAAGAACACAATGAAATAAAGGGACATGAAAGTTGATTTATACTGCATATATAAACCTGAGTGCTAATAAAATGTGCCAGTGACATGAGGTCAATGCACACACACAGTGAATACTTTGCTGTTGGCCTTGATCTGCTCAGAGGTTTCTTGCATAGCTGCATTTTTATTGGCCTTTATCCCAAACACATCACTAACTATGACTGAGCACATGCAAATTAATTCTCAATCAAAGGCTGACTTGTTTATAAAGCAAAGACAATAAAAGTGCGAGAAGACAAGGGTGGCCAAGGAAAATCCTAAACAAACACTTTCCAAGACCGATTTACTTTATTTATGGACCGTTCGTCAAGATCATTAAATTAATCAAAAGTAACAGAAAAGACATGTACTGTATGAAGTTACAAAATATTTCTATTTTAAATAATGCTCCTGAAATAATTCGTTCAACAAAAATATTAAGCAGCACAGCTATCTTCAATATTGATAAAAATAAATACTTCCACATCATCTTATCAGAATGATTTCTGAAGAATCATGTGACACTTCAGACTGGAGCAATGGCTTTGACATCACATTACATTTTTAATTATATGAACACATAAAATAGTTATTTTAAGTAATTACTGGGGTTTTTTGTGAGTGTTTGATTAAATAAATCCATTAAATGGTTTTTCCAACCCTAAACTTTTGATCAGTAGTGTATGTGAGGTTGACTCACTGAGTAATGTGAAAATGTGTTTGTGCTGTAGAAAAAGAGCAGAGATCAACTCTGAGTGCCTCACCCTGCCATGACCAGCACAGATTTGACAGCTCTCATGCCAAAGTCATAGTGATCCTGCTGAGAGAGCTGCTCGCTGCAGAGCTTGTACATCTGAGTCATCTTCCTCGCAAGAGTCTTACTGGACTCAAAGCCCTCAGAGTACAGGATCACCTACAGGGAGACAGAGGTTTTATGGTTAAAGAGACTGTAGAACTGTCTGAGATGTCAGATAAGGCATGCTAATGTGGAGAGACTTTTTTAGGACTCATGTAACAGATTCTTTAAGGCTTTCCCATTGTTACAAAAAAAAATTTTGGTCTCTTTATATAAAAGAGTTTGTTTGCTTTGAACAAAATCTGGTGAATTATAAAAATGTGAATATTTATTAATAAATACTATTATTATTATTATTATTATAAATAATAATATATTAAGTTAAGTTTTTTAGGTTTAAAAAAATTCCTAAGTCAGATGCCCCAAATAGGGCATGTGAGATAAAGTTGGCCTGTGGCCGTTTTTGATAATGCCCATCACAAGAGGTGCGAAAAATAAGGTAAAGGCTAATTCTCACTGCACCAACAGACATTGACCAAAGCCAATAATCATGTCACTTCTTGAACATTCCACGACCCGACAAGTTGCAACAAATGTCAACGAATGTGTCTGTTGCCGTTGGTCTGTCAGTGCAGTGTGAATTAGCCTTAACACACACACATTAACAGACAAAAGCATTTAATGAGTACACACATTAGGTGATCAGCGCCATCTCTGACCCATCCACCTAGTGTGGTTTATCATTATTACTGGGATCAGATCAGGTGGTTTAATCACACACCTCAGCGATAAGAGCATAGTTGGGCACCATCATGGCTATGGGTCGGAAAAGGGCTTTCAGGTTGTCAGGGAGTTCAGTTCTGCCAGCGTAACCGGGGTTCATAGTGATAAAGGCAGCACATGTCATCACCAATTTGATCTCTCTTCCCTCAAACATGAACAGAGGTAGCTGCAGAACACAAACACAATCCAGACACGTGCAGTTGTACAAAATGTTTATGAGCATAAGATACTGTACATGCATATGTGAGTGCGTATGTGCTTTACCTTGGCTGCCTTGGCGTTTCTGATAGTGATGAGTTGTTGAGCGATGACCGACAGTACCTCGATGTTAATGCGATTGAACTCATCAAAGCAGCACCAGGCACCTGACTGAGCCAAACCACTGAAGAACGTCCCCATCATCTGACCACACAAACGCCATATAACACTTGTAACAAGCTGAATACGGAACCCCCTATGAGCTTAGAATGAAAATCTAGAAGAACATAGTAGTATTGTCACGATACTGGAATTTCCAACATCAATATGATACCTTGAAAAATATCGATATTCTGTGTCATTTTTGATACCACGGGAAACTGCCATAGCCTTACAGATAGAGACAGATTTGTTATTATCTCATCATTTTTTAACAATAAGTTAGTTTTGTGTTGAGGATCCAGGCATTGTGGCCGGAGGGACACCACCTCTCGTTCCCTCCATCAGGGAAAGGAGGTTACAACAGTAACTGAGTAACTATTTACTAAGTAACTAAGACATTCCCTGTCTGTCTAAACACTAACAGTCCCTATGGAAAATGCCACAACAGCTGAACTGAGTTATGAGGTTCTGGAAATGCAGAAAAGCTACTGCATGCTGGGTAACAAGTGCAACATCGTGACCTACCCAACGCTCTATATAAACGAACTACACCGCTCTGGGACTGAAAGGAAAGTACTTAACAATGGGAAAAGGTCACACTTTTTCTGTTTTTCTTTTTTTTAGGAAAACAATGACAGCTGTTTGAAGACCAAAGCACTGAGGAAGGCTCTTCTTCCCAGATGGGAGAAAGAATCCTATGTAAACGCAATAAGCTGCGAAAAAAGACCAAACTGCGGAACTCTGACACACACTGAAACGCACCCACAGAAAGCCACCTCTCGGACAGTACGCAATCTCTTCCATGGCTTATTGCACATAAAAGGTTGAATACACACACGGTTATGTCAAAATGCCTCTTTTAGCCAGTATTCATGCAAACACAGTTGGTTATGTCTTAAGTTAATGTAAACAGTTGGGAAAGAAGTCAAATGTGTATCAAAAGGATCTGTGCATCTTAAAGTGACAGCAGCCTAATACAGTAAACAATCTGTCAAACAGAAAATTTTGGGTTAACAAAACAAAAAGGAACCAAAGATTCTCCGCCTAGCCTGGGGGTTCACCATTTCCAGGGAAAGAGCAGCTCCTGCCATTCTCTTGGCAATTGCCTGACAAGCAGGCTGTATCAATTCCTGCGGGCACTCGCAATTTTCAATGGAGTTTTTATGAAGCATCTGAAGTGATTGGGGCTTCCAAATACGACCGCTATAGTGTCAGTCTTCGACACCACATTGAAGAGACAGATAAAGAACTACATTACTCATTATCCTGTATAGAAAATTCCACTAATCAAAGAGTAGCGGTGAACAAATTGTGCAAAAAGAGTTTGCAGGGAACATCCACTCCCATAATGCCCCAGAAATTACGTTATTTAATCTGTTTTACAATGCTGTCAAAATCCTTAAATATTTATATATAAATAAATTTGTATATACTTGTTGGCTTGATTAATGGTTTATAATGCTATGGGGGGAAAAAACAATAAAAAGACTTTGTGAATCAAAGCCGCTGCAAAAGTAAACGGGCGCTTAGGCATTCTATACTGATCCACAGGATGTCATTCTCACATGCCACCCATGAACTGAACTACAGCAATGACAATCCCCAGCCCAGCAAACCCCCAGGGAAAGGAATGATATAAAGAAAGAGCTATCTGATAAAATAATGCTCAAGTGACAAAATAAAAAAGACAAACAGTGAACAATGACCTAGTCAGAAACGTACACATCTTTATGACATATGACTCCCCCAGCAAACAATAAACACTGGCCATAAATAAGGACAGCCTGCTGAGTAAAGCTCTCAGAAAGATGCCTACAGTTGTGTTTATGAACTGTACAGAGAACTTCAGTTGGAGCTCTGCTGCCTCCCTGTGATAAATGCAGTAAATTCACTCTAATGTAACAGGAAAGCATCTCCAGGACCTATTTAGCACCTTATAGTCGAGTCCATCTGAGCAGTTAAAGACGACACACTGGATTGCCAGAGCTTTCGCAAGGTCTTTAGTGGTCTCAGTTTTTCCTGTGCCAGCTGGACCTGCAGGAGCTCCTCCCAGATCCAGCTGCAGCGCCCCCATGAGGCAGAGGTAACATCGATCCTAACATGAAAAAGTAAACAGATACGCAGTTCGTAAATACATTATTAGTACAATCATTCTCCTGATAAATCACACACACCTTATTGACATAGATCTGCACTGTCCATGCATGCATAAAATGATCAATTTATTTCTTACAAGAACTTTAGTATAAGTAGTTATGCATGACATGTGAAAATATGCAAACTGATATTTGGGCAGAAACACCACCAAAACTGATTAAATGCACCAGATATTTGAAATGTAGGGGCAAAAAAAGGCACCTGCATCAAAACCGACGATTACTTAGCCTAAAATGAATTGCAAAAGAGCTTTATTTGTTTTCTGATAATGTGCATTTGTTTTTGTTTTGTTTTTATAATGTGCAGTATTTACATTTACATTTATGTTGAGCATCTATAATTAATATGTGCATGTTTTTAATGTTGATTTGATTTCATAAGTTAAAGCCATCATTGTTCAAATTGCAAATGTATTTACATTATTTGATATAATTGGAAACTCATATACAGAATATGTATAAAATTCACCATCATAAATGAGGCAAGGGTTGAAAATAATTTTTCCCCTTAATAAAAAATGTAATATAGGTACCGTCAGTGGAGTGATCACCAGACGAGGACATGCTCCCAAATATTCATATCCATAGATATATTGAGAGAGAGCCATCCGAGCCACACAGTCATCCAAGTCCACATCCCAATAATACCGCAACTGCCTCTGCCACTCGAAATTATCGCTTGAGTCCACCTAGAAACACATACAAACACATGTGCATAAACACATACACCATAACCTCTTGAACTATCAGACATAATAGGTAAATAATTGGTATTTATATTATGTATGCCAGCGGTTCTCAACTGCTTGGTAGCAAGTCTATTCTGATAAACTAGAAGTCTGTTCTAAAGGTCATGGACAACAGGTTAAAATTAATAAAATGATCAAATAAATAAGCTTATCGACTTCTAAAACAGAGCAGAAAATGCTGTGATTCAGTCATTTGGTAGAAGCTAGGCAGACAAACTATGTTGAGAAAAACTGATATATTCCAAACAGGCCAGGTTTTTTCTCCATTCCTGTGACAGGACGAAACAAACACACAAACCTTCTCTTTGACGAGCTCTGTGACAATGTCTCTGGCATGCACATCTATGGTGATGAGAGCTGTGATGATGTTCCGATGAAGACTAGGCAAATTCCCACGGACCAGAGCAGCAAGAGCATTCAGTCTCTGTTTATACATACTCCCAAAGATAAATACAGACAGACACACACACATATGCAAAATCCACATGAATGAACAACAAATATATTCACCTAAACTGTAAATGGGAACCTCAAAGTAACTAGCACATGCATATAAAGAAATAATTTAGTCAAAGGAAAACTATATGTTGTCACCTCAAAGTTGGTGAGCTCAAATTCTTGTAACGCCTGATAGTGGTCATGATCTCCCTCTAAACAGTTGTCCATGTCTCTGCACCACATGAGCTGGGAGATGGTCAACACCACCTGAAGAAAAGCACAGGTGAGAATTGCTCATACTCTCAGAGACACATAAACAATCTCACCTAGACAAGACACAAACCTGTGAGGGATGCCCAGCCACAACCCACTCCACTCTGGCTTTGCTCTGGTAGTCAGCAATTGCAGCCTTACTGAGTCTCCTAAGAGAAGAGAACATGGCCTCCTCCACCTTCCCCAACCAGTCCTCTACATTTCCACGAGCCTTCAGCCCTTTCCCCAGTGCCACCTACAGCAAAGAAACACACATGCATATCTTTAGCATTATCCTGTTTCATTTTATAAATCACTGAAAAAAAGAAAGAAAAAAAAACTTGACCTTTTCTCCCTCAGGTGACACCATGGCTAAGATGTCATTAGTGTATTGTATTTTTTCGCCAATATCATCCTCTCCAGGTGTAGTAGGGATAAGCAGGCCAAACTCCAGCTGTGATATTGCATCAAAACACTTCCTGAGATGAGGTTGCACAGCCTGAGGGTTCCGCGTCTGAGCCAAAATCTCCAACAGTTCATCATTAGACAGAAAGTAGAACCTGAGCCACCCAGAGAAATGAGTAAAGGCATGGCACAGCATCAAGAGAAATCAGCATTCTGATGAGAAACTGCTGTGCGTGTGTGAATGTGCATAGACACCTTGGGAAGATAACTCTCTTGGACTCCAAGTAAGCCTCCAGGCATTTCTGTATCCGCTCCAGGACTTGGTTATTTTTCTGGAAAGATTCCAAAAGCCCTGGAGAGACAGAGTAGAGGGCAACACTGGTGAAAGTCATTTATAATTTAAACCATTTTCATATTGCATTTTACCTACAGCTTTCATTTACACAGTGGTCCAATTTTACAGATACAAACTTTTTGACACTGGACAAGAATTTTATTTTTGAATGTAAATGTTAATCTAATGCTTTATGTGTGTTTCCTGAGCTCCATCCTGTCAGACCTGTTTGTGTGGCAGCACGAAGGGCATTGGGTATGCGGTTGACCTTCCTCATGATCTTTTTCCAGGACTTGTCCACTTCCAGGAACATCTTAGAATCAGTAGGCAACTGCCTCTGGATGTCAGGAGCACTGAAAATACTCTCAAGATAAAGCCAGCTTCTCTGACATACCAACCACTCATCCTAGAAACATAGTAGAAAGTCAGATAGAGAGTGTTTGATTTAACAAAACACACACACACACACACACACACACACACAAATAAAAATAAATGATCACACCACTCTGTTTACCAAGGTCTGGCTGAAAATAGAGAGCTGTCTCTGCCACTTGTCTACTTTGGCCTTGATGGAGCCTGCGTAACGGGAGGAAGCAACTGTGGCCACATTGACTATGCTGTCATCGAGAAGCACCTACAAAAATTACATTCGCACAGAAAGAAGGTTAAGGTTAAGGTTAAGGTTTAACTGAAAATTACAAATGAGTCGTATGGTTTAACAATCGTAAAACAACACATTCTTACCTGAATATCATCAGTTCCTCCGAGGATAAACACATCTTTGGAGTCTCGATGAGACAGTACCACAAACTCTGTCATCTTCCAGGATTCCTCAATCTATAAATAGTATGTGTGCAAAGCAGAATATAAAGATGTATAAATGTTGTAAAAAGAGACTTAAACATAGGCATCACCTTTCTCAGAATGCTCTCCAGCGATGCTTCTCCTGAAGCTTGTGCCGACACCTGAGAGTTTGAGAGGATTCATGAGGTTAAAAGAAGAATCTTTAGCAACTATACACTGATTTACCCTGCTTTCCTGTCAAGCTGCACCTCAAAACCTAGTGATCTTCATACCAAGACAGCATGTTATGGAAATTCGGAACGTGTCTATGATGCCCAAAAATGTTGTCTAGGAAAGTAGATCAGTAGGTTTTGAGAGCCTCAGTGTTTCTCTCACCTCCTGTATTTGTGGTCCAAAGTTAAAGATATTGAGTTCTTGCAGGGAGGCGAGAGTCAGTGGCTCTTCTAGTAGTTTGGCTTCCACAATTTCTTCCAGCATTTCCCAATGACGAGCTTTCAGACATGGGTTACGCAGGTCTGTGATCACTGGCAACTATGCAAACACAGAACATTAAATACACAGATACAGCATACACTACCGTTAAAAAGTTAGCACTACATTTTTTCTTCTATTTAAAATGATGCTTCCATTCAGAAAGGGTGCATTAAATTGATCAAAAGTGACTGAAGACATTTATGTTACGTATGCTTTCTTTTTCAAAAAAATGCTGTTCTTTAGAACTATGTATCATCAGAGTGGGCCAAAGCAAAAACAGCTGTCAACCTCAAACAAGGAGGCAATTGAACAGCAATGACACACTGACATTAGTGCCAACCCGACCCACCTTTTCTCGCATGTTCTCCACATTTTCTTTGAGGCAGGGTACCACATTGTTCGATGTCAATCCTTTTTCCAGCTGGCTGACATATTTGGAAAACTTGTTCACCTGCCTGCTCAACAATTCTGGGTCTAGCTCATCAAACTTATTCTGTATCAAAGAGATAATTGACCATTTGACATTTAGAGGACACCTTCATTCAAAATGGCTTCCAGCACACCATTTGCAGAGACACTTCATCTGAAGTTATCTAGTATAAATTGCCTGGTTTAAGGCCGTAATTATGACATGCATGACTGTGTATCTCAGTAACTCTTTAGTTGCTGTAGCCACGCTCCATAGTACTGCGGAAATGGCCTTCAAACTTTGGGTTGTTTGCAATTTAATTCTAAGGAGTTTTGGTGTCTTGACTACCCTTAAGTGAACTTCAGTAAAAGGGAAAAAGTCAAATACTTCAAAAGTATAAAATGACCCCCTTAAATAGCCCCCTTAAAATTACCTGCAACCAGCTGTTCTTTAGATTTTCCCACTCTTCCAGAGAGTCCCAGAGAAGCTGCTTCAGCTTCACTTCAGCAGTCAGTTCCTCTAGAGCATCATATTTAGTCACCTCCACCTGCAGAAACAAACACAGGTTAAAAAAAGAAAAATTATTACTCTTGATGATCAGACAAAGTCAAAACAAACAGAGAATGCAGAGAAAGAATGCAGAAGATGCGCCCTCTGGTGGACAGAGAGACGCACTGACCTTAAAGTTCTTCTGGTAGGTTTTATATTTGAAGGCTTGAGCCTGCAACTCATCAATAGAAATCTGAATATCTCCCAGCAGCCGGCGTATGTTAGAGCGATCTGTATCAATTTCAAGGAGTTGATGGTCCTGGAGAGACAAAATCCATCCAACATACACAAAAACAGGCTGTGAGTGATTCAGCAGGGTTTCAGTATTTTAGTCAGTGGGATTTTTTTTTTATATATATGCTCAACCAGGCTGTATTTATTAAATCAAAAATAGAGTAAAAACAGTAATATTGTGAAATATTATTACAATTTAAAATAACTGTTGTCTAGTTTAATATCTTAAAATGTAATTTATTCCTGTGATGGCAAATTTCTATGGCATCATTACTCCACTCTTCAGTGTCACATTATAGTTCAAAAATCATTCTAATATGCTGATTCAAGAAACATGATTAAGAATGTTGTGCTGAGCTGCTTTATATTTTTACGGTTGCTTGATATTTTTAATGTTTTTAACAGAAACATTTTTTCAGGATTTCTTGATGAATAGAAAGTTCTTGATGAACAGAATTTATTTAAAATAGAAACATTTTGTAACAATCTGAAAGTCTTTACTGTCAATATTGATCAAGTTAATCTTTTCTGCATAAAAGTATTACTTTCACAGCTACTTTTCCCCAACATTTTAAACAGTAGTGAATCTGTAAATATTTATTTATTCTAAATGACTTTATTCTGTTTCAATACTACTGTTTCTTTCACCTCTGCCTGCTTTTTCACTGCCTGCACATTGTTGTTAAGTTGGTTGATATCTTGCTGGAGGTGCTGACAAAATTTTTCCACATAAGAATCCCGCTCTCCCACCGCCTTTTCAATGGTGTTCTTTACGGCATTTACACATGGCTGCAATGTGGCATACACTGCAATATCCTCAGGAGGGGTAGGGACAGAGTAAGACTTGATCAACTTATACATCTCACAAACAGTCATGGTCTCCTTTTCCAACACCTCGATCTAACAGAAAAAAAAAATTTAAATATAAAATTAATACATCTGAGCAAACAGCCATCTAATGTCTGATACTCAATAGATGGGACATATTATTGTTTAAAGGCACAATATGTAATTTTCACCGCTAGAGGTTGCTTATTCAAAACAAAGGCGTAGCTTGACGACGCCTTGATTTTGTGGAATCATGTTGAGGTGTTGTCTTCACATCTAAGAATCTGACGGGTCTCGGGCAGAAATCATATTCATGAATAAGCTAATGTATTAAAGATGTATTAACATTACTGCAGTATGAAGCAGGGTGTGGCTGAAAGCTGTTGGAGTGGCCTATCTGAGTGTGGTGTAACCATACTTATTAGCGAATAATCAGAGTAATGAAACTTGAATGTAAACCGGAGTGTCATGTAAACATCTTACTGCAATTAAGACCTGACTCTGATTATGAGAAATAATCACGTTATTGGTGCACATGTAAACGTAGTCATTGTTCTAGCGGATTTTGGATATTTTAATCCAAAAATCATACATATTTTGCCTTTAAATAATTTCTTGATGGGTCATGTTTCTATTTTGATTCTTACCCTCTTCTGAATTTCCTCCAGGAAGTTGAGGAAGTTGACGTATTCGTTGGTTACTCTTGGAACAAAGTCCAGTTTGAACTGGGCATCCTGAGCTTCTGCAATGATGGCATCCATCTTTTTCTTTGCTAGCCGAGGTAGAATGTCATTAATGACCTGGAGAAAGAGGTTCAAAATAAGATGGGCTATCTGTGCATTTATGTACATTAACTGTGTTGATGTAAATGGTGTATACTACTAGGGGAAACAGAGGGAATGCAAATATTACAGGAGAAATCCATCTCTATTTCTGTATTTTCTATTTGTGTCTTCTATTTCTACAGTCGTGGCAAAAAGTTTTGAGAATTACATAAAAATTGGAAATTGGAAAAATTGCTGCTTAAGTTTTTATAATAGCAATTTGCATATACTCCAGAATGTTATGAAGAGTGATCAGATGAATTGCATAGTCCTTCTTTGCCATGAAAATGAACTTAATCCCAAAAAAACCTTTCCACTGCATTTCATTGCTGTCATTAAAGGACCTGCTGAGATCATTTCCGTAATTGTCTTGTTAACTCAGGTAAGAATGTTGACGGGCACAAGGCTGGAGATCATTATGTCAGGCTGATTGGGTTAGAATGGCAGACTTGACATGTTAAAAGGAGGGTGATGCTTGAAATCATTGTTCTTCCATTGTTAACCATGGTCACCTGCAAAGAAACGCAACTTCAAGGAAATAGGTTCAGTTCTTGTAAAGAAGGCTTCAGGGCGTCCAAGAAAGTCCAGCAAGTGCCAGGATCATCTCCTAAAGAGGATTCAGCTGCGGGATCGGAGTGCCACCAGTGCAGAGCTTGCTCAGGAATGGCAGCAGGCAGGTGTGAGCGCATCTGCACGCACAGTGAGGCCAAGACTTTTGGAACATGGCCTGGTGTCAAGAAGGGCAGCAAAGAAGCCACTTCTCTCCAAAAAAACATCAGGGACAGATTGATCTTCTGCAGAAAGTATCGTGAATGGACTGCGGAGGACTGGGGCAAAGTCATATTCTCCGATGAAGCCACTTTCCGATGGTTTGGGGCATCTGGAAAAAGGCTTGTTAGGAGAAGAAAAGGTGAGCGCTACCATCAGTCCTGTGTCATGCCAACAGTAAAGCATCCTGAGACCATTCATGTGTGGGGTTGCTTCTCATCCAAGGGAGTGGATTCACTCACAATTCTGCCCAAAAACACAGCCATGAATAAAGAATGGTACCAAAACACCCTCCAACAGCAACTTCTTCCAACAATCCAACAACAGTTTGGTGAAGAACAATGCATTTTCCAGCACGATGGGACCAGAACCTTGAAATTTTGTGTCCATGGCCTGGAAACTCCCCAGATCTTCATCCCATTGAGAACTTGTGGTCAATCCTCAAGAGGCGGGTGGACAAACAAAAACCCACTAATTCTGACAACCTCCAAGAAGTGATTATGAAAGAATGGGTTGCTATCAGTCAGGATTTGGCCCAGAAGTTGATTGAGATCATGCCCAGTCGAATTGCAGAGGTCCTGAAAAAGAACGGCCAACACTGCAAATACTGACTCTTTGCATAAATGTCATGTAATTGTCGATAAAAGCCTTTGAAACGTATGAAGTGCTTGTAATTATATTTCAGTACATCACAGAAACAACTGAAACAAAGATCTAAAATCAGTTTAGCAGCAAAATTTGTGAAAACTAAAATTTATGTAATTCTCAAAACTTCTGGCCACGACTATATATGTGTGTTTCTGTCAGTGCGTAACCTCTATGCAGCGCAGAGGGGATGGTATAAGTTTGTGCTTCAGTTGTGTAGTATCCACCAGCAGAATTCCCAGGGGTATTTTCTGTTTGATGGCTAAAGCCTCTTTATGCTCTCGATGATATTTATCGAGACTGTGCTCAAAAAATGCAACCTCTGCATGAGATACACATACAAAACATAAGAAGTGTGTGACAATCATGATTTTGACAATGAGGAATTCATTATTGATTATGGTGATGATGATGATGATGTACCGTGGTCTTGCTCTTTGAGAGCCTCCAGGTCCAGGTCTTCATTCTCTTTGTAAAACAGTCTGAACGGCTCAAATGTATGAGCGTACACATTAGCGGTATCAAATGCAATCTGAATCGATTGCTGATAGGGGAAGAAATAATTAACACAATTAAAAACAGTTATGAACACATTACTTTTAAAGCTCATGATAAACATGAAAGCTCAATTGTTCTTTCTTGGTTTGTTCTCATGCATTAAGCAAGCATGGTGGAGTTTCTGTTTACCATATTTGATGTGCTCTATGTATGTGCATTCATCAATGTTTATATGTGAATAAAAGCCTAAATGAAATCTGTTTATCATATAAAATGATCATAGGTCCTCAGAAGACTTTAACTACTCGATTCATATGGATTACTTTTACATTGTGATTAAAATCCATGATTAAAATAAAAAATCTGAATCAGAAATGTTTAATTAGGCACACTGTTTAACTATTCCCTTTACTTCCAAAATAAAACAGCAACGTTCCAATCAATAAAGGCCTGATGGAGATTTTTATTGATCGAAATGTTGTTTATTTGTTTGTATTTGCAAATTAAGGGAAAAGTTATACAGTGAGCAGATTTCCATTTTTTATTTTCTTTTTGCACTTTTAGAAACATGAACATTTTGATTGCGTAAACCTTCAATATAAGGACAAAAATGATGAGAAAATAGTATCAAAATATCTTCATTTGTGTTCCAATGGAAGTCTTGTAGATTTGGAACAACATGATGGTGAGTAAATGATGACAGAATTTTCATTTTTAGGTGAACTATTCCTTTAACCTTAATACAGTATATGTCTCATTTGATAATAATTACATAGTTCAGTCATGAAACTCTAGATGGCGCAGACTGATAGGTCCTTTGCATGCAATCTGCTAGCAAACACTGTCAATAGCATCCATCAACAAGCTAAAACTATCTTGAGAGTTTTCATGGCTGAAAAACAAATTAAGTTACATTACCTGAGAACGCCGTTGTTTACAGTAATGGGCTATTCTTTAGCGCACTACCAAATGGTGACACTACACTATACTAAATAAAGCAATAAATGATTTCTATAATTTGTATAGAAACGTTTAAATACTGGTAAATAAAAAAAAAACCTTTACTCTTCCAGTGGACGACTTTAAATTATTTTAAATTGGTGCATGAAAACTGATTTTTCTTTCTTTTTTTTTTTTCTTTTTTTACAGCATTTAAATCATATCCATGTTAGAATCAAATAAAAACCTTAATTTTGAGGATGATGTCCTGCAGATAAGTGTCATCTTCCAGGATTTCCGCAAGACTAGGACCATCCCCACATGTCTTCTCCACAGCCTGAAACACCAAGCATACACATGTGCAGACACACATCAGACAAGGTCAGATTATAAGCGGGCGTGTGCTATACAATAAATAGGTAAATGTTGGTTCTCGTTTAACCTTTTTGTAGATAATGGGTTGAGTAAAAGCATCAAAGTAGGTGTCTTGCACCAGAGTATCCAAAGACAAAACTGTGTTCTCAAACCGCGCAGTAATCTCTGCTACACACTCCTGATGTACACACAGATACATGGAATGCATAAACATATACAGTGCACACATACTGAGCATGCTGCAGAAAATGTTTGAAACACACAAAAACTCATAGTTTGCACAGAAACACAGACCTGGAAGTCATCAATGGAGGGCTGGTATGATAAGGAGTGTGTGTCCAGCATCAGCTCAGTTATAAACATTGGCTGGTGGGAAGCACTTCCATTCTGCTCTGCTGTGACCTGTAACACACACACACACACATACACACAAATTTAGGTTGGTTTCACTATATTAGTGAGGACATCTCAGACTTGACAGATGATTTCTAACCCAATCCATACATAACCCTCCCAGAAACTTCAAGTCAAATCAAGTCACCTTTATTTATACAGCGCTTTTTACAATGCAAATTGTAGCAAAGCAGCTTTACATTAATAATTGGCAAATAATTTTGGCTGCACAGCAGCTCCCAAAGAAAATGGTGTCATTGTCCAGCTTATTCTATATATTATTGATTCATTCCGTTGCAAAGATCACTAGTTATTAGTCTAGTTCATTTATGTATATCAGCACTGCAGAAAACAGTGACGTAATCGTCCGGCTCAGCTCAGTTCACATACAACGGCGCCAAATTCAGGCATACCAAAAACACTGCTGAATATCAAGCAAGTGTCCCCAACTTAAGCAAGCCAAAGGCAACAGCAGCAAGGAACCAAAACTCCAACAAATGGAGAAAAAAACCTTGGGAGAAACCAGGCTTAGTCGGGGGGCCAGTTCTACAGTGAACACTACATTTAAAAATGAACGTCATTTGACTGTTTTATAAGTATTTTTAACTGGTGATTTCTGGCTCACTAGTTGGTGTTCAACAGGTTTGTCCATTAACATTGTCTGACAGTTTATTTTTCGGAAACAGTATGAACAAGAATGCCACAAAATGTCATTTCCACCACATCTTGTGCTACGCATTGTGTTTGATAATATTCAGTGGTGGAAATTACATTTTTGGGGGGATATAATTAAAGCTTGTGTGAAAATGATGCACAATAAAAACAGTTCTACCAGAAAAGACTCGGAGGTAAAATTACTTGCAATGAAAAATTTATTAAACAATCAGCAAACATTGTAAGATAAAAAGATTGGCGTAGGCCCCGTCCGTAGGCCGTCCGTTGCTTAGTTGGGTGGCGGGCTCTCTCTGCGCTGCCTGCTGAGGCAGCAGGCGGGGGCGTAGCCGACCCGTAGGTATGACAGGGAGGACCGGGTGGGGTGGGGGGGAGATGGAGGTTAGTTTCGCGGGTCAGCACTCAGGAAACTCAGACAGGTGTGATGATTCTTATACTATATATATAACATGTGTGTTATGATATTGGTTAGATCTAAATTAGTAGTAGTGACTCATTTTGAGTCTTCTGACAGAACTTTCTGCTAGAGCTTGTTCATTTCTCTACCAAATAAAGAGGTAAATTAACTATTAACAAATATATTTTAAAACAATAACAATAAAAAACAGATAAAGATCTTTAAAGTTGCGTAGGCGTAGCGTACGTCGTAGCTTAGATCTGAGTGCCTGCATTTTGCATGCCTGCATGAAAGCATGTAGCCGGGCGGGCAAAATACCCCCCCAAAAATGTTCCTGTGAACGACGGGAGCCCCCCCTGAACCCCCCAAAGAACGGAAGAAAGCCAGGACTGATGCCAGTACTGATGATAAAGATTCTTGTAGTTCCTAAGCAGAAATACTTAGATATTGATTAGAGAGACCCCGTGAAGGCAGTGCCCAGAGGCGCTAACCGTGGGCAGGGAAGGGGTGAGAGAGAAGTGAGAGAAAGAGGAAGAAGAAAAAGAGAAGAGGAAACAGAGAGTTGACACAGGAGACACAGGCCACAGACACAACAACACCCTTGAACGGCGACACAGGCAACAGGCCACGCCGCATTGACGGCCGACTAGACGCGACACAGGCCACCTTTACGCCCAAACAAGGCAAACGTTACACAGCACACGTTAGGCAACAGTGACACAGGCCACACACACACAACACACTTGCCACACACCACAGGCGCACGTTTTGTTTCACATTGTTTTTTTGTTTTTTTTTTTTTTTTTTTTTTTTTTTTTTTTTTTTTTTGAACGGACACACAACACCGTTAGCACACACACAACACAGACACAACACCGGTGACACAGGCACACAAGACACAACACCCTTGACTTGAAGACACAGCCACATTAGGCCAACACAACACACTACCAGGCCACAAACACGCAAAGACACAGACACACAACACTTGAACGACAGGCCACATAGAACACAACGCCTTGACACAGGACACGGCCACGTTAGGCCATTTTTTTTTTTTTTTTTTTTTTTTTTTTTTTTTTTTTTTTTTTTTTTTTTTTTTTTTTTTTTTTTTTTTTTTTTTTTTTTTTTTTTTTTGAACACAAACACAGGCCACAGCCACAACACATAGCCACATAGACAACAAGGACAATATACCACAGGGGACATTTGAGATAGAAACAGACAAGAGACAAACAATTACACACACAAATTGATTATAAGCCCAGTATTGTAACTTGCTGAAGCTTTTATTTTGCATGAATTACCTTGATTGTGACTTTTGAGAGCTTTGATACAATTTTCGGAGAGATGATTTTTGAGATTTATGAATCTGGTGATTCGCAGTTGGTGGCTGATGATGGCTGATCGATGATGGGATGAAGATGGCTGAGAAGGGGAAAAAAAAAAGAATTATGGGAACAAAGAAAGGTTTAGCAAAAAAAAAAAAAAAAACCAAAAAAGAAAAAAAAAGACAAGTGAACAGTAAATAGAAGTACCTGAAGATATTTAATAATTAATCAATTTTATCATTTGAGGGTAACTTAGAAAAATTAACTTAGAAATTTTAAATTTACCATAAAAAACAAAAATATTAAGAGAAAAACGGAGAAAGAGAAAAAAAAAAAAAAGTGAAAGTGAACTGAAAAAGTAAAAAAAATGTCAAAAATTAAAAAATGTGAAAAAAAAAAGGAAAAATCCGTTAAAAAAGAAAAAATCTATGATAAATAAAAATGTGTTAAAATGAGCTGATAACAAGAAAAAGCAGCATGATTGGCCGAACTCCAGTGAGATGTTGAAGAAAATGAAAAAAAAGATTGGAAAGGAAAAAGGAAAAAGGAGGAAAAGGGAAAAAATACACAAAAAGATTTAAAAAAATGGAAATTGAAAAAAAGAAAAAATGAATGAAATAAAAAAAAAAATAGTTAAATAAAAAATGGAATATAAAAATTAAAAAAATGTGGTATAAAAAATTAAAAAATTATGAATGAAAAGGTAAAAATAAGTGGCAAAAAATTTGAAAAGTGGATGAAAAAAAAAATTTTAAAAAATCGGCAAAAAGATTTAGTAAGGTCAACATTTTTTCTTTTTCAGTTTTTTTTTTTTTTTTTTTTTTTTTTTTTTTTTTTTTTTTTTTTTTTTTTTTTTTTTTTTTTTCTGTTTTTTTTTTTTTTTTTTTTTTTTTTTTTTTTTTTTTTTTTTTTACAAAATTTTTTGTGTTCACAGATAAACGTTCAAATTTTTTTTGTTGGTTCACGAGCCGCTAAAAAAAACCGCTGTGAGTATTTCTATGAAGAACAGCTAAGAATTAAGTATATAGTGTTTAAAAAAGTTTTTCACAAGTATTGTTCATAAATAAAAGAAAATGAAGTGTGTTGCGAATTATGTGTGTACAGCAGAGAAAAATGGTAAAGGCGTTTTTGAAATGAGAAAAGTTGCCTCTTGAGTATTCGAAAATAAATCAACGCGGTGAGGTAAATGGGTTTTTGCAAAAAAAAAAAGTGACAGACCAGCTAAAATCTTTGACACTAACAAAATTGCGGTGTTAGAAAAGGAAGGATGGGGAAAAAAAAACGCGGCTAAAAATTAAAAGTCACTCGTTGGTTAAAAGTGTAAAGACCTTTTAAAGAAAAAACTAAAAAGAAAGGAGGGGACGAGGCTTGTCAGTTAAAAACTCTGCAAACTAAAGCAAAACAAAGAGAAAATGATAAAATGCTACCTGTGTTTAATCTGAGGACGACCCAACTCATCCAAAAAAAAAATGAGAAAAAATGAGAAGAACAAATGCGATAACAAGCAAACAAAAATCAAAATAAAGTCCTGTTTAAGCGAACAAAAATGAGATCCCGAACACCCGAAAGTGTCGCTGAAAAAAAAAAAAACCCCCCAAAAAAAAAAAAAAAATAAAAGCAAAAAAAAAAAAAAAAAAAAAAAAAAAAACCCAAAACATTTTTGAGAGTAGGAAAAAAAAAAAAAAAAAAAAAAAAAAAAAAAAAAAAAACTAAAAAAAAAAGACGGAGTGCCAAACCCCACCTTCAAAACTTAACAACTCTAAATTAAAAATAACAAAATAGGAAAGTCCGAATTACTCATCTTGAAAAATCAACAATTTATAAAATTTCAAAATAAAACAAAAATTGCAACAATTTTTTATTTTTTTTTTTTTTTTTTTTTTTTTTTTTTTTTTTTTGAAACGTTTTTTTTTTTTATTTTTTTTTTTTTTTTTTTTTTTTTTTTTTTTTTTTTTTTTTTTAATTTTTTTTTTTTTTTTTTTTTTTTTTTTTTTTTTTTTTTTTTTTTTTTTTTTTTTTTTTTTTTTTGATTAAAATTAAACAGATAAAAATTAAAAAAATGCAGTATGGATCTCCTGAATTGTCGCATTTATATTGGAATGATAAATTCCAAATAAACCCAAATATAGCGTCAAAATGGGCATCATCCATTAAAATCACATAAAAACATAAAATGAAACCGGCACCCTAATAATAATACCAAATAAGCCACATAAATTGACAAGCCCTACAATTATGACTTTTTAAAGCTAACTAGGAAATAGCACAGTCATTACTACAGTTCAAACTTATATACCATAATGATAGATTGTGGAAAATGCAACCATGATTGTGTCAACACCACCTCCACTCTAATGACGCCCAAATTTTCACCGGAAAATGATATGAAGGAAACCCATGCTAACAAATTAGAATCTTGCAAAAAAAAAACCCTGATTTGGGAATCTTTTTTTTTTTTTTTAAAATTTCTAGGGGAATGCAATTTTTTTTTTCTTTTTTTTTTTTTTTTTTTTTTTTTTTTTTTTTTTTTATTTTTTTTTTTTTTTTTTTTTTTTTTTTTTTTTTTTTTTTTTTTTTTTTTTTTTTTTTTTTTTTTTTTTTTTTTTTTTTTTTTCTTTTTTACTTTTTGTGTGGAGTTTTTAGCAAGGACTATTCTGGTAGAAAAACTAAAGAAAAAGAAAATTTTGTGTACTTTAAGGAAAAACGAAAGAAAAACAGGATAAAAAATATAAAAAGGGAGGACATGAATAAAAACACTAGTGAACAGCAAAACTGCTACGAATGGGATGTCTTGGGAAATGAGCAGTTTCTTTGGGTTTGGCCGATGAGTGTTTAAGATGGGTAGTGTGGATAGATGAGGCGCTAAAGATTGATGTTGAAGTTTATGAAGCATTTGCTCAATGTTTGGCATCGCGAATGTGAATGAATGTTTGCTGAGGAGCGTGCGAAATCTTTTTGTTTAATGCACGATGGCAATGACGAAGGATTAATGCGAACGGTGCGATGGATTTACAGCCTAATTTAAACTAGCATGAACGCGATGAATAATCAGAATAGGATGATTTTAAAAAACAAAAAAAGCGTCCTTTTGCGTTAACGCAGAGATGAATAATTGACATCTTAGTATAGAAGTTAATTTTTTCATTTTAAAATATTTTGAATGTGAATGAAAAACAAATTAAGTTACGTTTCATTAAGACTTGTTTTTTGAAAGAACTCGCGTTGAGCGTTATCAACTGTATTTAAAAAGCTGAATCTTCATCAATCTGAAGACTTCGAGCCTGACGCAAGAATAGCGAGCAGTTGAGAATGCCATTGAACAGTGGCGAAAGGGTTAAGCAAAGGCAGAAACTATGTTGTGCTTTGAATTTTAATTGCACACTGTTTTTTGGTTTTTTTTCTAAACTCGAAACTATTCCATGCAAAAAAGTGATACTGCATAGTCAGTTGTCAGAGGCAATTGATGTAAGGAATTTTCGTCGGCATCTTGGAATCACATTTAATGCATGCAATAGAGCAGGTTTTGAGTACCGATCTGATATAATAAACAACTTTGATAATGATTGGTTTCTTCTTGTGATGTAGTGACAGGGATTAATGAATGCAATGACGACAATTGCGGCTGCCGACATGAATGATTGGTACTTATTTTCACAAGCGATATTTATTTTGTGTACAAAAAATGAATATTGAAATAGTTTGAAATCAAGACAGTTTTAATCTTTTAGATTAAAGCCCTGTGATGTAAAAGTGACCATAGTTTAATGATCTCAGAGATACAGACTAAAACAAACATATCACACTTTCACAAAAAAAAAAAAAAAAATAGGTATAATATTACCTTGCATCACATAAACACACAAGCATACTAACCTTTTTGTCAGGATCATGGCTGGTCTCGCTGTCTGCCCAGCTCTGGATGAAGGTGAGTGAAGGGGTGTGTGTGATGTGCTCCTGAAACACACTCAGTAGCTTACTGACCGAGTTGACCACAAGCATGTGTGTGGTGTTCACAATCAGATAATCGGTCATTCTGATGAAACTACGGAGACCGAGAAAAATATTTGACAGTTAACTTTTTGTACTGTGACAGAAGTCACCTCCACCTGCACACTTGCACCTCCTTTTAATGTCACACATCAAAAATAAAAGCAAATCATTATGGAATTAGATGAGGATGAATAAATAATGACAGCATTTTCATATTTGAGTAAACTATTCACTCCAACTACATAGTGTATTTAATAAGTAGATTGATATGAGTTATTTACAGCTAGATTATTATATAGATTACTAAATACATTGGACTTAGGATATCATGCTTTTAGCTTCCAAAAACTACGTTAAACACATTTTATCATCTTTAAATTCAAGCTACAGAATACTTTAATCGGAAGCACTGTTACATTGTTTATAATCAACAAATGGCTAAATATCTGCTAATTATTAATCAGTCTGGTAACGTTTACTAACCAAGTAAGACGTTTGCAGTAGTAGCTCTTGTTTGCTTGTTGCGTGCAACTCATTTTCTCAGGTGTGTCTTCAAAGAACAATGGAATAGCAGGTGACACTAACTCTTCATTACCATCTGATGTATGCATGTAAGAAAAAAACACTTCAATTCACAATATACCAGCTATTTGACACATAATTGCTTTTGTATCTGGATAAAGGTGTCACCAGTCTCCGAGTCGCCATAGTCAGGTGTGTGTCCAAACTCCTTCAAAGCATTTCGACAGGCACATCTTGCCACTTCCATTACCAGCTTCCTGAACTTTTCGAGACGGGAGGACACCTAGAGCATGGATACACAAAAAGAACCAATCATAAATGACAATGATAGACTCTTCCCAATGCACCGCTTACAGATTATACTCTTTTGAAATAAAGATAGTTTATTGGTATCTATGGTAACATGAAGATCCTTGAAACCTTTCCATTGCACAAAAGATTCTTTATAGTGGAAAAAGGTTGTTTATATTTTTAAAATGTTCTTCACACTGAGAAAAAAAATGGTTCTTTTAAGAACTGTCCACTGAAAGGTTCATTGGGGATTGCAAAAACCTCCCTCACCTTTTTTAAGAATGTATAACACACAAACTCAGGTCTCTCTCACCTCCTCCAGCTGTTTGTATTGTGCTCTCTGAAACTCCTCAAGTCTGTATGTGCGGTCTTTCTCTAGCCGACACAGAGGCATGTCACTGATGTGGTAACACATTTCCCTGATGTCAATCAGTGCTGGTCGCAGAGACTGAAATACAGCAATTTCACCATACTATTTTTATTTTTTTTCATAAAGAAGGTGATGCATTCTACAAGGAACTTCATTGTAAGTATATACAGTCTCTCTCTTTGATAGATCATGATTTTTTTTTTTTTTATTTAATCATCAGCTTTTATCAAAGCCATATTTATATACATTCACATACAATGAACTTTGGCAAACCTCATTGAGAATGAAGAGATGCTCTTGCAATGAGCGTCTGCATTTGCTGATTTTTTTATAGCGCACATTGGCACGCCACACACGGAAAGCCTTCCACTTGCGGAAGAGGAAAAACACAGGGATGCGCAAAAGCTTCCGGTGATATTGGTATTCCTGCTCCCAAACTTCTAAGGGCAAATAATCCACCTCAGACCCACAGTAGTGCATCACTGCATGAGTACTGACCGTATAGTAGTCTGACTTGTTGACATTCTCATACATTGCAATTCTGTTGAAAGAATTTTTGGAGTATTTAGAGACAGAGATCTGGTTTAACACAACGTTGATAGTGATTATGAGATGTCACACATTATCCACAATACAAATGAAAAGTTATTTATACCTTTATTTGATGAAATATGTGAAATGGTTTGAACTGAACTTCAATTATGACATTAAGCTAAATATTTATGAATATATTTTAAAATGTAATTTCTTCCTGTGATGGTAAAGCTGAATTTTCAGCAGCAATTACTTAAATCCATCAGAAATCATTCAAATATGCTGATTTGGTGCTATTGCTGTCAATGTTGAAAATATTTGCCGCTTAATATTTTTGCAAAAACTGTAATACATTTTTAGAGAAATCCTTGATGAATACAAAGTTCAAAAGAACAGCATTTATTTGAATCTTGTAAAAATCTTTAATGTCACTTTTGATCAATTTCTTTAAATAAATCTTACTGACTTTTGAATAATAGTGCATTTCTTACTTGAGGTTGTATGTGTCAAATTTGATGGATGATTTAGGAGCTGCAGATGTCACATAGAGGAATCCCAAGTGAGGGTTACTCCGGATAGTTTGGACGATGTCGGGTGGGGAGCGAATTTTGGCACGAATTACTTCCTCTACTGAGTTGAAAAGCTGTGAACTAGAGAACCGTGCAGAGGGGGTGTAGGTTAGAGGTGAAACTGTAACAGGACAACCTCTAGATGAGCTCTTTGTTGTTTTAGGAGGGGATGGAATCCTGAGTGAGCCCTGAGTCAACTGCGCCTGAAATCATCACATAAAACGCACATCGATTTTTACTAATGTTACTTAGAGACATCTACCAGAGTTGTTTATGAGAAAAGTGGCCAGACCTGTCTATCTTTAACATGGTCAGGAATTCTGGGTAGCTGTAGCAAAGAGGGTCCTCTCTCCAAGGCAGCATCAATGACCTGGACATCATCAGAGGACAAAGGCTTCTTAGGGCTCAAGCTGAACCTTTGGATGCTCTCCGGTTTCAGATATTCACTGCGTCTCTTCAGAATTGGCTAGGGCAAAATACAGATCATGTAGTAAATTGTTAACAGGAATGAGTATGATGGTTATTTATTTATAAATATTATTTATTTGATATTTATTTGTTTTTTAGTGAGTATCATTGATTGATGATTAATGAAAAATCTTTTAAATATTTAGTTTAAAATGCATGTGCATGTTCATTTTGGTTCCACGGCATTGAAAAACTTTCGGACCATCTTCAAAAAAAAAAAGGTTAAATTTAATGACTGCGATGTAACCATCAAGTAATAATGTATTTAATAAGATGTAAGTGTTCACATCTTAATGATTAATTAGGTAAAAGCTAAAAAAGCAATTTTTAATATAATGAATTATTAATAAATATAATTCCCCATATGAGTCACACCACATATTTATAACCTGAACTAGTCTTATACTGTCATAAAAAAAATATCATTGTTTAATATTTCAAGATAATTATTCAAGGTCTGCAGGGATATTCTCTGTGATCATGTTTTCTCTCTCTCTCTCTGCATGTTGGATGTCCAACATGGCATGATTTGGTAGTTACTTATTTTAATAGTTATAAGATCTATAAAGAATTTTTTCTAGATAATAATAATAATAATGGTAACACTTAACAATCAGGTTCATTAGTTAATAACATTAGTTAACATGAACTAATAATGAACTGCACTTATTCAGCAATTATTAATCTTTGTTAATGTTAATTTCAACATTTACTAATACATTATTAAAGTGTTGTCAACATTAGTCAATGCACTGTGAACTAACATGAACAAACAATGAACAACTGTATTTTCATTAACTAACGTTAACTAAGATTAGTAAATACAGTAACAATGTATTGCTCATGGTTACTTCATGTTAGTTAATACATTAACTAATAAACCTTATTGTAAAGTGTTACCATAATAAAAACAAAAGATTAAACTAAACTACTTTGTTTATTTTATGACGAGACTTTTTTCGTCATTAGGATATCAGGCCATTGTATCACCCTGAAATTTTTGACTTTGCATCCCCAAAACAACATAAAAATGATTTTGATTGAGATATTAAAAACACGCCCGTCATAGCAGGTGTATTCATATATGACATTCATTTTAGATTTGTCACATTATTGACCCAATTTTGTCAGTCAAAAGGAATTAAAAGAATGAATGACAAACAAACAAACAATTTAACGATCTACACACTGTCCTCATTGGATGGTATTGCTCTTACAAACATCTCAACTTGTGCTGGTCTTTTTGTGGCCAACTGTCTCTCCTGAGCCTTAGTCTTGTGAGGGAATACCAAAGCATCAGTGTTCGGCTGTGGATGACTGGGCACTGCTGAGATGAGTCTAGCCCTCAGCTGCCCCACATCAACAGGTGTCAGAGATCCAGGTACATTAATAGACATGGGTGAAGACTTAGCCGTCCCAAATAGCTTCTGTTTGCCATGATCTTGCTCTGGTCCCGCCTGGCTCCTGGGGGCCCTTTTCTGAAACGAGTCCATGGCCAAACTTTCCCCCAGTTTTGTGTGCTTTCCAAAAAGTTTCAATTCCTTCTCCTCGGAGTTATCCCTGGACAATAAACAACATCATGTTAGTAAAAAATCGCAGTGAACTATGGCAAGCCGTTTTGACTTTTATTCATTCTCAGGATATGAACTTGTGATATCAACAATTGCATTTTCACAAGTTAAAATGTTCATTCCTGATATCAGGAATTAATTTCCACTAGTAACGATGGCAATTTTTGATATCAAGAATTACATTTCCACTAGTAACAAAGTTCATTTCTTGATATCAACAATTGTATTTTTACTAGTGAGATCTCACCATAGGCTGCCATTCAAATTCAATTGTTGATATCAAGAATTCATTTCTTACTAGTTGAAATTCCAGTTTCACATATCAGGAATACAATTCTTACTAGTAACAATGCAAATTTCTGATATCAAGAATTACATTGTTACTAGTGCAAATGTCTATTCTTGATATCAACAATTGAACTGCTACTAGTAAAAATGTTCATTTCTGATATCATGAATGGGATTGTTACTAGTAAGAAAGCCGTTATATATATCAGAAATTATCTTGATATCAGGAATTCATTTCAGATATCAGAAATGAATATTTTTACTAGTAGCAATTCAATTGTTGATATCAAGAATAGACATTTGGACTAGTAACAATGTAATTCTTGATATCAGAAATGTGTATTGTTACTAGTAAGAATTGTATTCCTGATATGTGAAACTGCAATTTCAACTAGTAAGAAATGAATTCTTGATATCAACAATTATAGTTTTTACTAGTTGAAATTGAATTGTTGATATCAAGAATGAACTTTGTTACTAGTGGAAATCTAATTCCTGATATCAAGAATTAACATTTTAACTAGTGAAAGTTCATATCCTGAGAATGAATAAAAGTCAAAACGGCTTGCCATACTATGGCGAGATTTCACTAGTAAAAATACAATTGTTGATATCAAGAATGATAGTTTTTACTAGTTGAAATTGAATTGTTGATATCAAAAATTGCCATTGTTACTAGTGGAAATCTAATTCCTGATCTCAAGAATGAACATTTTAACTAGTGAAAGTTCATATCCTGAGAATGAATAAAAGTCAAAATGGCTTGCCATAGTGAACTGCCATAATACAGCAGTATAGAAGAGTACAAAAAAATATTAAACACTGTTGCTAAGTAACGTGCGGGAAGTCTCGCGTCGAAATTATATAGCGACATTAACCAAAATAGAATACTTTTTTAATTATCTGTACATATAAGCATATCTTCAGGTGTATTTATAAAGATGTTATAGTAGCGTAACGCTATATTGTAACTGTTAGCAAATTACAAACGGCGCTCCGACGTTCCTGCAACAGACACCAGCAATACTTACAAAATGTGTTTAGTCCCAGAGTAACGTGCTAGTCCACTGAAAACTAAATAAGCTGCTGTCAAGCATTTATGAAAAGCGACGGCATGTTTATTATAATAATGCCTTCTAAACGGGACAGTTGAGTAGCGGTTATTATCTTCAACTAGGCTGTTTATAGTTACTTAGCAACGAAGTGTACTTTTCACCACTTCCGCTTCAGATGACTACAGTGCTGCAAAAAGGTTCCTTTGAACAATTTCCAAACGATTCAGTGATTCTTTTAAGACAAGTCAGGACGCAAAATGTGCGATATGTTGCTGTAAATGATCTTAAATTTTCCAATAAACCTTCTTCTAAAAGTTCTTCGGAGCATAATATAGTTTGTATTTGCATTAAAAACGCACAACAAAAATATTGTTGCACAACTCTTATTCGCATGCATGTTGACTATGTTGTTATACAGTATTATACGTGTGAAACATTTGTAACATTTCCGCTATTAATTTACTTTTCAGCACGTAATTCTATGCCTCGGTATCAGCAGAATTTCCCGGTTCAATGATTCGTCAAATTGTTGATTCTAAAACCGTTCGGACCAACTTTAATGTTGTGCATATGTTCAACCGAATCATATAAAAGATCCGACTCAAAAGAACGATTGATTCACTGGTCAGAGCTTGGGGTGATATGCGCGCCAACCTGTGGCCATCACGGCCTGGAATACAGTTTTGCAAATCAATGAACCATTTCGAAAGAAAGAATTTGTTTTGAGCAAAAAACTTCTTGAACTGGTTAAGATCAGATCGTGATTTGGAGAAAATGGCAAAGTGTGAAGCATTTCATCAACTGAGCTCAAGGCACAGATCACAAAGCAAACATCTTTAATTGTTGTCAAGAGCTGTAAGCACCACATAGAAAAGAAAGAATAAAATTCCAAATAAATAAAGTAATCATGATTTTAAGTAAAAGGTGACGTGCTTTGCTGGACATCAGTAGCAACTTTTTTTTATTTGGCATTTATACCATTTCAAGCTCAACGCTAATAGTGTCAGTGACTAGGAATGGTGCATGACACAAGACAAATCATTTACAAAACAAGCATGCGGGTGAAATTAGTCTCAGCATTGGTGGGGAGGAAATTACAAGATTACAATGCTACAGAATACCATTTGAGGCAAGAAAAACCTCTGAAATATAACAGGAAAAACTTCTAATTTAGAAAAACATTCTTGTCCCTGACTTATGAGACCACAGTATTTCTGCCACTTTTAAAAATCATGATCTCACTGATGTACAATCTTCAAACACAATTGAAAACAGCCACTCTTGTTATTCTTTTAACTCCATTCATCCATTAGTTGGCTTTACTGCGCGTTTCTGAGATCCTGGCGAAGGTTCGAGGGCTGATATGGGCGATATAATCCGTCTGAAAGCGAGAATTTGGGGTGCGTCGCCTTTTCCTTTCACTTTGTGTGGTGAAAAACGCATCTTGGAAACGCATGCTGGATGCAGTGGACTGCAAAGTACACATCAAAGCAACATTCATGAAGAAAATCACAGAATGTCAAGCATTCACTGACCACAGATTCACATTCAACAAATAAACATGTAAACACATAAACATAATTCAAAGTATGTAAATCAAACAGGATATTTTTCTCACCCGCATGTCATTCCAAAGGTTTTTAGTTCATATTCAAAACAAAACTGAAGACATTTTTAATATTTTCTCATCATTTTGTCCACCCAACTTTCAAGCTTCAAAAAGGGCAAAAAGCCACCATAGAAGTAATTCATACGAATCAAGTGGTTTAATCCAGATTTTCCAACAAGAAAGTGTTCAAAATTTAAAAAAAAAAAAATATCCTGATGTGTTCTGAAGATGAACAGAAGTCTTGTGAGTTTGAAACAACATGAGGGTGAGTAAATGTTGACAGAATTTTAATTTTGGGGTGAACTGACCCTTTAAAGAAAGAGTTCAGTCAGTGATACTCACCAAACGACCTTTGACTTTTTTGGGCAGGTCTTCATCCAGTGTATAAATGTCCTCTCTCTTCGCCAAAACTTGAGATCCATCTTCAAATTCCACCTACGTGAACACAGAACATACCATAAATGATTAGAAGAGCAATAGAGCAGTAGTACTTGAGAGAATATGACTTTGAGTATGTGTACCTGGTACATATATGAAGTGTTAGAGCCTAGGTACTTGGCTCCATAAAAAAGTCCATCGGGCCACTTCACCTGAACAGCCTCCCCCACTTCAGGAGGTCCAAGCTGGGCACAATCTCTGCTCTGTGGGGTGAAAGAGAATAAATTCCACTCAGATGTTGGGATTAATAACTAGAAATACTGTGCTCATACATACCAATGCATGAGAACTTTCTGGGAAAAATAAGAGGCTGACAACTTTGTAAGATTATATTTTGTATGTTTACATTTGTTTACATACATCAGTTCAATGAAAACATGCCATAGATCATTCATTTGAACAACTAATGGCTAGCAGTGATAGAAGCACTCACTACAATGTCTTCAGGGAATGTATCATTGCTGAATGAGCCATCATCGAACATGACTTCATAGAATGTTTGGGCCGTGACCTGGGTAACACGTGAGCTGTAGTAACGAAGATTCTTGTGTTTGGAGATCACTGTCTGGCCCACTTCTAATTCACTTCTGCTAACTTTCACTTTCTGAGGGGACAAAAAAAAAAAAAGTCTTGATGTTAAAGGGACAATTATGTGACAGTTTTTTTTTTCTGTATGAATTTATTTATAAAAAAAAATATTTATAAATGGAAGCTCAACCATATTGGCATGCAAGACCAAATATTACTGGTTCTTGCAGATGCTTTACATGCGAGAACAAACTTCATTGGTTCTCATTTGTCAAACAAGCACGTTTGAGCTTTATTTATCATATTTGATGAGCTCTATGTTTGTGCGTTGAACAATGTCTATGTGTAAGTAAAAGCCTAAATAAAATCTGTTCATCAAATAAAGTGATCTTGCCTTACAAAGACATGGATTAAATCACACTATTCATGCAGATTCCATTTACATGTATCTATGAACTATTTGAAGCATCAAAGTTTTGGTTATGTGGGCTTTTAATGGAGGGACAGATTTTTTTCAGGTCTCATTAAAAATATCTTATTTGTATTTCGAACATGAACAAAATCCTAATGGGTTTGGAAGCCATTGATAACAGAGTTTTCATTTTTGGGGGAACTAAATCTTATACACTTGACTCTATGAACCAAACAAAATCAAAATCGATTTGAAGATCAAAAATTCATATTTGTACATTTTTGTAAAAGAAAAGAAAAGAAAAAAAACCTTGACATTTAGAATTTTAGCTTGACATTTTATTTTTAACTTGACATTTTTGAGATATTCTCTGAACTGACTGGAAGTTTTGTGGCAGTAAGTGTACTCACAGCACTGGAGCTTCGTGACTGGTGTCTGTGACAGGTGATAAAAACCACATATGGCCAATCATCAGGCTCCATGGGCACTCCAGCAGCGTGTGCACAGGTGACATGGAAAGAGGTGGGGCAACGGCCACATGAGCACTGAATACATGCTCCAGACAGCTTTTTTACCCTGTTACGGCAATATATACACTTCTACAAAGAGAGAGAAAGAGAGAGAATGAGAGAGTACAATTGAAAGAGCAGTGTAATAAACATTCAGGTAACACTTTCAATAAGGTTTTATTGGTTAACATTAGAAAACTACATTAGCTAACAAGAAATAACAATGAATAATACTTCTAAAGCATATATTAATCTTAGTTACCAGTAATGTTAATTTCAACATTTACTAATACATTATTAAAATAAAAAGTTGGACCTGAACTAACATGAACTTACCAAAGAACAGTTGTAAACGTTCACAAAATTAATAAATACTGTAACAAATTTATTGTTCATTGTTAGTTAAATGTTAAAGCTAGGGCTGTCAAGTAATTTTTTTTTTAATCTAATTAATTACACAAGGCAATTAATTAATTGCAAAATAATCTCACATCAAATATGGCTGAGAAATTACCCCCAAGAGATCATTTAGAGTCATTACGGTGTTAAACACATCAATTAGACATTACAAAATGTAGCTTAAGAAAAATACATTATAATTTGATTCAACATAGAATTTATTACATTAACTTTTTAGTTAGAACAGCCATGAGGGTGAGTACATGATGACAAAAACTGGAGAGAAACTAGATCACCAGGAATGAACCAAAAACACACAAGACACGCACTCGTGCTGTATAAATGGAACAAATAAGGAGGGAGGGTGGAGGCTCTGGAGGAAGGCGAGGAGCAGAGGAAGGGAAAAACAAAAACAAGTGAAAAGAATTAGCTCATGGGGGAGTGGAGGGTGGAAGGAGCTAGTGGACAGCCAGGAGCAGAAGAGGCCTGATGATGACCCAGGCCACAATCAGCACGATGTTCCATGGTGGCGGTGCAGGAGGGAGGAGCCATGGTGGAGGATTGGTCGATCGAACCAGGGGTCCTTTCTCCTGCAAAGCAGCTAACTGCTGTGGAGAAGCATACAAAGCTGAAGAGACACGGAGCCTGGGTGACACAGAAGTACCAGAGGGCTAATGCGAAGCTGACAGCTCATGGGACCAAGGCAAAGACGGGGATCCGGAAGACTGCTGCGGAGCCAGTGCGACCGAGGATAACTGTGGGAAAGCAGAGCCCAGAGGAGCCAGAGGGATGGCAGGCAGAGGTGCAACCGGCAGCCAGAAATCTTGAGGTGGAAACAGGGTGATGACCAAGGCGTGGCCAGTGGAACGAGGGAGCCTGGTGGAACGGGTGAGATGATGGGCCACGGTGGAGCTGAGGCTGCATTGCGCCAATTCGGAGCCAATGGGTCAAAGGACCAAGGTGGACTCTGGGACTCTGGGGCTCTGTGGCTGAATGCGCAGATAAGTGATCCTCACATCAACACGATGCTGGGGACTGGAAGCCCCGTGGCGAATCCGCAGCACTGCACAAAGGCAGCAGAGGATGAGATGAGGGGCAGGACAGAACCAGAGGAGTAGGGTCTAAAGAAATGTGTTGGGTAAGTAGAGGAGGTGGGAGAGGGAGGCTGGGCGGGCAATCTGAAGACACAGAGGGCACTGAAGATACCGGGGGCGCTGGAGATATTTGGAGCACAGGAAATACAGGAGTGAAAGACGTAGGGGTATCTACAGATATACCTCTGTAAACTAGTCTATACAATCCTCCTCAACAAAGTCCAATAAATTCTCATAGTCCATATTCGCCATACAAGCAGCGGCGGGAGTATGGGCAGGGTCCATTCCCATCCATGCCCTTAAACTCCACAAAGAGCTCGGTAATGAGCATTGTAGCCGACTCGCGCACCTGGTCAGACGTAATATTGGGCTCTGGCTCCAGGGTGGAACAAGGCTCAGCAAAGCTCACTGGCACTTTCTCTGCGGCAGGCGCAGACTCCGTTTGCGGTGGAATCAGGCTGTGGCACCGTCTGGATGGGTGTTGGCTGACTGGGCTCTGGGTTTGGTGGAGGGGTGCTGATAGGCTCCGGTGAGCCGATGGTGAACGTTAATCATCGGCGAGATCGGACAAAGACACAGGGAGAATATATACTAGAACAAACGAGGAGAGATTACCAGGGTAGAGGTGAATGACATTACCCATTAGACAGACTGGGGAGAAACTAGGTCACCAGGACTGAACCAAAAACACAAGGCAGGGATACATGTGACGATATGATATAAACAGGGGCGCACATAACTTTCTTGGTCGAGGTCTCAAGGGAGCACCTGGAGATGCTGCTTGGTACTCACACTTTACACTGCACATTTATCCAACAGGCTGCCCAAGTTTAAAATTACACTATTTTTTCACTGTATAAATTAAGTATAGGTTCATCTTTGTTAAAGCTGTATTTTGTATTTTATTAACATTAATGACAAACACAACACCAGTATTTGCTGGAATATTATGCTTCTGTCACTTTACGACTGAATGCACAAAACCAAATATACTGACACACATCCGGTTTCTTTCTCAACTGTTCACTTATGACACAACCGAGAGAATACTTGCTGAGACGGGTATTTTGACATAACTTTGTGTGTAATGTGTCTGTCCAAGTGCAAGTAAACATGGAAGATGAATCAATTTGGTGTTAACAGCATAATAGATAACATCACAAGAGTACTGATTTCAACCTCTTCTTCCATGTTTAAAATCATTTGAATGTGTAAATTGGCAAGAAAAAACATGTCCAAATGATAAACTTTACTCTTTGATGGTTAAACTTGGCAGTTAAACCACGAATCACATGCATATCGGATAACATGCGTATTAAAGAACACACTTATAATCATGGTTGCTAGGGACACAACTGTTTGTACACAAAAGTGCTTCCCTCCACATTTTCTGCTGCACATCCTTTATTTTTACCAGGTATGCTCATCTGCCACCAGATATGTGCACCCCTGGATATAAATATGACGGGACATCATATAGGGGCATAACTGGCTAACTGCATTCTATAAGCAACATCACACAGCAAGTTGTTGAGTTGCTTCATGTTCATCACCATCAACTGGCCATCAAATGATTTCTTCTAAGGACTCTCACCCTCTGTGCATAGCGTGTTTGGGAGTTAGATATGGACAGGCTGCGCTCACTAATCCCAAATGCTGCTTGCACTGCTCTCATTGCCTATTAAGGGTTTTAGAGCACCATGTACAAGTGTCTAAAGGGGACCTGAATCTTTTCACGCCTCCCTCATAGTTATATGAGGTTGCTCCTTAGCCCCGGAGAAGCTGAAGAGAGTTGATGGATGAGATGGAGTTTCTTGATGTCCATGTGGAGCTGAAAGCCCTTTATGGTGACAAATATGTCAACAGTACGACTTACGCAAGAAGGATGGAGAGGCTTTTGAAATTTGCCTCCCCAGGAAGCTGACTGCTTGAGGGTCATCTTATTTGGGCGATTTGCTCATCTGTGCTCCATCAGACACAAAGGTGCTTGTGTCTCATTTAGAAAACTTAGGTTTCAAAATAAATCAGACGAAAAGCTGATTATTGCCCACACAAGAGATAATCTACCTATGTCTCAGACCTATTGGATTTCTGTCGGAAAAGAGCGCATCAGGTCAATTTGCGCCTGTTTATCCCTTTTTCAGAAAGGGAAGAAGGTCCCATTCAGACTATGTTTATGTCTTCTTGGACTGATGGCTTTGATTGTCTCGGTTAATCCACTGGGACTGTTGCGAGCACTGTTGAGTTTTAGCACTGGACAGCGGGTGCAGCGTCAGCGTCCAAAACGCCACCTCAACTGTCAACAATCCTCATATGTGCTCTCCGTCACTGAGGGGATCACGTTTCTCGAATCAGGGACTGTGCTGGGGGCAGTTTCTCCGAGACAGCTGGTGACGTAGTATGTATCACTCACAGGTTGGGGTGAAGTGCAAGGGCAGAATAGCGAAAGGGAAATGGTCCATCTCGCTACAGAATGCACACATAAACTTCTTAGCACTGTAAACAGTATATCTGGCATTGAAACATTTTATGCAGTTCAGACAACACAAAGGTGGTGGCATACACAAAGGGAGGCACAAGTCAGTTTCACAGTCTGGCATGAAAACTGATTGTGTGGGGTAATGCATGTCACAGGAATCATAAATGTGGGGCAGATCTCCTACCCAGAGGGAATCCTCTATACTGAAAATGGACTCTACAGTCGTGGCCAAAAGTTTTGAGAATTACATAAATATTAGTTTTCACAAAGTTTGCTGCTAAACTGCTTTTAGATCTTTGTTTCAGTTGTTTCTGTGATTTACTGAAATATAATTACAAGCACTTCATACGTTTCAAAGGCTTTTATCGACAATTACATGACATTTATGCAAAGAGTCAGTATTTGCAGTGTTGGCCGTTCTTTTTCAGGACCTCTGCAATTCGACTGGGCCTGCTCTCAATCAACTTCTGGGCCAAATCCTGACTGATAGCAACCCATTCTTTCATAATCACTTCTTGGAGTTTGTCAGAATTAGTGGGTTTTTGTTTGTCCACCCGCCTCTTGAGGATTGACCACAAGTTCTCAATGGGATTAAGATCTGGGGAGTTTCCAAGCCATGGACAAAAAATTTCAACGTTCTGGTCCCAGAGCCACTTAGTTATCACTTTTGCCTTATGGCACGGTGCTCCATCGTGCTGAAAAATGCATTGTTCTTCACCAAACTGTTGTTGGATTGTTGGAAGAAGTTGCTGTTGGAGGGTGTTTTGGTACCATTCTTTATTCATGGCTGTGTTTTTGGGCAGAATTGTGAGTGAGCCCACTCCCTTGGATGAGAAGCAACCCCACACATGAATGGTCTCAGGATGCTTTACTGTTGGCATGACACAGGACTGATGGTAGCGCTCACCTTTTCTTCTCCTGACAAGCCTTTTTCCAGATGCCCCAAACAATCGGAAAGGGGCTTCATCGGAGAATATGACTTTGCCCCAGTCCTCAGCAGTCCATTCCCGATACTTTCTGCAGAAGATCAATCTGTCCCTGATGTTTTTTTTGGAGAGAAGTGGCTTCTTTGCTGCCCTTCTTGTCACCAGGCCATCTTCCAAAAGTCTTGGCCTCACTGTGCGTGCAGATGCACTCACACCTGCCTGCTGCCATTCCTGAGCAAGCTCTGCACTGGTGGCACTCCGATCCCGCAGCTGAATCCTCTTTAGGAGACGATCCTGGCACTTGCTGGACTTTCTTGGACGCCCTGAAGCCTTCTTTACAAGAATTGAACCTCTTTCCCTGAAGTTGCTGATGATCCTATAAATTGTTGATTTAGGTGCAATCTTAGTAGCCACAATATCCTTGCCTGTGAAGCCATTTTTATGCAACGCAATGATGGCTGCACGCACTTCTTTGCAGGTCACCATGGTTAACAATGGAAGAACAATGATTTCAAGCATCACCCTCCTTTTAACATGTCAAGTCTGCCATTCTAACCCAATCAGCCTGACATAATGATCTCCAGCCTTGTGCTCGTCAACATTCTCACCTGAGTTAACAAGACGATTACTGAAATGATCTCAGCAGGTCCTTTAATGACAGCAATGAAATGCAGTGGAAAGGTTTTTTTGGGATTAAGTTCATTTTCATGGCAAAGAAGGACTATGCAATTCATCTGATCACTCTTCATAACATTCTGGAGTATATGCAAATTGCTATTATAAAACTTAAGCAGTAACTTTTCCAATTTCCAATATTTATGTAATTCTCAAAACTTTTGGCCTCGATTGTACACCCTCAGGTAGTGAGCCAGTTGTGGGAAAGGTTTGGCCGAGCTGCCGAAGATCACTTTGCCTTTCATGAAAACACTTATTGTCCTCTATTCTTCTCTTTGGCAAGAGAAGGTGCTCCTATGGGTGTAATAATCAAGCTCCTGTGCAACCAGTCTTGGCCTCTCCCGCTGTGCAGGGACCTCCTATCACAAGCGTGTGGGGAGATCTTTCAGCCAGCCCCAGACAAAGTGTCTCTCTGGGCCTAACCTGTGAGAGGTTTTGTATGCAGGTTCATTACAGGTGCACACCGCTTGAACAGGATTTCAAGGTTTCGCTAATTCTGCTGTGGGTATTGCTGATAGTATTGATTTAAAGCTCCTACGTAACCCCGGTTCTCTGAGGTATCTCACCACACTTCCCGCCTTCCTGTGTCCTCGTAAAACAAATGGCTTGAAAAACATACTAAACACTGTGTTTATTTTTTATTGAAAAATGCTGAAAGCTTTTCTGTGATGGGTAGGTTTAGGGGTAGGGTCAGTATAGAGGGATAGAATATGAGTGAGTGAGTGTGTGTGTTTATTACTCACCAGTTTATATCTTTGCAAAGGTATGTCACTGATGTCAATAGGAGCTCTCTTCACCACATCTATGAACTTCACCTCCGGGAGACCCACAGCACACATCACATGGGCCCATCTACATCATGTATAATTCATTAACTGCTTTTCTCATTCACTAATATTTAAGAACACTGGCTTTGCTGAACTCCTTTTTGCTTCTAATATCTATTTGAAATACTGAAGAATCTGAGTAAAATCATTGTCTTCTGCTCTGTGTACAACACTGAATTAGTATTAAGATATCTGAATAAGGAAGCTTACCTGTCATCTGAGGTTCTCTTTAATGCACCTCCCCTCAGGTTACACAAACAGCATCCCTGGAACAAAACGCACACAGACATCAAGCATAATTTAACAAAGGTAAGCAAACATATAAGTAGTCCACAAATGATGCTGTAACAGTAAATGTCGTCTGACTGCATGATTACGTACAGCTGCCAACTCTCTGCTCGCACATCGGTCACACGTCCACACTGGGCCAACATCATAAACAGCAACACCGTAGCAACCTGTGGACCAATCGAACTTTAACATTCTCTACTATATCAAGCTAGATTTTTTACAACATGTATTTTTTTTTAGGTTTGTCATGTTTAATGTGCGTGCTTAAGATATTAATTGTTAAATTTAACCCAATCATTTCTTTAATACACACAGTTGTGCTCAACAGTTTACATACCCCTTTGCAGAATCTGCAAAATGTTAATTATTTTGACAAAATAAGAGAGATCATACAAAATGTATGTTATTTTTTTTATTTAGTACTGTCCTGAATGAGATACCACACAAAAGATGTTTACAAGATTAAAACAAAATAGCTGAATTAATAAAAATGACACCGTTCAAATGTTTCCATACCCTTGATTCTTAATACTGTGTGTCGTTACCTGGATCATTAGCAGCTGTTTTTTTTGTTTGTTTGTTTTTTTGATGGTTGTTCATGAGTCCCTTGTTTGTCCTGAGCAGTTGAACTGGCCATTGATATTCAGAAAAAATGCCTCCCTCAGGTCCTGCAAATATTTTAGGTTTCCAGCACCATTTGCATATTTTAACCCATTCCAGCAGTGACTGTGTGATTTTGAGATCCATCCTCTCACACTGAGGACAACTGGGGCACATAAACACAACTATTAAAAAAGATTCAAACATTCACTGTTGCTCAAGAAGGAAACATTAAGAGCCAGGGGGTGAAAACATTTCGAAGATCAAGGTAAATTGTAAATTGTTATCTTCTGGGAAATATGTAATTATCTTCTGTTGCTTCTGAAGGGCAGTACTAAACCAAATAATTAGAAATTCAAACAAAACTAGAAAAATTTGGATATCTTCATCCTGCTCAAAAGTTTTCACCCCCTGGCTCTTAATGCATCGTGGTTCCTTCTGGAGCATTAGTGAATATTTGAACCTTTTTTAATTGTTGTGTTCAGTTGTCCTCATTGTGAAAATATGGATCTCAAAATCATACAATCACAGCTGGAAAGGGTTCATATATTCAAAGGATGCCGGAAAACTGAAGAATTTGCAGGACCTGAAGGATGTTTCTGAAGAACAGCGGCCAGTTGAACTGCTCAGGACAAATATGAGACTTAAGAACAACCATCACAAAACAAAAAAACAGTTGTGGATCATCTAGGTAACGACTCACGGTATTAAAGGATTAGTTCACTTCACATTCAAATTTCCTGATAATTTACTCACCCCCATGTCATCCAAGATGTTTATGTCTTTCTTTCTTCAGTTGAAATGAAATTAAGTTTTTGAGGAAAACATTTCAGGATTCTTTTCTATATAGCGGACTTCAATGGCTACCAACGGGTTGAAGGTCTAACTACAGTTTCAATGTAGCTTCAGAGGGCTCTACACGATCAGCCAAAAACTCATTTTCTCCTCCAACTTCAAAATTGTCTGACATTATTGTTTTACCTTTTTTTTTGTAAGGCTAGTTTAATTTGGTCTTTGCATGTAAACACTTTGTAAACAGTTGCTCAGTACTTCCGCCTACATCACGCATGACCTTTCCAATGTGATTACATAATGCGTGGCACATCGCAGAGCAAGTGCAAGATGAGCATTTGTCATTAAAAAGAATTTAAAAAAAATTTCCTTAGAAAATAACTGATAGTTTCACTAGATAAGACCCTTATTTCTCAGCTGGGATTGTGTAGAGCCCTTTGAAGCGACATTTAAAGTGCAATTTGGACCTTCAACCCGTTGGTAGCCTATCCACTATAAGGAGAAAAAATCCTGGAATGTTTTCCTCAAAAACTTAATTTCTTTTCGACTGAAGAAAGAAAGACATAAACATCTTGGATGACATGGGGATGAGTAAATTATCAGGAAATTTTAATTCTGAAGCGAACTAATCCTTTAAGATTCAAGGGTATGTAAACTTTTGAACGAGGTCATTTTTTAAAAATTCAGCTATATTTTTGTCTTGTGGACTATATGTAAACATCTTTTATGTAAAATAACTTATTTAGGACAGTACTAAATAAAAAATAACAAGCATTTTGTATGGTCTCTCTTATTTTGGTAAAATTAACATTTTGCAGATTCTGCAAGGGGTATGGAAACTTTTAAGCAGGACTGTATACAGAATTCTGCTTTCTAAGAGTTCAGAAATCATGAGATTAATGAAATTATTTTATTCTATTAACTTCCCTAAAATATGGTACAAATAATTTAGAATAAAAAAAAAAAAAAAAATATATATATATATATATATATATATATATATATATATATAGCTATCAATTTAATACAAAGTAATGATTTTTGGATAATGTTATAATAAATTGCTTTGGTACAATGGTAATATAAAAGCCAATTACTTAATTAAATAAATAATATTTAGTTTTTCAAATCATGATTAAAATCAAAGTTAAATTTAAAAATAAATAAATATAGGATTAATATAGCACACATATAAATGGGTCTTTACGTATGAAATATTTTATAATTTAATATATTTATAACTTACAAATTTAATAATAAAAACTACCATTTGAATTTTTTTTTAAAGAAATTAATACTTTTATTCAGCAAGGATGGAGTAAACTGATCAGAAGTGGCAGTAAAGGCTATAACATTATTACAAAACATAGCTATTACAAATACATGCTGTTTTTTTCTTGTGTTTTTTAACTTTCTTTCATCAGAAAACATCCTCAAGAACCCTGAAAATATATATCAGCACAAAAATATTAAACAGTACAGCTGTTTTCATCACTGGTAATAATAAATGTGTCTAATGAAAAGAATAATATTAGAATGATTTCTCAAAAATCATGTGGCAGGGAAGCCGCTTAAAATTCAGCTTTGCACGACTGGAATAAATTACATTATAATATATATATTAAAGTAGAAAACTTGTATTTTAAATTGTAATATTTCTCAATATTACTGTTTTACTGTATTTTAATCATGATACTTTAAAAATATATTTTTTTTAAACTTACAGACCCCAAACTTTTGAATGGTTTTATAATTTTTAATATTTAATTATATTTTACAACGAGGTTTCCTTCCCAGAGGATTGTGATATTTGGGGCTTTTCACTTGTTAATTGTGTTGTTGAGTGATCTCAGTGACGTACTGGCATGAACTTGAACACAGCAACTGTTGCAGGCCACAAGAGGACTGGATCCATCCTCCTCCAGTAGTGTGTTCATGGGGCATGGGCCCTCCTGGTATGCAAAGCAAATTTCAGGTATCAAAGGTCGTGATCTCAAGCCTGCCTCCTGTGAGCATGACCCCTGAGACTCTGTGGCAGCACTCATCAAGACATCAAGCCTTCTCTCCTCTAAATTCTCAGGCTGCAAGATAAAAAGAGATCGGAAGAAATGTTTTTGCATCACATAACACAAATACACAACCAGATTAGAATCGGTCGACAAAAGTTACCTGATAGTATGGCATGAAAAGTGTGCAGACAGCACAGTATGGAGCAGTTTGAGCTGCAGTTGTGTTGTACTCTCGTTCATATTGAAGATGAGCTTTTCTGTGCTGCCACAGATGCACTAAAGGCTTTGCCCATTCCTCTGTTTCTGGCTCTTCTTCTTTAGTTTCACACTCCTCTACAGTCTCTGAGACACACACACACAAATAAATATTTACTCTAGGGCTGTCAATTTAACATCTTAATTTAGTAAGAGTAATTATTTAACTTGACACAGCTTCTGAAAAGTGCTTGCGTGCATGGTGTGAGATGCTGAAAAACAGCGGGACACAACAGCCAAAGACATCAGTCTGCTAGTGTACATAGATGAATAATTAAAATACTGTAAACAACACATTATTAGTCGAATTCTGTCCTATGATAACATGCTGTAAAAATTCAATAAATACAAAACACTACAAATAAGAGTAACATATGTGTTACTTTTCTTATTTTTATCATCCATAGTTAGTTGTTACTCATAATAAAATAAAAACGGCTAAACATCCACCATCATCGCTGACAGCCTGTTGTTTCACAGCACTTGGTACTGCTCTTGCTGTGGGCTTTCTAAGGGGGTGACGCCAACTCTTGGTAGTCTTCTTAACAGTTTGCATGTGATACTATGAAAGCAAAAAAGACAGAGACAAAGAGGAGGTCAGTAAAAGAGACAGTACACTTTCCAAAAAATATTGTTGCTACCTTTATTGTGCATGTGTATATACATTATGTGCACATTTATTAATTCTTTGGCACAGTTAAGCTTTGTTTACAAGGTGTGAATGTATGAACAGTAATTAAGTGTTCTGATTTATGTGTACAGAAAAGGGTCTCACCAAAAAAAAAAAAAAACATTTAAAACACATTCAAAAGTTTAGGGTCAATGAAATGAATACTTTTAATAAATACTTTTATTTAACAAGGATGCATTAAAGGGGCAGTTCACCCAAAAATTATCCCATGATTTACTCACCCCCATATTTACACCTTTTTTAAATTCAAATAACTAGCTTCCGGCGAACGACCGTACGCAGAATGCGCAAGTGACCTGCGTCAGGTGAGTAATCTTCTGACGCAATATATGACGCAGGATGAGTATCGTAAGCTTAAACAGCTCTCGCAGTTCAAACAAATAGGACTGTGCAACTAATTTAAGCTCCTCTTCTCTTATATCGAAATTCTCCAAAATTTCTCTTTAAAAATGATCATTTTAGACTTCTATTCCATGACCGGTCATTTGTTTTGCTCTATCCTCTGCACCACCGCGTTTGTCATTACATTGTGCGTCAGGTCAAACGATTCTCTTCCGCCGCAAATCAACTTGCGCATTCTGTCGTCCACTGGAAGCTTTAAATATGGATATTTTTCAAACAAACGTATTGCTTCGCTTCAGAAGACCTTTATTAACCCCCTGGAGTTGTATGGATTAGTTTTTTGTGGATGGATGGATGCATTATTTTTGGCTTCAAAACACAGCCCCCCAATTCCAACCATTTTTAAATCTATATTTTCGATTGGGTTCATCTGAAAGAAGATCGGTATACACCTAGGGCGGCTTGAGGGTAAGAGTAAATCATGGAAAAAAATTCATTTTTGGGTGAACTAGCCCTTTAAATTGCTCAAAAGACACAGTAAAGACTTGCATTGCTACCAAAAAATTGTAGCAATGAAAGGGTTCGAGTGTATTCTGAAAATATATGATTCCACAAATTTTTTTTTTTATTATTTTAATATAAATATATATTTTTTAAATAAACATAACAAATAAAACATACATAAAAACAATAAACAACAACAACAACCAAAATAATATCTAAAATAATATAAACAATCCAGATGACCAAGTGATTGGCAAAATGTCTTGTCACTGCGGTCAATTGTAATGCTTGTCATGGTGTATCACCAGAACTCACTGTACAGACTTCCCCTGGCTCCAGGCCTGGTTCCACATACTCAGGGTCACTCATGGCGTTTTCCTCACTGGATTCACTGCTGCTGTCCGCACCTTTATCTCCCGATTCACAGGAATCAGACTCGCTCACAGACCCATCATGCTCGGACTTCACACCTTCGTAATAATCCTGCCCTTTAAACTCTTCCTTGTGAGGTTCCTGAGAGCTTGTCTCCTCACTGAGCACACAAGCTTCAGCTGGTTCCACCTCGACACTCTGCTGCTTGAGATCAGTGGGGATGTTCAGAGAAACGTCCGCAGCAGAGCACTGCATGGGAATGGGCTCCAGGTTGGTCCAGGTCTGGGTGCATGGTGAAGAGTTCGGAGAATCTGGGAACTTTTCTTGTTGGCACCCTGATTCGGACCACATGGTGTAGGGCAGAGCGTCATGGGCATATTCTGTGAGACTGCTTACACCTGTTGTAAGACCCATTTCCAGCTCGGGCTGCAAGCTCTCAATTAGCACTGCGGGATTCTGGGAGCTGAGGTTTTTCCAGATGGTGAAGGGTTTGGACTCCACAAAGGGGCCTTGGGAGGACGTGAAAGAGCTGGACTGCTCTTCAAGAGACAGAGAAGTTTGTTTGTCCCCTCTTTCTGCGGAGTTATCGGTCATTTCAGAGTTGCGGGCATCTATAAAATCCATGTCTGCTACTGTAGAACGTTGTAAAATACTGTGTGTAGTGATTTTAAACTGCGAAATGGACTCATTTTGAGTGTTATGGTCTGTGGATGGGCGTGTGTGTTCATGTCCTTCCTGTTTGGACTCCTTTGGTAGCTCCCACTGTGTCACCAAAGAAGGAGATGCTGGTTTTGCTGTAAAGCAAACAAGTCCCCACATCATCTGTTATTACAGGGGGCGAATGTGATTTTTCCAGATGGAGAATAGGTGCAGTACAGCTAGGACTGTGAGGTCGGTGATTTGAGGATTCAGGTCGTACAGCAAGAGTCAGCGAGGGCATTTCAGGTGCGAGAGAGTGAGGATTGACTCTCTCTTCTGTGAGCTCAGGCATTAGAAGAGGCATTTCACAAAACGGAGCAGTCTGGATTTCAAAGTTTGTTCTGTTCTCCAGGGTTTCTGAACCCTGAAGAGCAGAGTGCAGACAGATCGAGCTTTGCTCCTTGTAAAGTGCTGATGTGCCGCAATCGATGCTGCTCTCAGTCAAAATATCAGTGACCATCTCTTCAGCTTCAATTTTATCCTGTTGGGAATCACTTTCAGAAAATAAAACCGCAGCGCCAGTGGAACTTCGTCTCTGTGAATGGGTCACAGGAACAAAAGGTGCACTTCTTTCTGAGACAGATTCACAGTCTGTTTGATTAGGACTTTCAGCAGTTCTTTCAGAGTCATGAGTCACATCCACAGTGACGTCACCCTCTGAGGTTTGTTCACACACAGGCTGAGCGGTGGAAACTGCGTTTGTGGACACTCGACCTTCATTCAGATTTACAGATGTCTGGGAGCTTGCGTGACCTGGATCAGGGTCACTCTGACTGGATGTGGAGGTGAGTGGAGGGGTCGAAAGTCGCTCAGGTGAAGCATCTTTGACTTGTGTGGCAGAGTGGGCCAGCAAGTCACTCTCCACTCTTGTTACTTTAACAACACACATTTGTCTACATGGACCAGTGAGCCCTAAAAAGACAAAACAAGTCTCATGAAAAAATTTTTAAAAAATAAAAATATTTCTGGAGATATGCCTCACAGACATGTAGGTGCTGCACATAAACTGTTTTAAAGTTTGGGGATTTGTTTTGGGGAAATTTGTTTTAATGCTTTTGAAAGTCTCTTATGTTCACCAAGGCTGCATTTATTCGATAAAAAATATGGTAAAAACAATAATAGTGTGAACAATTAAACACAAATTCTGTCAATATACTTCTGTAATTCATTCCAGTGATGGCAAGGCTGAAATTTCAGCAGCCATTACTCCAGTCTTCAGTGTCTTTTATGGATAGAAGGTTGAAAAGAACAGCATTTGTTTGAAATATAATTCTTTCGTAATAATATAAATATCTTTACTGTAACTTTCGATCAATTAAATGAATAATAAGTTTTTTGCTCAAAAGTTTTCTTACTGATAGCAAACTTTTGAACAGCAGTGTACATATAATTTTAAAGAGAAATTGATTTATTTAGAGAATTTAGGATTATTTTGCTATTTTTCTAACAGGCTTGTCAAAAATTAAAAAATAGGTAATTTGTGTTCATAATGTTCATAGTGAACATAGTGTTAATTTGTTGTATAATTCTGTAAAAATGTGGTGTTGTGATGAACTAGGACTTGTCTGAAACAAAATGCTGTCTGATACTGATACTGTCAAACACAATCCGTATTTTAATACGAGTGTGTTAACAGATCACAAATTACATTCAAGAAATCAATGTCACAGAAAACAAAAACGCAAATGTATTTACATGTATTTCTGAATCATTTCTGAACATATGCAAATGACTCAGCTTTGTGTATTTGTGGAACGTATTGTAAACTTACAAAAATAATAGAGATACTAGCCTTTTAATTCGGTTGAGTACTGCAATTCTTTTTGGTGTTTCACTGGGTCTTCCTCTTCCTTGTCTTTTGATGTTAAAGCGGCCCCTCTACTCCTCCGACTACTTCCCTTCACTGGTGAGGTGTCCACAGTCTTCAATCGTTTGGAGCATGTGCGTGGAAAATGGAGACTGTTGATACAAAAAGATGAATCACCCACTTTTGTTTCCTCTTTTTATTTCCCAAAAAATGCTCATAGAGAAGACATTTGCGTATTTGGCATCATATGGCTTTATATGTTTATAACTATAATAGGTCTGTACTTTGTGATATGTCTAATGGTGTCTAAGAATGGTGTCTTGATGGCTCTTATTTTTACATTTTCAGGTTTCATTTTAGTCATTTTGTCATTCTTCTAAATATTTCTATTTAGATTTAATTTATTTTATTTCGGTTTTAGCAAAATAAGTTGAAGAACTAAAATGATTTCAGAAACACTTCTAATTTTTTTCTATTTTTTTTTTAAGTTTAAGTTTTCCATTTAATATTTATTTTATTTCAACTTTATTCAAATGAATACTTTACAGATTTTAGTTAACAATAAAACACTGATCAGTACCTCAAGTGGAATTACCCTCTAAATATCAGTTATATCCATCTTTGCTCCATGCTAAACAGGAGTTGAATTGTCTTAAAGTCACCATGAAATCAAAAGTGACAAGTCTTTCACAGAATGTCGCAGTGTTTATTATAACGGAGTGTCTATTTACACCAAGTGCAAATAGCCTGCCTTGTTGACAGATGCTGTTTACCCCAACTCCATCCACCATTCTCTGATTGAGCCAGACAAAATTACATAAGAAATCCTGCTGATAACAGGATCAGTGGCATAGAGTGTAAGACGGTTGGCATTAACTTCTGAAGCAACTGACCCAAGTTCCGCCTTTTTCCAAACTCATTCTTCTCCCTTTTCCCATTGCATATCAGCTTGGAGATAAGAGAAAAGGAAAAGTGGAAATAAAGTGCCTAACCTAAGTATTTAATAGTGGGAATGTGTTTGACGAGTAAGGTTTGCGATAAGTGTGTGTCTGGGGGGGGCTTTACGGATTAATAAACATAATCATATACACTGTGTTGTTATAGTCATACTGCAATAAACTGAGGTGCAAATAGTATCTGCCAAATATAAATAGCATCTGACTATTATTTACGCTTAGTTTAAAGAAAATACTGCTATTTTTACTTAGTGCAAATAGCCACTGCCTTATTATAAATGATTTATCCATGCACACCATTACTTTTCTACTCATAATCTTTCATCAAAACCATAAAAGGCAGAGTAGGCAATTTGTTCCATACCACTTTTGGTATGCTAACTGAAAAAGTCTCTTCACATCTTGATAGCAATCACTAAGTTAAATGGTCTAAATGTACTTAAATGCATATATATTATCTGTGGAAGGTGTAGGACCATGAAATGTTTGTCCAATCATTGCCCTTTTTCCGAGTGCAATGATACGATGTCCTACCTGCCTGTCAAAGTATGTATTTCGATATCCCCGTGCACCCTGCTCATGTAGACATCATACGTCATCAGCGCGTTTCGTGCCAAAGTTAGACAGACAGCACGCAACCAAAACTGCAGCCACCTCTTACAGTTTCTCCTGAATCAATACACTTAGCTTATACTGCGTTCATGTCCAAACTACCGTCATTTGTAAGAGATAGAAACCTGTGATGTTATACTCAGAGCAGTTTGCATTTCAATGGGAACATTATCAACGGCAAAATGAAATTTTGCAGCAGTCAGGTGATGCAGGTCAGTGCTCTTTAAGTTGTTTACGTCCATCATTATTCTAATTTTATGCGCTTTAAGACATGAGGTGGTTTAATGCCGTCTCTCGTGACGCTTTTGTTTGCTCCCTGCTGCATATGTTCATGCGTTTTGGAGGAGGCGTGGTTTTGGAGGGAGGGAGGATCTTATGCTTTCAAAGCTAGATCACTATTGCAAGCCTCTCCGAAAATTGTCGTCCCTACCTTTAGCCTCCCTCCCCCGCAAAAAAGGCATCTATGGATGATGGTGCACGAGCCAACTGTGCCAGAGTGGACGCAAAGACTGAAACAGACATACATATTTGAGAAAATGACTGCGGACTTGCAAGTAAAATCTGACTTTTTTCGACAGAAGTGGGCACTTATTGAGACGTATTTGCACAAGGGAGGTGGTTCTGGCACGTATTGATGTATGAACCATGCAGGTGATGTGTTAAAGGTGATTTGCTGAATTGTTGTCAGTTTTTTTTTTTTTTCTGTTTTGTAAAAAAAGTTTAATAAAGACACAGTTCAAAAAAAAAGGCATCTAATCTCTTCATGATGTATGTATCAGTGGAGGGTGGAACTAAATATCTACAACTGACTGCAAACTGGCATTCAGATTTAGTTAGCAAAGCCCAACTTCCTACAATCCAATCAGTTCCCGAGGATGAAATTCAGCACCACCCTACATCTTTTTTTCTCATTCCAGAAGCAGTTTCACTCTGAAATATGTCGCAATAGGGAAGAACCTCCGTTTCATGCCGACTATTAATAGACTTATTTGTTGCAGTTGACCTGAAAGAGAAAACTGACCACAGAGGACAACAGTATTTGCCAAAACCTGCTATAGCGACGCTTGTTGAAACGCTGATAATACCTTGTGGTGGAGGGTGCTTTCCTCCGACGTCTCTGAAGCCAGCTCTGCAGCTCTGGTGTGGTGCTGGGTGTGGCCAGGGTGTGATCCAACGAGCTTGAGTCTTTGCCTTGTGTCCAAGCCTGATAGCGATCAGGCTGGAATCGTCTGACAAACGGATCCATGGAGATCTTCACCATGTCCTTACTGCATGTACACTGCAAAAGGAGAGATTTTCCACAAATGTAAAGTGTGAAATGTTCACCAGCTGTAGAAGGAATAGTGAAGTTGCCAGATTTACATCAGCAACAGCCGTTATTAAGCGCATCTTACTACCTGCGTAGCAACTTTTCCATAATCAATCCACCGGATACTGGCAAAATTGGTGGATTCAGCGCAGTTGAAGCCGTGGTTGAAGCCAGCGTGGTAACCATAGGGAAATGTGATCATAAACTCCCCTGCTTCCTGTGTTATCTGTAATAATATATCAGTTTATTAAGAAAACATACAAAGAGAACTGAGACACAGCAACATTACTCTTAAAACAAAACAGTTGTAAATTGATTCTAAAAGACTGTGGATTGCCTTGTCAAATGGTATGCTGTATTTCTTTAGAACAGAGGGGGATATCAGTGTCATCTTGTGTCTCAGGAACGCCTCACAGCTTTTAAAGCTGTTAGGAAAGAAACCTAAGGACAAAGACACATTTATCGCACCCAGTTCTGCAGTGTATATATGCTGCTCATTCTTTTAAAAGACATCTTTACAGTTCTACTTTAAAGTTTTTACCTATAGCGAGACGCTCCAATCTCTTTCCATGTTCTGGAGGGATGGCATACCTGTGAAATTTGTATTTACTTATTAAAAAAAGGGGAAATTTCTGGTCCTCAGGAGAGGTACAAGAAGAAAGAGCTCCAAATAGAGCTATGCGTGCTGAAGAAAACCACAGCGAGCCCTACCAGGATTTGGGCTCGCCAAAGTGCAGGTAGTTGATGCTGTAGAGGTCCATGTCCTCCGTGTGCCAGGAGAAGCTGGTCTTCCACATTCCAAAGTACAGATAGGGTGTGTTTACTCCCTGAATGGACACTCCACAGTCCTCCTCAATCACGTCCAAGATTGAGTTCAAGTGCCCGATGTTCCATTCTTCAATGTCCTGAGATAAGAGGGACAGACAACATCTATCGAAACTATCACCTCCTTTTTAATATTTTTATGTGTATACACAGATTATCTTAAAATTCCGTGTAAATATCCTGGTAATTCATTATGGTACTCATTTATGGTATATTTCAAAGCAGTGGAATTTCACAATATTTTTTTCAAAGTAATCAATCAAATAAATAAATAAAAACCAAAACCAAAACCAGTAATTTTCTCTTTTTCTTTGTTAAGAACTGATATTATAAAAGAGCATAATAGACTATTGTAGTTTTTTTGTAATAATAGCGATTTAGTAACAAAGTACCAGTACTTATTTTTAAATTCCTTTTTTGAAATGCAACCAGCCAAGAACATTGTGTTATCCTTTGTTATGACACACATGCCATTCACAGTGCATTTGAGGTACGTAACTCTGGATGTACTCCACCTGCATCCTCACCTCATCGTAGAGTGTGCCGCTCACATCAGCACCATAGATGGGCGAGACAAACGTGAGATTCTTCCAGTACTTCCTCTCCAGGTCTTCATAGTTTAGGTAGCGAGGTGTGCAGTACCTGAGTAGGTAAATCACACATCTCCAGATGGCCTTAACGAATATAGGTCAACCCATCATTTAAAAGAAAACTCATTACAGAGTGTATTAGTCCACCACATAATATAAAATAAAACAACTGGGTAAAGGAACCAAATAAGAGGTGTTTGTAAACTGCATGTCATTTTATGAAATTCGAATTTATGGAATTTGTGGCACAATACAAAACTGGTACAACCTGCCTTATCTCTGAATGTAGGTTATGGCTGATTACTTGAAAAAGTAACTGACCCAATGTGCTTACTCTGCACAGAATATACACTTCCTGTGTTTAAATGTTGCTATATTAGAATGAAACAGTATGCTACTTTAAACCAGATATGTGCACTTTTGTGTTTGTCGCTTACATGTCACTGTTGGCCAGTCTACGGAATTCTTGCACAGTGAGCGGTTTCTTCTGGATGTTGTACTGGGTAAAGAGTCCTGATTGGCCTGCTACCATCTGCTGAATAGGTGCTTGGATGACGAAATCATCAATATCATCGTAATTGCGACGTGGCTTCCAGCCCTTGGGTGGAATTACCTGTGGATTTAATTAAGATCAAATAAAAGTATTAGCCGCACGTACACACGCACCCACACGATCCAGATCGTAAATTCATTGAAAGTCTTTGGGATGTGCTTGATTAGACTTTACAGAGTGCTCAACTCTTGCACTGTCATTGCAAGATCTTGACCAAATATTGTTGCGCTTCCTAATGGAAATAACATCACAATATTTATTTCCCATCAAGAGGTGCATCAATTTTTGGTCAAGATCTTTTATTGACAATAAAAGAGTCATTTCATTTTTCATCATTTAGCAGACGCTTTTATCCAAAGCGACTTACAAGGGGAGCAGTTAGGGATTAGGTGTCTTGCTCAAGGTCACTTTAGTCATGGTATCGAGGGTGGAGAGAGTGCTGTTTATTCACAATCCACACTTTCAATTCCTGCCGGCGTGGGAATCGAACCAGCAACCTTCTGATTACTAGGCCACGACTTTGTAAAGTCTAATCAAAGCACATCCCATAAATTTTCAAGAAAATTAAGATCTGGGACTCATAATAACTAGACATTATTGTGACTATTTTTACAATATTAATAATAATAATATTTATCGGAGTTGTGAGGTTTTACCTTCAATCACATGCATAAGCATACAAACATACCAACCTTGGCCAGGCCAGCACGCTGTGCTCCCTGAGACTCCATATAAACAAGGTATTGGTTGAAGTCCTTAAACTCCTCCATGGTAGGTCTAAAGGTCATAATCTTACAGGTAGGGTTAGCCGGGGCACTTTCCCCAACACCTGCCATCCTGACCTCACCCTCCTGCCTCACAGAGGATCTACCTACAGAACACACTGTTGCAATTAGACATGCCCTTCACAATATTAATCATACAATAAAAAAAAACATAAAAACACAAAAACTATTGTGTTCAGCAGCTTACATGCATATGACTGACTGTAAGCATTTGCATAGAGTGATACGGGTCCTGTCATGAACTGTACGCAGACAAATCACCTGACTAGGATTTCATCACTGCAATCACTGACTAAATTCATTTCTGAAGAAATCGGCCATTAAAGCATATTTACCACTTAACTCACAATGCCGCAAACCTGAGACTGTCATTTACAGTAACAGTTACTAATTGCATGAGTTTTTAATGCAGGCCCACTCCCATAATCTCCTGATAAGATATAAACCTGGCTAGATAGAGATGAAATACACATACACGATCTCGTCGCATAAGTGTAAGCTCCCTGCGTTATGATTTTTGTCGTAAAAATTATACTGTTTACTGTACTCAGATGTGTTTATTTACAGTTAGCCCATTAGCTGCTAGGGTGACCATATTAAATGTCAACTAGTGTCGTTATTAAAGTTCTTCTCTGAGCCAATAATAGCGAGATGAAGCGACTTCTGTGAGCATAACACATCTGTGCTCTGTCACGTGCATTGATTAGAAATACCTCAGTGAAGTGCGATCGTGGGCACGCAGTCCAGTCCCTTTAAATGCCCCAGCTGTTCTACTTCATGACAGCTCTCTCTTCTCACACGATTTCGTGTCTGCCTCTCTTCATCGCGCTCTGGGCTCACAAGAGCCCAGCGCCATCTGGTGGGCTGTATGTATGTCAGAAAAACACAGTACAAAACATCCACTTCAGCACAATGCAACTTTGCTTTATTAATGCGAGAGCGAGGAGGTTTAGTTGTGGGCATAGAAAATTATGCATTCAGACACAGTTAAGACTGTTTGTCTAAAAAAAGTGTGTGTGTGTGTGTATATATATATATATATATATATTATAGGTTTGCGGCATTGTGAGTTAAGTGGTAAATATGGTTTAATGGCCGATTTCTTCAGAAATTAATTTAGTCAGTGATTGCAGTGATGAAATCCTAGTCAGGTGTTATTATATATATATATATATATATATATATATATATATATATATATATATATATATATATATACATAGCATAACTCTACTGTGTTGTCTTCAGTAAATGAATACAAAAAATCAATATAGTGGACTAATATTGTGCATTTCTATATTAAATGTTAATTATGTAAATGAATTAGGCTATACTGTGAGCCCCTGTCTTTGAGAAACTCTCTGGGGTTAGAATTGTTAAATGGGTTGAGATTCACAAAAATTAATCAAATTTACAAAAAATGAGATTTGCAAATAAAAAATATATTTACAAATATATTTATGTCATGAACACAATTCTGTCAGGCGTTTGTGACTCACTTTCTGAGCGCTTGTAAATCCCCGCAAGCATTTGTGTATTTTAGACAAATTCACAAATAAGGGGACTCCACCATCTACTTAAGCCAATTGGATAACAGCCATTTGCTCTGACCAGTCATTTCATGCTCCTGCTCCAACCAATCACAATGGCCTTGCCCTGAAACAGTGTTGCCAAGTCCACGATTTTCCAGCGGAATTGACCCTTCGCAAACAGTTTGATTGACAGGTGATCTAACCAATCATAACTACCGAATCGGCCATTTTTGTCTGACAAAGCAGTCAGGGGAGGTAGTAGATCAACATTGGGGAACTTGAAAAATTCCATTCATGTTTGTTTGATGCTATAAATGATATATGAACCAGAATGAAGAGATGATCGGTTCACGAGCCGCTTGAAGGATCTACAGCGATCTGTCACTATACGGTATTTTTTTGTTTAATTTCTTTAAAAAAATTACTGTATTTTAAATATGAAACTGGTTCATATCATAAGTAACCTGCTCTGTCTTGTCTGTCGACAGGTTGTCAGTGTCCTCTCTTTTTCACCTCGTGAGAACATGATGTGTGGCCTGAGAGCACGTGGCTTGTCAGATAGCAACACGGGGCGGGTCTTTGCAAACGGTCAATTGGGATAACAAAGTGTTGCCACGGGTTGTTTTTCATGTTGTTTTCATGGTTGAAGTGACCCCAATAACGTGCTTAGCCCCTGGAACAGAGGAACCAAAAGTGCAGATTTTACCTCACGAGACACAAATTTCACGTGATTGAATGTAGCTAGAACGTGATTGTAACGATTATGAGTGGCCGTTATCTGATTGGCTTGAGTAAACGGTGGGTGGAGTCCACTTGTGGATTTGTCTGCATGTCTTGATAGAAGTGCTTAAAATCTACAAATGCGTGCGGGGATGTACATTCGTGGCCAAAAGTTTTGAGAATTACATAAATATTAGTTTTCACAAAGTTTGCTGCTAAACTGCTTTTAGATCTTTGTTTCAGTTGTTTCTGTGATGTACTGAAATATAATTACAAGCACTTCATACGTTTCAAAGGCTTTTATCGACAATTTCATGACATTTATGCAAAGAGTCAGTATTTGCAGTGTTGGTCGTTCTTTTTCAGGACCTCTGCAATTCGACTGGGCATGATCTCAATCAACTTCTGGGCCAAATCCTGACTGATAGCAACCCATTCTTTCATAATCACTTCTTGGAGGTTGTCAGAATTAGTGGGTTTTTGTTTGTCCACCCGCCTCTTGAGGATTGACCACAAGTTCTCAATGGGATTAAGATCTGGGGAGTTTCCAGGCCATGGACCCAAAATTTCAACGTTCTGGTCCCCGATCCACTTAGTTATCACTTTTGCCTTATGGCACGGTGCTCTATCATGCTGGAAAAGGCATTGTTCTTCACCAAACTGTTGTTGGATTGTTGGAAGAAGTTGCTGTTGGAGGGTGTTTTGGTACCATTCTTTATTCATGGCTGTGTTTTTGGGCAGAATTGTGAGTGAGTCCACTCCCTTGGATGAGAAGCAACCCCACACATGAATGGTCTCAGGATGCTTTACTGTTGGCATGACACAGGACTGATGGTAGTGCTCACCTTTTCTTCTCCTGACAAGCCTTTTTCCAGATGCCCCAAACAATCGGAAAGGGGCTTCATCGACTTCATATGACTTTGCCCCAGTCCTCAGCAGTCCATTCACGATACTTTCTGCAGAAGATCAATCTGTCCCTGATGGTTTTTTTGGAGAGAAGTGGCTTCTTTGCTGCCCTTCTTGACACCAGGCCATGTTCCAAAAGTCTTGGCCTCACTGTGCGTGCAGATGCGCTCACACCTGCTGCCATTCCTGAGCAAGCTCTGCACTGGTGGCACTCCGATCCCGCAGCTGAATCCTCTTTAGGAGACGATCCTGGCACTTGCTGGACTTTCTTGGACACCCTGAAGCCTTCTTTACAAGAATTGAACCTCTTTCCTTGAAGTTGCTGATGATCCTATAAAATGTTGATTTAGGTGCAATCTTAGTAGCCACAATATCCTTGCCTGTGAAGCCATTTTTATGCAACGCAATGATGGCTGCACGCGTTTCTTTGCAGGTCACCATGGTTAACAATGGAAGAACAATGATTTCAAGCATCACCCTCCTTTTAACATGTCAAGTCTGCCATTCTAACCCAATCAGCCTGACATAATGATCTCCAGCCTTGTGCTCGTCAACATTCTCACCTGAGTTAACAAGACGATTACTGAAATGATCTCAGCAGGTCCTTTAATGACAGCAATGAAATGCAGTGGAAAGGTTTTTTTGGGATTAAGTTCATTTTCATGGCAAAGAAGGACTATGCAATTCATCTGATCATTCTTCATAACATTCTGGAGTATATGCAAATTGCTATTATAAAAACTTAAGCAGCAATTTTTCCAATTTCCAATATTTCTGTAATTCTCAAAACTTTTGGCCACGACTGTACATGCAAAAGAAATTATGGAAATCTCATTTTATTTATTTATTTATTTTTTACTTTTTTGTAAAATTCTTTACACTTACTTATGGATCTTACTGTATTTATTGTAAATTTGATAAATTGTTGTGAATCTCTTTACATTTATTTGTGAATCACAATCTATTGATTTGAAATAATGCAACAATTCTAACCTCCTAACTCTGATATGTTCGTTTGTTTTGTCTTATGAAGATATACGAAGATAGAATAACAATTCCTGTTACTGTTTTTATTGTGTGAACTGATGCTTCTACAATATCCTATAATGCCAAGCTCTGAAATTGAGAGAACGAGAGCGCGCATGAGCTTAATATTGACTTCATGCTTATAACCCTTCACAAGGTGGAGATGGTATTTATTAACGCTTTTCCGGTGTAAAGGCAGTAACGGTGCAATCTTTCAGGGACAGAGGGAGGGGAGATAGATAGAGAGAGAGAGAGAGAGAGAGAGAGAGAGAGAGAGAGAGAGAGAGAGAGAGAGAGAGAGAGAGGAGGGGAGGGGAGTTGGGGGTGTTCGGTCTGATCAAGCGCTGAAAGCAGATTAAACGGTTAAACTGAAGTGCGTCTCTGTGAAACTCCATCGGACTAACCCGCCTTCACTTTATGTATTTACCGGCCCAATGACTCTTCTGTCGGCGCAATGCGATGGCTAGTTGTGAAAATGTTACTCTTCAATTAAGGTGAGTGAATGCACATCATACAAATATTGTGCGCAAACGTTGTGAAGAAGGCGCGCCTGAGCTGAATTTGACAGATTAAAGGGAATTAAGTGATGACACTTTCCATCGCAGCGCCGTTAAAGACGCTATATCAGCGTTCATAGAGAAACTTGTGTTTTTTATTGTAATTGAGAGTAACTGGATAGAAATATTTTTTTTCTTTCTTTATTTTTTTAACAGAAGCCGTTTTGTAGCGCTTATTTATTGCTCATGTCTGACCGAGATGACATGTTTTATTACTATAATAATATAGTAATAGCATTAATAGGCTATTTGTCTTTGCTAGTCGTGTGATACAGAGATTCTGCCCTACAGGCAATATTATTACATTATCTCCTTACAGCATTTCAAGGAATGCCAGGTAACCTTGTTTATTTGAGTGAGAAATGAATTCAGTGCTTCCTTCAAGAGATGGGACCTAAAATATACAATATACAATATATATATATATATATATATATAGCCAAAAGGTGCACATTTCATTTAGTGTAGCCTGGATGATTCAGGGAAGTGGGCAGTTGACAGGCATCATGTACAATTAGTATACAATAGATCTATTGTGCAAGATCTGCAGTACGTTTTCTCAAACTTCATTCATTTGATTGATGTACTTGATTTATTTTCACCATTTAGTTACAAACATTACACAACAGGGTTGTAATAATAAAAATTATGGTGAAAACAAGGGCAGAAATCAGGCAGGAGATCCAGCAGGCTACAGAAAGAGCCATAATTCATTTATGCTGTTATTTTTAGGAGCAGCTGAATACTGTGAATTCTTGATGCCTTGTAATTGTAAACTTACCAAAAACAGACCATGCTTAGATGTCTGTCACTTTTTTAAAGCCTAATCTAGCGATGATAGGCTCAGGATGACTAAAAAATAGGCACACGCACATAAAATAATGCTTAAAACATCTGATGCAACTGTGATCTTATATAATAACACACACTTCAGCACATCTGCCTTTCAGACATGAAGCAGCATTTTACAAGCAGCTCAAATTGGGCAATTTGTGCCAATATTTATTGAAGTGGCTCTTGGAGCGGACGATCTCCAACAGGAACTGATCTGATTACACTCTCCATATAAAAGTGACTGAAGCCCCCAGGGCAAATGACAGCTCCGATTACAGACACCAAATGTAGCACACATCTGTGCATGAAAAAAACAAAATCACACATCCATCCAAAGACACTGACTTTGCTCACAATTATTCAGCCTTAAATCGCTGTGTTTGTGGAGAGGTATGTATATTTAATTCTAATTTCATCAGAAACCAGCAAATATATAACAAGAATAGGTTTTCCGTATGCAAAAAATATGCAAAAAAAAAGCTAAAGTTCAGCTAAGTGTTTCATTGTCCCTCATAATAAAATAGAAAGAAAGTCTTTATATATGTTTATATGTACACTGATATACTGTTCAAAAATATGTTTGAAAGAAATTATACTTTTATTCAGCAAGGGATTTTTCATTTTTTCTTTCATTCAAATAAATGCTGTTCTTTCTATTCAAAGAATCCTGAAAATGTTGTATCGCGGTTTCCTCAAAAATATTAAGCAGCGCAACTCTTTTTGACATTGATATAATAAGAAATGATTCGTCAGCACAAAATCAGCATGTTAAAATGATTCCTGAAGGATCATGTGGCACTGAAGACTGGAGTAACATTTGGCTGCTGAAAATATAGCTTTGCCATCATCACGTTACATTGAAATATTTCATAATATAACTGTTTTTCAGAATGTGATTCACATAATTGTTTACTCATGCAACCTTTCAGTGACCCCTTGTGCTGTATGGATATAGGCATTGTCATCCTGGAAGAGACCACTCCCATCAGGATAGAAATGTTTCATCATAGAATAAAGGTGATCGCTCAGAACAGCTTTGTATTGATTTGCAATGACCCTTCCCTCTTCGGGTTAAGTCAGTCCTAATGCCAGCAAAACGCATAACTGGGCCACCGGATCCTATGAATTTTCTTTTAATTTGTCTCTCGTCTCTATATGTGAGTGTGCTTATGTATATTATATGACTCTAATGGACTTGCTATCAAAGTATATAAATATATTGGCATGATACTGACACATTTTATTATAGAGGCTTCAAATGCAACGTTTAGTTTTATACATTATGTATGCTCTGTCGGTCTATCCGCCAAGGGGTCCTTGGCCTGAACAAGGTCAAAGACCCCTGACCTAGAGTTTAGTTAGCCCTTTATGCTGATGTCAATAGATTCTTAGATTGTGGTATGTTTTTCGAACAATTTCTCTCAAATTTTCAGTGATATTTACAAAATAGGAAATGCTAATATGTTAATTTAAGTCCTAGTGAAAGCTTAGTGCACACACACACACGATCTCACTGAGATAAATGCATATACTATTTTTAGCTCTATTAAATCTCTAAATACATCATAATTAAGAAAAAAAGCCTCATGATTGCAAGGGAAGTATTAAGATGGAAAATCGTATATAGTAGTTTGGCATCATTCTTTATTAAGTATTAAATTATTAATAATATATTATTATTCCAACAAACTTGTAGAAAAAAAAACAAACAAGAAATGATTTCATATTGAGGACCCCTGCAAACCCTCATGACTGGCTGTCGAGGTCAACAAGTCTCTTGGATTTGACTTTGTATGGCAAGGCAATGTTAGTCCATGTAAAATGTCATCTGGTGCAACTCCCCAAAAACCTAATGATATTTATGAATTAATACTTTGTTATAGTTGTAAAAAAGCTTTACCTTGAAAAATGTATTTTTAAATGTTTTAATTAAGATTTGTACACGCGCACATGTATTCAAATAAAATATGTTATTGTTTTTTACTTTATGGTTTGACCACATGACATTTTTATGTCATTAAAATGAAACTGATATAAATGTTTATCAAAACCATATAAAGCAAAATAAATACAAAGTCATTTATAAAAACTTGGTTAAATGTTGGTAGACTTGGTGCATGTTTTAAAAAAGATTTGTTATTTATCATTAACACTAATATAATTGACCCTAAAAGAATATTTACTTGTTAGTAATTACATTGTAAAGCACCACATTTATCAAATTGTTAGTGAGTGTATATAATGTATATCACCTCAGTCACAGTAAATGATTACGTATGCAAAGCATATGTATAAAACAATAAACCTATATCAAACCGAACATCGAGATGACACATAAATCAAGCTCTTAATAGGGAGAAGAAAAGATGATGCATTTCCTGTTCTATGCCACACCTCTCTCCTCATGCTATCACTCCCAGAAGCCATGATCCAAAGAACAAATAATGCACACACAATCACATGCAACTTCCCCAGTTCGTCTTCCTACGTCCTTATCTAGCACCTCTTTCTCTTCCTTCAACCTTATCGTCTTCCCAGCTTTCTCTCTCATTCTTTTTTTTCCATCTATCTATACATCTCTTTCTCATTTTCTCAACCCCGCTTCCATTCACCCTTTACTTATAACCCCCGATCACCATTCAGCTCTCTCTGAAGACATGCAGTGCTCAGATCATACTGCTCCGCCGCTCTTTCACTGTTTTTCTGTTTTGTTGTGCTTGTGTGTGAGTGGTGAGGCAGCATTATCTAGATACATTATTAAAGCCTGTGCACTCTGTGGTTCTCTCTCTCTCTCTCTCTCTCTCTCTCTCTCTGTAAGTCTGAAAGAAGAGTTTAAGGGCAATGATAGGATTACCAAAGTGTTTAAGGAGAGCTTGAAGGATGCATATATGTGCTGGGAACTTCATAAATATACATCTACTTAAACAACGCATATAGCGAACGAACAAACCATTACCGTTCTATAGTGCTACCAATTTTAATAGGATTTTTTCATTTAGAAAAAAATATATATAAACATTTCATGGGTTTAATTTTTCATTCATTCATTGTAAGTACTCTCATTGTTCAATGTCCTTATATTTCTAATTGTTTAAAATCTTTCGTTTGACTAAATGAGAAAGACAGATGAAACAAAAATGAAATAATAGCACTGAAAGATTCTGACAAGGCAGGCTGCAGTTTTGGGGGAGAAATAGCGCTGAGAGAAGGATAAACTAAGGAAAGCAGAGAACAAGTGAGTGAGAGGGAGAAAGAGAGCTGTGTTCTCTGTTTTTGTACTGGATACATTAATTATTCAAGAGCTAGGAGCTGAAAATGTTCAGAGGGGACTCCGACGAGCCTGATGGTTCTGTCTCTCTTTCTCTCTCTTAATTTCCTCCTAAGACTTCCATTGTCACTTTATCAGTGTTTGGGAAGCTACTTTGCTTCTCTATAAGCTTCCCATAACTCAAAATAGAACATTATAGTCAAACTAGCCATTTGAAAACACTAAAGAATAGGCTGAAGCTGAAGTGAAGCAAAATTATGAAGATGTAAAATGAAAAATAAAATTACGATGGTGAACCAACGACAAGGAAGAACAAAAAAAAATGAACATACTGTACAATACACAAGAGTATACACAAGCAAGAGTTCACCAACAGCACACCAGCTCGAGACAAACAATAACACTCGAAACGCTCCTGTTGCCATAGCTGACAAAACAACAACAGCATATCTTGGTTTTGTGAAACACAGCAAAACTACACTGTTAAAAAATTACTGTAAATTTTACAGTATAATACTGGGAGCAGGGTTGCCAGCCAGTTACTGTAAAATTTACTGTAGTGTTACTGTAATTTAATTTACAGCATTTCCCTGTATTCTCTGATTACAGTAAATAACTGTATTTTTTAAAAATTACGTAGGGTCAATTTACAGCAATATTCTGTAAATTTGAGTCAAACCAACATGTGACCCCAGAATGCATTGCAGTTTACAGCAATATGCTGTATTATTAAAAACAACCAGCGGCTATAAAATAATGCTGTAATTTTTACAGTAATTCATTACAGTGCAATGTTACTCTCGTGTGGAGCAGAAACAATGCAACTTTGGCATTCGTTTTCAGGCCTTCTCTCTTCGATCTTTCTGTGCTGGAAAGTTTTCTAATCTAATCTAATATTAATATTCTAATATTAATCTAATATTAATATTAACCATTCTTTTCCCAGTATTATTTCTCGGATCTGTCTCAGTCATCTCTGTTTTTCTACAGTCTTTCTTCAAATCTCCCTCTTGCTAACTCCCTCTCCTCGCCCTACTGCTGATTGGGTCCAAGTGTGTTGTAGAGCTCGGTCTGATCCATTTTCAACAGCGTTTCTCAGAAATAGCTTACCGCACCTTAAACTAAACATTTTGCTACATAAAAAGACATGCTATGCCATGCTATGAAGGAACTTTTATGCATGCAGGGCTTCAAATGAATTAGATCCATTTTAGTGAATCGTTTGTTCAGGTACCTACATTTACATTCAGATTTGGAAGATGCTTTCATCAAAAGCAACTTACATTGCATTTTATGAGTTTCAGGGAATAGATGAACTAAAAACTATCCTTGAATGCAATGCAAACGCTTTAGACAAGAGGTCAAATGCAATGCAGAGTCTGTGGGTAAGCCATTTGAGGCTGAGACTACTTAACGGCCAGACTGAGTTTTATGGTTCGATAAGGGTAGACAAGATGTGTCTTGCAGTGTGACCTGGGAAGAGGCATGAGACAACTTCTAGCGGTTAAAAACAAGTTGAAAAGCATTTTTAATGTGTCCAAGGGATATAGCAGGTGTATGACGAATGGCCTGCACAGATGGAGTTACATTCTGGCTATTAAACAACCACAACCTGGATAAGCAGTGATTAGGAAAAGACCCAATTTTCCTTTTAAACAAGAGGAGAAAGCCTTTATTAGCATCTTTTTGGATTAGCACGTTAGATGATTGCAGTATTGGCAAAACATTAATGGGAAATAAATAGAATGGAGTAAAAGAATAGTCTCTGTTGTCCAAAGAAATACCGTTGTTCCTACAGTATATCATTCCTCATTTGACATGAAAAAATGTGTTTTATTGAAAGAGCTCTTTCAATTAAACAAACCAAAAGAGCTATATCCTTTGTGCTACAACAGCTTTGAACATCAAAACAAACATATTGCAACCTAATGTGACTATTCATTTCATTGGTACCTCTTTGCCAGATCTTTAGTAAGGTCTGATGTCTGATTTCCCTTTTAGCATTTGAATTTTAAGGCAAGTCACCAAAGGTGAATACGGTATAAAGGACTGTAACTAATAGATATAACCACACTTCCCCAGGTTAACTGATTAAGAATTGCAAACAATTTTGTATTACAGGTTTTACTGAAATGTTGTTTAAATATGCAAATAAGTGATCATCTAATTAAATTTGCACTCATTTACATACATTTCCAGAGCAGAAATCTGAATACTAAAGCCAAGTTCAAAATTCTCACTTTCATGACAAAACATTAGTTACTGGCTTAACCACTGTTCCCAGCGAACAGACTGAGGTACATGCTACTAGTGTTGAGGGTTACACAGGTTACTTTGTCTCCCCATGTTGAGCAAAATTGGTAGTAAGGTGCAGAGACCCTGTGTGTGCTGATGTGTAAACATGGTGTTTATGTACTTATTTACTAGCTGTGTAAGTGTAACCGTGAAACAAAGTTTGCATATTTGTTCTTTGAGTGTTGATTATATCTAAAAATGAATTGCAACTGAATTTAGGCTAATGGTTTGGGCTCTGAACCTTTGTTATACTAATGTGCAAGTAAGTGTTCTGTATATAGTTTATGGCATTAGTAGTGATCTTTTTTTTTCATTCTTAAGAAACTTTTAATTATAATTTAAAGACAGAGACACAAAAAATATGGGGTAGTCGTGGCCTAATGGTGAGGGAGTTGGGCTTGTAACGTGAAGGTTACTGGTTCGATTCCCACGCCGGCAGGAATTGAAGGTGGGGACTGTGAATAAACAACACTCTCTCCACCTTCGATACCACGACTAAAGTGGCCTTGAGCAAGACACCTGACCCCTAATTGCTCCCTGGGTGCTGTCGCAATAGCTGCCCACTGCTCTGGGTGTGTGTTCACTACTCACTGCTGTGTGTGTGCACTTGGGATGGGTTAAATGCAGAGCACTAATTTCGAGTATGGGTCACCATACTTGACAACACGTCACGACTTTCACTTTCACAATTTGTTCAACTACTGTTTAATTAAAAAAGCAATTTTGTTTAGTTTTCTCCCCCAGCTCTATCGAACCGTACCATAGAGAACCGTGACTTAAAACCGAGGTACGAAGCAAGCCGTCAGTTTTGTGTTTCGATTGACCCCTAGCATGTACTCATCTCACTTGCACAAAAAACATTCAGTATTTCTCAAAATGAACAAAAACAGTGAAATGCAAACTCTGAATATTATGCAAAGCTGCAATAAGTAATATGTTAAATTACACAAATATACTTTATGTATTTAATCTCACTATATTAAGCAATGTCTTTGATATACCTTCAATGATTCAATTTAACTATACAAATAAGCAAAAATGACTTTACATAAATATCACATTTGTGTTTCTTTTGGGTTTTTTTAATCGTGAAGTAAGAGTGTTGATCTTTCATCTCCTGCACCTTATTCTTCTGAATTCTGTGATTCTGAATGACAGGATCACAGCTAAAAGCTTTGTTTGAGCTGCACCCTCTACTGTACTGGCGTGAATTTGCATTTCCTTCAGCCTGATGCTTATTAATTTGTCTTTTGGTGCATAAGGATCTTAACATTTGCCAAAATCAAACAAGCAAGCCCAAAAAAATAACACGAAAGTTACGTAACACATTACTTTCCTTAAAAAGTAACTAAGTTATGCAAGTAATGCATCTTTGGGGAGTAACGCAATATTGTAATGCATTACTTTTAAAAGTAACTTTCCCCAACACTGCGTGTCTGTCACTGTGTGTTTGGCAGGAAGACGAACCGATCACGAAGTTTAATTATGAAATTCCAGACAGGCAGACAAGCAGGGTAAACAACCAAACATAACACTGATCAGACAAGCTGATACAAATGAACTAATAATGATGAAAACAAAGGAACAAAGGAACACATGATGAGAAGTACAATAAATTATTATAATGAAACTAAACATAACTTTGACAATGTCAAAGGCATTACTGACCACAGAAACACCAAATTTCCCTTCCCAACTCAATTTTTTTAGTAATCACTGCACTCGTCGACTGATAAGAGAAACCTTACTCTAAGTCATCAAAAATACAGAAAAATAAATGCAAATTCAATTCTGCTCATCACACAGGCAAAAAATGTGTAGCGAAGTTACTATGACAGTTCTACAAACTGTTAATTTATCTTCAAGATGAGAAGGAATGGGAATGATGGAATCGTGCCATTGTTTTATAGTTCTACTGTGATCTGACTTCTGTGGCCATTCATTTCTCAAAGTGAGATAATGTAAAAAACAACATCACATAACATATGTGTCTTTTTGACAGTGCTGAGGATCCCTTGGAGCTCCCACCATGGCAACAAAGAAGAATCCATGTCTGATGCAGAGGACAACTGGATCAAGAGGAAACCAATGCGCCTACACAATCTGGAATTCATTACTGATGAAAAAAGACTTCTGAATCTTTCTCTTTGTTCATATTAACCTGCGAATATTCAGATCCGAAACATCCACATAGATGCAGTGCAAATGGATGGGACAAAAACTTCAAAATCCCTTACACTGCATATATTTATATCCTGAGCTAGCCAATGAAACAAAGGAAGTGATTTAATGTTAGCTGTCAATTTAACAGACTGAGGCTCTGGAAAGTCCTTTATAAAAATGATCGAATGAATGCTTGAAGAATTGGTGATGCAGTCCAGGGAAAAGTTCCTCTTCAATGGGGCGACATATTATCTGACTTTAAGGTAAGTGTGGAGTGTGTCTTTACTGTGTCCATAGTGTTGGGTGTTTACATGTGTGTTTATGGCTCAGTGATCAGCTCAGTGTGTGACGCATTTACAGTCTGTCCCAGCCTTTACAAACCTAATCCAATTAGAAAACTTGTCAGTAACCTTAGGGTCAACTGTCTGTAACTCTCTGTGCTTGTTCACTGTAAAATAAAGTCTGCAAAAATAGGGTCCAAAGTTAATATGAAGGAATTTTCTGTATTGATTTTTCACAGGTGTTTTCCCTATATTTTGAATTTTGCATTGCACAGTGTGTTGTGTTTTAGGGTTAAAATCAGCCTGGAACGGGAGTTGCCATAGTCTTTTCATCCTTATTGTGACATGCATTCAAGTGAAACGGCTTCTGGAACGAGAAAAAAAAATGTAGGGCGGGACTTGATTTTATCCTCTGGAAGTTGCCAGTTCGCATAGTTATGCATATTAGTCATTTTAGGATACTTAGTCCCACCCTCTGCCAAGATGTCGTTTCGAGGGGGAGGGGAGGTAAGCATATTTGTTTAAAGATTACATATGAATAGAAAAAAATAATAATGATGAGCATGGATAAATAAGAATTGTCAAATTTGATTGTATGGTGAATTTAAAGGAAATATACTTGATAAAATGTCCTGGCAGAAAATTATCAGTACCTTTTACATTTTCATTTTCCTTAACATAACAATAGAGGCTTAGTGATTACTGGCTAGTTTGTAACCAACTTTACATTATTTAGTTGCACCAGTTGTTCTTAAGGCAGAATGTAGCTAGTAAGTCATAAGGTCTTGTTAGCAGCCTTCGAACTTCCATTTATACTTGATTCTAACTTATTTTGCCTGACATAACGAATGGTAAAATTCCATTATTATGCAGTAAATCATGAATAACAATAGGTACACTCTCAGAAAATTTTTTGCAAAAATTGTACCTTTTGGGGTGCAACAGCTTGTCACTGGGGCAGAACCCTCAAAGGGACATCTTTGTCATTTATTTACCTGTAAAAGTTCATCGTTGTACCTTAAGGGTACATATTACTACTCTAAGGTAGCCTACTTTTAGGGGTAGATAAGGTGTAAAGTTGTCCTTTTTACTTGACATGTACTACAGGTACCGATGCACACTGCTAGGCTTAGTTTTAACTTGAGCACAGCTGGTACAATTGGCCCCTGATTCTTAGAGTGTAGCATATAATGATACGTAACATCAGCACTGCCTGTAAATGATTTTTGTGAGACAGACTTGTTGCGAGACACTTGTGTATGTATCTGTTGGACACTTTTAGCCTGCTGAAAGATTACAAGCTAGGATCCTATAACTGATTGACTAAGTGTACACTTTTAAGCTATTTAGCAGTGCTCAGTGCTTACGTTACATCTGTCCTGACTGGTCCACTGCTCGTAATCTTTCTATATGAATGTGAATGAATTGTAGACAATTCTTACTTTAAGTAGTTTAACCTAGCCATTAGCGTTAGCTGCCCATGCTAATGATGGCATACAGCCATTATCACTCAGAGAGAGCATGAGCAGACCTCTTTTTATGAGGGAACATGGGCGTGAGGGGGAATTAAACCCCACTCTACAGGCCACTAATCTAATTGAGAGAGAGAGAGAGAGAGAGAGAGAGAGAGCAGTCAACTGAAATGTTTCATTGTGAAATTCAATGATTATAGGGCCCTATCTCAATGCCACAACACAGATTTAATTCCTGGATCCATTTTAGTGATCTAGCTGTTCACAGACTCCTAACCGTAATTGAATCCCTCTATCTTTAGTATATAATGTAATCTTAAGGTCTTGCACTGTCTCCTGTTTTTGCAGTGAAAAGAGGGACACACACACAGAAGATCCCTATTAATCAAGAAGGTGCTGAAGCATAATGATGAATAAAATATCTTAAATAGAGCTGAAAAGGTAGTGAGATTTGTATAGGAAAACCTCAACAATATTTAGTGTTTAATCCTCTTGAAGATGGGGTGAGAGAGGGGAGGTGGTTGGTATCCTTAAGTAACTAAGCTTTAAAGAGAGATTTAAAGGAATGGATCTATGAATGCTGGCACACCTTTGCATTTAAAAAAAGAAATAGAGAGTTGTTGTTTTTTTTAGTGAACAACGTACTTACAACTAGCTACTTATATGTTTTTATCATTTATTATTAAACTTATCAATATTTAATCAGGAAACAATAATGCAATAACTGGAATAGTTTATTATAACAGAAACTGATTTTTTGCAGTACAGTGGAAAAAAAGGCAGATGCATCATGGTCAAGGGGGTGTTTTTCTTTATTCATAATGCAAACCGCCTGAGGCACAAACTGCTTTGGAAACTCTTCGGGGGCAAATTGTTATTTTTGCTATTGGGATCTTCCCTTTTTTATTTCTCTTGTGATGCTGCATTGTGGCCTCAGCTGAGCTGAATTCAAACCGTTTGTTCACTGTGCAATTAGATAAACTGAAAACTGTAACCTTATTTAACTGATGGTGTGAGAATCGGCACCTGACACTAGTGAAACTCTAACCCAGTAATCTTTTGTTAAATAAAATACCTTAGCCTAGAACTTTATGGGTGGAGAGTTTTAAATTAATCATACAAGGTGATTTACTAAGGTTTGCACTAGTCAGTTTTCTGGTATTTGCACCATTATTTAATGGCCCAAAAAAGTATGCCTTAAACCAGACGCTAATTTGTGCTGCTCTTGGTAGATTGCCTTTGTCATTATGAAAATGATCTGTGCTCTTTCATTTGTGTTCTTTAAAAAATGAACCATTGCAAATGATGTAATCAAGTTCTCGAGACTACTATTTAAATATTTATACATTTTGCAACTGCTACGGTCATTGTTTTGTCTCTGTTTTGCCTATGTTCAAGTTCTTCATTAGTTTTAAATGAGTCCATACCTGTTCCCTGTTCCGTTGTTATCCTCAGTGTATTTGAGTCCTCTGTTATGCAGTTCATGTTTATGGGCTGTGTTTTGTAGTTTTATTCTCAGTGTTTATTAAAGTCTTTGATTCATTCATTCTGCATCATGCATCTCTCGTCTTTGGATTTTAACTGCACGCACTCCTGTCAACTTATAAATCTACTAGAATACTGTATTTTATACTTATAAATAATGTCTATAATTAAATTGATTTATAGTATACTGTTGTTTTAGATACAATTACATAATTTACAATGATGGTGGATGCATAATTATTTGCTTCAGATGTTAAGTACTGTATGTCAGGGGCTGCTTGTATAGTGAAGTCCAAAGAAGATGTGTGATGCAGAAAGAATGACAATATAACTTAAATAGACACCAGGAAGGAGAACTCTACACAAGGGAACATAGCATTAACAGAACAACTGAGGGCTTAAATACACAGAAGAATGATGATCAACAGAACAAGAAACAGCTGAGACACTAATCAGGGTAACCAAAATGATAACCAATGAACAGGGCTGGGTAGGTTACTTTTAAAATGTATTTCACTACAGATTACAAAATACATGCTTTAAAAAGTCATTTTTAACGTATTTCGTTACATTACTCAAGTTTAGTAACTTAATCTAAATACATCAGAATACTTTGGAATACTAATAAGTGTGGAACAAACACAAAAAACAGGTAATTGCAAGTTTTTATCTCACAATTCTGACTTTTTCCCCCAGAATTTTGTGATATAAAGTTTCAATTCCGAGTTATAAAGTCAGAATTATGAGATATAAACTCGCAATATTGAGAAAAGTAAAAAAATATGAGATATAAACTGACAATATTGAGAACAGTCGTGGATCATCAGGTCATGACAGGACAATTAAGTTGACAGTTGGACAAGTGTTTTTTATAAATTCAGTCATTTTGTCTTGTTCAGGACAGTACTAAATAAAAATAACAACATTTTTATGATCCCTCTTAAAAGTATTAAAAAGTTGATGAAACTTAACTCTGCTTTTTCAGACCGTCAGAGTCAGAGAATCACCAATTGCTGTTTAAATGACATTAAAATTCAAAGTAATCACTTTGGTAATCTAAAATACTTTTCAGATGTAACTGTAATCTGATTACCACTCATTTAAAATGTAACTAATGAAATACAGTTACTCAAATTTTATATTTTAAATACATAACTAAGTTACTTGTATTCCGTTACTCCCCAACCCTGCCAATGAATGACTAAATTCAGACAAATAGTGACAAAGAAAACTGAGAGCCATTAACACAACACCATTTTCAACTAAAAACTTATTCATTTTGGTTGTTCATTTATACAACAACGGCATTTTGGGGGCCTAAAAAAGTGCAAACTTTTGAAAACGGGATATCATTACCGTCTCTGTGTAAAATACGAAAACGCAAATTTGTGAAAACAGGGACATCATCATTACATGTTCAGGTGTGTAGTTTTTCTTTAAAAAGTAACCTCACAAGCTACTGTTCTGGCATGCATAAAATAGCCTTTTTAGTTGTTTTCATGGATTCATGTGAAAGCTGATCCTTTTGATAATGTTGTTGTCTCTACTGAAAAGAAAAAAAAAAGAAAGAACGTTTTTACATCGTTGTCATGTAAACATACCCTAAAACTAAACAAGACAGAGATACTGTAAATAACTGTAAGAATATAGTCTTGTAACTTTATATTTTTTTAAGATTTTCAAATATGTTTTTGTTCCAAATTAATGGTTGTAATATTGGTGGTTGGTTTGGTTGAACCTTTTATTGAGGATTATTATTTTAAATCTTTTTGAAAATATTATAAACAGAGCTGTTGAAAAAGTGGGCAGCCACTATTGTGCACAGTCTGGACAAATGTTGCACCGTCTCAGTGTAACAACTTTGATGTGGTGTATATAGTATTGATAATGATGTTGACAGCAGTGAAATAAATGGAAAGTCAAATCCAAATCCTGTGAAATGTGAGAACATAATGGGACCATGACTCATGATCTCCTGGGATCCCTCTCTATTATTTGTGACAGTATGTAATTTGTCTCTTTGTCTTTGTTGGTCCTTCACACTGTTGACCATGAGGCTCCAGATTGTCTCTCACATTCCCTAGTGAGAAATACCTAATATAGAAGCACCATAAATGTCAACCCTTCATCAAAAGCAATTCTGCAACAACACCACAATGTGCAGAATCTACTACATAAAGAGGGACAATGTTTCATTCCGGAGGGTGACTACACATTATAAGTACTGCTGTACATGCCATTTGGCTTGCCACAGCTATCCCCATGATGAGAGTATTTGCTCAAACTGAAGGCCACTGTAATCAGCAAGAGTAAGTGTAAAGAGTTTTAACACTTCTCAGAAAGTGGATAGAGAAATTTACCAACCAATCATAGTTCACCATCACAGTACTACAAATAAGGCATTGTTCTTCAGCTTAATTCACCCAAATAGGGGTTTCTGTGGGCAAAATATGTTCCCTTTCTGTCAGTCATGTTCCACGTTGTGTCGAACCAACACTAGGGGTCACTCTTGAGAGCCTCTTGGTCTCTCTAGGGGTCGTTCCATGTCTCCTTCGAATGGCCATGATCTTTGTTTTCAGTGTTTGGGCCCAGATTAGTTCCTTTTTCCCGGAGGTGAATGAGGAGCTGTCGTAAATCATAGAAGTCCCCATTTTCTGCCATGTCACGATACACCAGTTCCTCCATCCTCAGCATCCTCGGAATCATCTGAGACTTCTGTCCAAAGCTACAAGTTTAACTCATCCCTGATGGCGAGGGCTCACAATACCGCTGACCAGCCTGCCTCTGCCCTGCACGCTGTGGCAATCCTTCAAGTACACCAAATCTGCACCATATCGCTGAGAAATCTGCACAATGGTGGTCCTGATTCAGATGACGTCCACTTTAGAAGCACCACCTGTGGCTGAATGTGTGACGCAGAAAAAGTGCGCTCTCTTGATGCTCCCCTTTCACAAGGTGGTCTTTTTGGCAACACTGTCAAAGATTTTTCCAAAATTAGTTACCTTTTGAAAAAGAACTTGCACTGCATCTCCCAGGGGTCACTATGGAGAATGCCTCCAGCATTACCAGTGACTGAAGCATGAGTCTAAACACGACACTGAACTTGACATTGGCAAGCGCCAACTTATGATGTCAACACCGGTGCGACCGTAAGTATAAAAGGGCACCTGTGAAATACGTCATCCTCTTTCTTGTCTTCAGGATGCCTGTTTGTTTGAACGTGTGTCTAAACAAGGCAATTATGCGCTAAGTCATTCAGGTAGTGTGTTCCTCTGTGTCAGTGTTATCTGTCAACTGACTACACATACAATATGTGAGCTACAGTATGTGCATGGAGGAGGAGCATGCACACTCAGTCCTCAAGAGGGCTATTTGCGTGCATTGTGAGCACCTCCTTTGAGAAAACTTTGCTCTCGTTTGTCCCTTCTCTCGAAGGGAATCGGGATAGCCATCTATGCCACGCAGTCAGGACCTACTGTGGCTGAGGCGAGTAGGAGACTGAAGTCGTGGGGGATCGTGGATGGAGCCTCCTTGGCTACTGCGAGTGTTGCTAGGTCTTTATTGAGGCCTCCGATCCTCAGAGCTCCCCTGGGATAGCAATTGTAAGTTGTAGGCTCCCTGTGAGCCTCCTTGCCACTTATCCTGAGTGTGGGGTGTTGCTATGTCTCCCCTCAATTTTGAGAGTCATTATCTCGTTATCTCAGGCCCCCTCTCACTAGAGAGATTTATATTTATTGAGGTCTCTGCTCCCTTGAGCTTAGCGGCTAAGGTCTGCTAAGTCGGTAGGCTCTCTGTGAGCCTATTTGACAACTGCAAACATTGCCAGGGCTCCTCTCATTAGAGATAGCTATATTTATTGAGACTTCCGCACCTTTGAGCTCTGCTTGAATAGCAATTGCGAGTTGTTAGCTCTCTGTGAGTCTCCTTGTACGCTGTCCTTAGCGTGGAACATAGTCAAGTCTCCCCTCATTTTAGAGAGTCTTAGAGATACTTAGACCTCTGCTGGGCGGTAAGATAGTATGCTGGGTTGTTAGGCTCTCTGCCACCCTCCCTGTCTACTACCTTGAGTGTAGTGTTGCTAGGCCTCCTCTCAATCTGAGAGTCATTGTATTGAGCCCTCCACTCTGTGGAGTTTCGCAAGCCAATATTTTGAGAGAGCTTAGCTCCTTCAGCTCACTCAGTATTGCCTTAGAGTGTTGCATACGCCTCCCTTTGAGGCCTCCATTCTTCACAGAGGTCCTAAAACAAGTTCTGAGTGTTAAGCTCTCTGTGAGCCTCTTTGGACACTGGTGCAATTATGAACATAGTTAGGCTTCCCCTCTATAGAGTCTTCCTGTTGAGGCCTCTGTTCTTGAAAAACTCCAGTCTATCATCATTCTTTGACTTCATTGAGTTCTTTGATTTAGCCCAGCCATTAGGCCACTCATCGTTTCAGCATGGCAACATTCCATTTCATCTGGTGCTACTATATTTCATTTGGAACTCACATATGAAAATGTCAAAAACTTGCTTCCTGGAAAATAGTGAAACAATTACCCCCAAGACTTATGCTAGTCCTAGTCTAAAATGCTTGTTTGGGCTGTTTTAACTGAAAGCAACTTTTACTGACATATCTTAAAATCTGTCACTGCCATTATTTTGTCTCAAGATGCACATCAGTAATGTTTTTCTAGGGTACGTTTATAAAAGCTACTTAATCCTAATTGAACCAAGGCCTAATCCTGCCATAGGCTAAGCCCTGTCTGTGAAACGCTTTAGTGTTTCAAAACTATTGTTTTAGTGTTAGTGTCTTAGGGTGCGTTCAAACTTGTAGTTCGGTTCGTTTTGTCCGGACCAAAAAACAAAAACAAACCATATAGTCCTGGTCCTGGTCCGCGTTCACTCTGGCATTTTTAACAGCGAACCTTAAGTTACCGAACCAAAGGCATAGGGATACGGTCACAACCTGATTGGTCGGCTTTTATGACGTATATTTCGCGACGGAGCTCGCTTACCGAACATGCAAAACAACGCTGTGTGCTGGATTAAATGTTTTTTCAAATCATTTTATGCGTGTACATATGGTTTTATTTTTACTAGCTGAGAACTCACGAAGAGCTCATAAAATGTTCGAAATATTCAAAACAGCACGAGGATTTCCTCCGTCGTATGCAAAAACGAAGATCTGCTACAAAGAGACGACCGTTGATGAGAAGAACAAGGTATGCTTACATTATGTCCTTTCAAATCAAAGAATAAAGTACATTACTTACACTGATCTTCCCGCGTCGTCAAACTGGCTTGTAGCGTCACATCTTGTGACGTCATGTCTTGTTTTTGGTTTGTTTACATGTCTTTGGTCCGTGTTGCGTTTATATATCAATCGAATCGCACCAGAGTTCGCTTGGAAGCAGACCGAGACCCATCTTTTTAGCGGTCTCGGTCCGCTTGTTTGGTGCACACCAGGGTTCGGATGGCAGCGTTCACATATGTTCAAACGAACCGCACTAACTGAGCAATTGCACCAGGGTTCGTTTTAATCGAATCAAACATGACAAGTGTGAACGCACCCTTAGTGTTTAAAAAAACATTAAAACAATCATTGGAAGTCCAAAACAATGTTTGTAGCACAAGTGAAATCAACAATACTTTTATTTTTCAGTGTAGCCCACACATTCCACACATAACTTGATTTTGACTTGTTCAGTCATAGTTTTTGGACTATGACTGAACTAAAAACATTAGAAAACACATTTGGATGTACAATGATTTTTTTATTATTATTGAATTTCTATGCATTTCCTAGTCTAATATGAACTCATAGTGGAGTCTTGACAGCATGTGACCAAATGCCATCATGTCTCCGTCATGTCCTTGTTGCCAAAAATGTCAAGCACATGGCACATAGTTTTTAATTTCATTTCATTTCTATGTCATTAATAAGTGACGATACCCCATAGAGGGTTATATAAATCTCTTGCTGATCATAGGGTGGAAAGTGTAATGCAATGAGGTCAGTCTATGATTGACTAAAGAGGATAACTAAAACATGAATATGTAAAGAGACATTCAGAAAAGTCTTAAAACATCAAAAAATGTTTGATGATTTGCAAATACATATTCAACAATAAATTCATTATTCTCTGTATATCGGTTAACATTAAATATTAGTGATTTTTTTTAAAAATATCACTGAAATTATTACCTTATTTTCTTGCCAATAAATTGTAGACCAATGGTGACCTTTAACCCTGTGTGCAGCTAAATGGAGGAGAGGGACCGCAGTCGCTCACCATCTCGCAGGACCAGCAGAGTAGAGCAGGTGGTGGGACGCTGGCTTCGCCGCTCCAGAGAGTCCATCAGCCGGTACCACTCTTTTAATCTGAGAATAATTGATTTAATTTTTGTATGCTTCCTTTTCGTATTTTGTGTTTGAATAGCATCACTCTTTTCTCTCTGTGTCTGTACATAGAGAGCGTGTGTTAGAAGATGGGCAAGTTGCTGACAATGGCTCGCAGGAGCAGAGGAGCTGTCCAATTAGAGTCACTGTTAAGATCCCACTTGACCCCACCCTTAACTCTCATGGCTTTACTGTCTCAACACACTCTCCGCCTCAGGTGCTGGACGTGACAGAAGGTACATAACACAAACAATCTCTAAAAATGTTCCTCAGGTCAAATGTATTCTAGTAAAGTGCTTTCACAATTTTTTATTATGTATTATATTATATTATATTTAGGGTTGTGGATTTAATGTGTTAACTTATTTAAATAACGATTTAAAATGATTTAAGCATTTAACTCACCGCCAAGCCTCAGACCAAGTTAAGCAATATCAAATACCATGAGTGCAAATATGATAATTATTTTATACAACAGTTCAATAAATAAGAAGTTAATTCTGTTATATTTTAGACACAAAATTGTCTGCTCTTCTCAATTTTGCCAACGAAAATACTCCCTATAAAGCCAGAGCAGAACAGCAATGTTTAATTAGAAGATCTCAAAAACTATTGTAACAATTTAAATTTGAAAGGATCAGCAGTCACTCCTTAAAAGTGTTTGGGCAGACCAAACCGTAAGTCGCAGAGACTTTGAGGGCTGGTAGTACTCACACACCGTCTGCAACGTCACCAATGCTCGCCTCGATATGCCTGTCGAGGGTGTTACAGAGATCAAAAGTATGAAATGGCTCATAACTTCTAAACTATTATGCGTAGGCTCAAGTGTCTTATATCGTTGGAATCCTTGGCTCAAGACTTGGCCTTGCACTTCGCCTCTAGGCCCTCCACTGTCCATTGAATCGTTCGTTAAATATTGGAGATCATTTCAAAAACCAACTTTGGTCAACTAGTCTCAGATTTTTTGGCTACAGCACAATTCCCGGGACCATCTAGGTCAATAGTTATCAAAAAAAATTGGGAAAAAAAGCTATCTTTTGGATTGCTATAGCAAGGTCATTAAAAAGGTGTCAAAATGGTGTATTTCTAAATGGCAGATCTCATGAAAAGGCTGAAAGTAGTCCTCATCCTGCCTAATTTGCATACAACTTCACAAAATCAGGTTTACACATGTGTCACACGATTCTGAAGAAGTATGCCAACTTTTATGGAGATCGGACCATATGTGGTGATATAACTGTTAAAAAGCTTTGCAAACCATGTATTTCCTTAGTAAATTTCATGTATTGGCTGTAAATGGTCTTTTCCATCTATGATCTAAGTCAGAGGTCCCCAACCCCCGGGCCGCGGACCGGTACCGGTCCGTGGGTCATTTGGTACCGGGCTGCACAGAAAGAATAAATAACTTATTAAAAAAAAAAAAAAAAAAACTGACTTATGTAATTAGTATGAAATGTGCATTTCTCTCTGGCACGTTCACTACTGCGAAGATCGCAAGTCAGCATCTCAACTTCAAATTCTCGCCGTTACATCCGTCTATGACTCCCTCTTGGCGCATAGCAACGCTTGTTTAGGTCACGTGATATGTTACCGCTAAACACACAAGCTAGCAAAATGAGTAAAAAATAAACGTCTCTGGAAAGCTTCTTCGCGATGTTACGGGGACGCTGCTAATAAAGTTGCGAGTAAGCCTGCACATTGGATTCACGTTTATTACAATATTTTAAAAATACCCCAGTTTTTATGCTGGTCGTATCATTTTATTTTTTTGTTTTTATCCGCCACACCTTAAAGGCCGGTCCGTGAAAATATTGTCTGATATGAAACTGGTCCGTGGCGCAAAAAACGTTGGGGACCGCTGATCTAAGTGGTTAAATGCTTGCTAAATAAAACATAATACCTTTTTAGGCATATACTTAAAGGCCTTAAAGTACTTGTCTTGAACGATAATTGCTGCTCACAGCTTTATTTTATGAATGAATCCACGTTTTGATTGAATCAGTCTGGTGAACAAATGATTCAATGTGTGGTCCATTCATAAAGACAGCCATTAGGCTTGTTCGAGATGCATCGGCGCTGCCCAGACCGATTGGCGTATGACATCAAAGTACCTCAAGAGCGATTGGAGAGCATATGAATCCTTATGCTTTTGAATCTCTCTCGCGGTACTTTGATGTCATACACCGATTGGTATGGGCAGCGCCGATGCATCTCGAACAAGAATATTTACTTCATACCTATTTACTTTGCTCATTGAGCAAATCAAATGAATGAATGACTCTATGACTTACTACTGGCAGTTTTAGTTTCTTATTTAGAGTATCATTTCATGAAAAAAAAATTACATTTTCATATAAGTTAAAATTTAATTAAAGTTATGGTTCAAATTAAATACACCCTCATGGCAATTGAAACCTTAAAGTGTTAGTGTAATAAATTCTATGTTGAATCAAAATATATAAATTTTTTTTAAACTACTTTTTGTGATGTCTTTTCTCATTTAACACAATAATGACTTTAAAAGATCTTTTGATGTGTGATTAATTTGTGATTAATTAGATTAATCGCAACATAGGTTTTTGGTATTAAACTCTGAGCCTTCTTGACATCCCCTTCTCCTCCTCACATGGAATGAACGCCCTGAAGCTAATCTCTTAGCAGGGTGCACAACTGTGGGACTTCCAAATTAGCATCCATTATGCTATGAATAACACTCATAGGGTAACAGGCAGGGGACTAATGGCGATTTAATTCTGAAAGGAGATGATCCTTTTTGGAGATTTGAGAGTTTAAATCCATTAAACTTTATTTTGGAGTTACCCCACCATGAGAATTTCTAGATTAGCTTGGTGGCTGGAGAATGCCCATGGACTCTATGAAGATTTCATCGTAATAAAAAGTGAATGACCTGGACAAAAGTATTGTGAGCTAAGTTGATTGTAGAGACCACTGGTGCCAATGGTTCTATGATCTACTAGACTTATGACGCTTTTGAGAAACACACCCTTGGTCTGTTGAGCCATTTGATGGAGCAAGTCTGAGGCAGCACTCTAAACAGGCTGAAACTATAGTAATAAAGCCTTGCTGAGATTTACATTTTGAAGTAAAAATTTTGATTATACAGCACACAAGCCCTTCATGAAAATCGATAAAACGGTTACAGTGCATTAGCTACAAAACAAGGTTCCATTACTGCGAAAAGGATACTGCTATAATCTATTTATTATTTGAGTCAAATCACAATAAATCTTCAATTATATAGTATTAAATGTAGTTACCTAAAAAATCACCTTTTTATTTTTACCATAAAAAAGTTTTGAGGTACATTTTGCAGATTACTAGTATATATGTATATGATCACTTAAATAATATGTTAAGTTGGTAACACTTTACAATAAGGTTTCATTTGTAAACATATACAAATATTGGACAATACTGTTTTTTACAGCCTTTATTAACCTTAGCTAATATTAATGTAAACACTTACTAATATACATTTTTTAAGATATGAAATATGTTAGCATTAATGCACTGTGAACTGGCATTAACTGTTTTTGTTAAAATTACAGTAACAAAGGTCAATAAATTCTGTAAAAATAGATTGCCCATTGTTAGTTCATGTAAGTTAAAGGGACAGGCCACGCAAAAATGAAAATTCTGTCATCATACTCACTCTCATGTCAAACTTGTATCTCTTTCTTTCTTTCCATTTTGTGTCAACGGAATCCGAAACTGTTTAGTTACCAACATTCTTCAAAATATCTTTTGTGTTCCACAGAAGAAAGAAAGACATGTTTGAAACAACTGAGAGTGTCACACTGTCACAGTAATGTTCTGTTTGTTTTGGTTTTCTCTGTTCTATGCTCCCGCCACTCATCAGTCACCATGGACACTAACTCATTATTACCGCCGTGCATCCTTAGTTAATCATCTCTGTGTATATTAGTTCCTGTCTGTGTTCAGTTTAGTGTCCGGTCTCGTTTCAGTTCAGATGTGCTTGTATCCCTGCCAGTTTGGAATCTGTTATTGAACCTTGTCTTGGAAAGTTACTCGCCTACATCTTCATCTGCCCGCCCACACACTATACATTACAGAAAACCGGACAACAAATGAATTATGCAAATAAGTTGAGCCATGATTTTTTGGAAGAGTTTTTTCGTCTTGCACTCACCTGCCCCTACGACGACGGGACCCTGAAGATGTTGTTCTGGATCAGGGTGAACACCATCCTGTTAGTTCCTGTCTGTGTTCAGTTCAGTGTCCGCTCTCATTTCAGTTTAGATGTGTGTGTGTGTGTGTGTGTTTTCCAGTCCATTCTGTTATTAAACCTTGTCTTGGAAAGTTACAAGTCTACATCTTCGTCTGCCTGCCGACATGCCATACGTTACTGAGGGTGATGACAGAATTTTCATTTTTGTCTGGACTATCTCTTTAATACATTAACTAATGACTACAAATGAGACCTTATTGTAATGTGTTACCTTAAACAATTTGATCTTTAATAGAGCAATTTAAAAACTGATTCCGTTATACATTTATAGAACATTATAACATTTTATAAATGTTCTCTAAACATAAGTTTAAGGTTGAAATGTGACCCAGCAGCTATTTGCATATGCAGCAACATGTTGGCTTGCTAGTTTGGCACATGGAGCAATGTCAACAGGAAACCATGTCTACTGGTTACCACAGCCAAATAACTAGTCAGTAAATAGGACGACATAAATATAAATCACTTTCTCAAACATTATATGTAATTAAGGCAGATTTCTTGATAAACCTTGTAAACAGATTGACAGCTACAGTGTCATGCTATGTTTGTCTGTTTTTTTATAGGAGGCCCTGCAGATGGAAAGCTTGTCCCTGGTGACCAACTTTTCAAAATAAACAATGTTGCTGTTGATGATCTATCAACTGAGCAGGCTGCTGACATAATCAAGTATGTGAAACTACAAAATCTGCTACCGTATATCTGGGCGGCCAGAGGTTTTCGATGATTTCTTGTGTACAAAATATATTTAAAATGTGTATCTTAGGAACAAATGGGACTCTATGTGGACTACTAATTATGTTTTACTCCTTTCAATTAATTATAGAGAATGTCAGAACACCATAATATTGACTGTCCTGAGAAATACCGTGGTAAGTGTATCTGTGCATGAAGTTAGAGACTCTATCACACACTGTTACTACTGATTGGGGCTTGGCAGGAGGATTTGATGTTGTTCTGCATTATGGCAGCAGGCGGAAATGATGACCAAAAGTATTGGAACTATTGGAATAATCAAAGTTCTACATATCTCCCACCTCTTATGAGTTAATTTATTAAATGTGGGTAATAATGACATATGCCTTTGATGATTAATGAATCTCCATGGTAATTAATAAGTGGCAGTAAACTAAACAAAAGAACGCAAGTGATTTAAAATAAACAAGAAGTCCATGAAAATGAAACCGAGATCAAAATAATTGACGCCATGATAGTTCCATTGCATTCTTTGAATATGGTAATCATTCAGGAGAAGATCACTTTCAAATGAAAATTAGCCCAAGCTTTACTCACCTTCAAGGCATCCTAGGTGTATATGACTTTCTTCTTTCTGATGAACATAATCAGAGATATTTTAATAAATATCCTGATGCATCCAAGCTTTATAATGGCAGTGAACATGGGTCACAAGTATGAGCTGAAGAGAGTGCTTCCATCCACATCCATCCATCATAAACGTGTACTCCACACGGCTCCGAGGGGTTAATAAAGGCCTTCTGAAGCGAAGCGAAAACATCCATATTGTTAAGTTATGAAGTAAAATATCTATCTTCCGCCAGACCACCTTCCGTATTCAAGTTACGTAGAAACTGGTGTCGCGTCAGTTACATTTTTTACGAAAGTTGAATAGGGGAGGCGTAAGACGTAGCATAAGCTTTTTGAACTGCAAGAGTTTTATACTTTCTTTGTAAGCTGAATGCAGAAAGCAGTCTGGCGGAAGCTTGATATTTTAATTCAAAACTTTTTTTTTTACACAAACCCATCGCTTCGCTTCAGAAGGCCTTTATGAACCCCCGAAGCCGTTTGGAGTACACGTTTATGATGGATGGATGTGGATGAAAGCACTTTCTTCAGCTCATACTTGTGAGCCATGTTCACTGCCATTATAAGCTTGGACATGTCAGGATATTTATTAAAATATCTCTAATTATGTCATCAGAAAGAAGACAGTCATATACACCTAGGATGGCTTGAATTTTCATTTGAAAGTGAACTAATCCTAAGTCCCATGATTTTGCTCTCTGATACCATTCCTGTAGCATAGTACCACCATAGTACCATTTTTTTTTTTTTTTGTAAGGGTCATAAAGAGGAAATACAGATGGTTTGGTCTCAGGATGTTTTAACATCTCTCTGTGTGGAAATAATACATTTTTCTCAGTGACAGGTAAATGTCACTGCCAATGCAATTCTACAATGAATGTGTGTATGTTTTTTAAGAACATGTCATTGAAGGTCAAAAATGTCCATAATTGTGCTGATTGTCATGATGGCTGTGCCACAGGGGCCCAAGTCGTCCTTCATAACTCCAGAGAAGAGAGCCAAGCTGAAGTCAAACCCTGTTAAAGTGAGATTTGCAGAGGAGGTGGTGGTCAATGGTCACTCACAGGTTTGACACATTCTGCTCATTCATGCTATGTTAATAATGCAGTATTCATATGCCCTAATTTACAAAAGTAGATAAAGTGAATTAGTGATAAAGGAAATGAGAGAGAGAATATTAACAAAAGATGCAGAACAATAGAAAGGCATTGAGAGGGAGAGGTTTGGCAGTTTACCCAGTCTTGGGAAAAACCTCAGTCAATAATTTATTACTTATTTATTAATTATTCAGTTAATCATAATAATCTTTGTGTAACTGTGCTGACATGGTGTATAGTATAGCTGCAATTGTGATATATGATAGAACACCTTAAAAAACTCATTATGATTGAGTCAACTGTTCCTTTAGGTGGAGTGCTGTGAGTCTATTCATTTCCCTCGACCCAAGATGTTTTTTTTTAATTAACATCTAATTAAACAAACCCATTATCAAGCACACCACACGACTAAGGCAGTGATAAAACTGTTTATCTTTTTGTATGCAGCCTTTTGAGTGCTTAATCTTTTTTTAATGCGATAATGAGACTGATAATATTCCCTGGCTTAACCAGAATTGTTTTAACACTTTGTTGAAACAGGCAGTTGTTTTACCATTGCTACCTCACAAATAATACTATGTATTTCATATATGTTATTAAATTTATAAAAAATATATATCGATTGACCCTGGAACATATATTGACTTTTGATCCACAGGGTAACTCTCTGCTGTTCCTACCCAATGTTCTGAAGGTCTACCTGGAGAATGGGCAAACGAAGGCTTTTAAATTTGAATCTAAAACCACTGTCAAGGTACTTCAGACAATTTCACTACAGTCAGATGTTACATGACGGTTTATTTTTCAGTCAGCATTAATTATGTTGCTTTTTTATTATGTTTATTGGCATCCGAAGATCATTTCATATATGCTCCAGTCACAGTATTTTTTATAAGATTAAATTAATATTTTTATTCAGCAGGTATGCATTAAATTGATCAAAAGTGACAGGAAAGACATTTATAATTTTACAACAGATTTCTGTTTCAAAAAACTGGGGTACTTTTTCAATTTTCTATTTATCAAACTATCATGATGGATTCCACAAAACCATTGTGATAAGAAACGTTACTAGAGCAACAAATCAGGATATTAGAATGATTTCTGAAGGATCATGTGACACTGAAGACTGGAGTAATGACTGCTTTGCCATCACAGAAATATATTACATGTTACATATTACAAGAAAACAATTCTTTTTAATTGTAACAATATTTTAAAAAATAAATAAATAAATTATTTGTAATCAAATAAATGTAGCGATTGTAAGCATATAGGACTTCTCTCTAAACCATCACAATTTTCCTGACCCCAGACTGTACATTTACTATTATGGTAATCATTCATTACCATGGTATATATATCCAAGTACCAAAGTGTTACCCTCTAATAGCATCACTTTACCATACAGTCACAGTGCCATATAAGGAAGGTGTTACTGATGGGTTGAGTATTGATAATTTCACATGCTTTATGTATCCTCTAATGTGATCTCCACCAGGACATAGTGATGACTCTGAAGGAGAAACTCTCAATCACCCGGATCGAACACTTCTCCCTTGTACTTGAACAACAATACAGCATTAGCAAACTATATCTACTGCACGAGGAAGAGGTCATTCAAAAGGTATACAAAAAGACAAAATATACACAAATAACTGATCATTTCATGTAAACCAGAGGGATGTCCTTTCTTCCTTTCACTGTCTAATAAAAGTGAATAAGGATGTGGGCTAAAAGTCTAGGAAATCTTCTGCAATGACCACTTTTATGATGCTTTCATAATGCTTTTTTTTTTTTTTAATTTTGAGAATCTTTTTCCTCATTCACTTTACTTACATGGAAATGAATGTATTCTTTATGTCACCTTTTGCAAATAGCAAATACAAAATCATACAGATTTTAAACACAGAGAGAGCGAGAGAGAGAGAGAGTGAGAGAGAGAGAGAGAGAAAATAATAACAGAATTTACATTTTTGGTCAAAATGTTCCTTTAAAGAGTTTAGTTACTACTTTCTACACTCATCTATAGTTGTTAAGTGGCTTACATACAGTATATATCTCATTCTCTGTGTGTTTGTGACAGGTGGTCGAAAAGAAGGAGACTCACGACTACAGGTGTCTTTTTCGTGTCTGTTTTCTACCGAGAGACTTTAAGAGCATGCTCAGAGAAGATCCTGTGGCCTTTGAGTATCTATATTTACAGGTGTGTGATTGGTCTGTGTTTATACAGGATTTTTGTTTGATTTTTTTATAATATAAAAGGCAAATTCTTTTGTTTGTGATGTATGTTTGTTTCTATACTTTGAAATTCAGAGACCGGTGTGTACTCAATTGTTAGCTAATTGTAAAAAAAGCCTCAAAAATGTTGTTTTTAAGGTTAGTCAGTAGTCATTATAATTTGCTTTATATTAAAACAATAAAAGTCTATGGTATGTCCCCATTTAGAAATTGGAATAAATGTATATATGTGTGTGTGTGTGTGTGTGTGTGTAGAGCGTGAGTGATGTATTGCAGGAAAGGTTTGCAGTGGAGATGAAATGTAATACAGCTCTCAGACTGGCTGCTCTACATGTACAGGAAAAACTAGCCAACAGTGGACAATCGCTTAAAACACCACTGAAGGCAGTTATGTGAGTACACACACACTAACACCTTATGGTTGGATCACTACCTTTTTTTTTTTTTTGTATACAATCCGGTTCAATATCAGCCTCTGACACTTAAGTATTGATACTAAATTGACACCTTAGCCATCAAATAAATAGTATTAGACATCTGATGAAATTAGAGTTGTCAATAGATTAAATAATTCAGTATAATCCTCATAATTTTTGTATTAACACATACATTTGAGCGCCAGCATACTGCACAACCTTTAAGTGTGTCACACTACTCTGTCTGTACTATTTCTGTCTGAAGGAAGGAGTGGGGTATTGAAAGCTTTGTGTCCCACACCTTACTGAGAAACATGAGAGAGAAGGACTTGAAGAAAGCTATCAGTTACCACATGAAAAAGGTTCTATCTCAGGAGCCGAAGCAAAAGGTGTGAGCATGTGTATATGTGTTTTGTCCTGAGTATGTGTGGTGGATTGTAAATCATGTACATAATATACTGTATAACAAAAATACATGGTAGAGTGATGGTTTCAGTGGTATCTCGATATGACATGTGTAATGAGGGGCTAGTCAACGGATGAGATCCAGAAGCAGGCTTTATTGAAAAGCAGAATGGTCAGACAGATAATGGTCGAACATCAGCAAACAGGAATGGTAGAGGCAAAACAACGACGAGGTGACAGATCAGGACAGGCAGAGAACATTCATAAACGATAATCCAGGCAGACAGGACAGGAGGGCAGGCAGCAAGGGTCATACACGATAAATCCAGACAGGGTAATAACAAGAAGACAAAAACAGGAAAATACCAGAAAAGAAACAATACTTCGCGAGGTGGAAGTGGGTGAGTGGTGCTTCTATAGAGGGGTGAAAGTTATTAGTGCTGAGGAAATGTGCTACAGCTGGCGGAGTGATCAGTGATTGGGTGAGGCCTTATGGGAAATGTAGTTTGTGTGACTGAATGCGAGTGTGAGTGAGTGTCCAAAGTGAAGGCTGAAATCGTAACACCATGTTACTAAATAATACTACATCAATTCATGTTTTTGTTTAGTTTTTTTTTTTTTACTTTGAGAGAATATCATGGTACATGTAAAAATGTAATACCATTGTATTTGCATGGTTCGTGTGCACAAAACATGGATTCTTTTGGTATTCTTTGTTAGTCAAGTACAGTACGATGTGTATTTACATTATTTTCCATGTGTGGGGTGTTCATAGGTGATCTCGGTGAATAATGCTAGACTGAACTACTTGAATGAGATGTCTGAACTGAAGTCCTATGGAGGAAAGGCTTTTAGTGCCACTATGATGGTAAGAGATGCATTCTGAGTCTTTAATAGCCACTTTCAGACATGAAATCCATTAAATTGCAGTAAAAAAAAAAATTCAGTAAATGTACCCCACCTGCATTCACAGAAGCAATGGCTTTACAGCTTTCATCTGCACTGCTACCATATCACATGCTGATTTGGTGTTCAAGTAACATTTTGTCAGGAGTATTTGGCTCATTGGGCCTCATTCACGAAACACAAACACACCGAATTTTTGTGTAAATCATTCGTAAAGCCGTTATGACTTAAATTTTCAGATTCATTCAAATGTTCGTATTTTCAAAATGTTACTTGGTACTAAAGAAATTTAAAGCTGCTCCCGACCATATGTAATTGGTGCGTAAAACATTCAAACATTTTGTGCTCCTTGTTTAGGCAAACTGACTTCAGCGTTTTGATGCACTATGTACCATAATACCATTTCATGAGTTCGTCGTTTGTCCTGTCCTTTTTTGTTTGTTTGTTTGGTTGGTTGTTGTTTTTTTTTTTTGTAGATGAGAGTTGAAAATTGTTCAGCTTTGGGTAAAATACAGCGTTCATCACAGTCACTTTTTACCCAGCTGTCCAATCACAGTGGAGGAGGGGTGAGACAAATACTACACCGATCAATTATCCTAATTGTACGATGAATGAACAACAAAGTTAATATTGTTGAATATTTTGCATTTATGCAATATTCTGGAGCAAAACCTGAGAAGGGAGTCCAGAAGCTTCCAAAGGAAGGTCTATTTAATGCATAATTTACTCCGAATTTACTGATATATTTACGAGAGTTCCATGCCTGAGGCCCATTGCCTTTTGGTTCGGTTCTGTTATGTTCCCATTTGCCTGTGTTCCCTTTTCTAATTTGTTTCCATGGTTCCTGATTAGTACACACCTGTTTCTGTTCCAGTTAATTAATTCCTGCGTTTGTTATTGTGAAATTAGATCCTGCCTCTCTACTCTCCTTGTAGAGAGTTGAAAACTACAAATATATAGTTACGCTATATGTGTAACATTTTTGTGGAAACCGTGATACATTTGATGAATTAAAAAGAACAGCATTTATGTTTTTTTTTGTTGTTTTTTTAATGAATGATAAAAGTTTTGACTGGCACACTGTGTACCCATGCTTATGATCAATGTAATGCCTCATTGCTGGATAAAGTATTAATTTCTTTCAAAAAGAAAAAAAAATCTACTTTGGATTAATAGCAAGAATATATAGCTATAAACTCATGAACATTCTTTTACTAAAAAACTATGTCAGAAACTATTAATGTCATCATTTTCATCAACCCATTTTAACTGATACTTCAAATATCAAAACATTCTATTTACTTAAAATATTTTTCTCAAATAAATATTGCAATTTTGCATAAATATTCTTACATAAATGTAGTTATTTTTACTTCAGTGACATATCCAAATCGATAACAGCACTATTCAATGTCACAGAAAAACACTTATGTTTGCAAGGCGAGAAAAATATAGGATCACTAAATATGTGATGATCCTTTTTGTTGAGCCCTGAAAGTGGGCCATTATTTAATTACTTTCCATACAAATGTTACCTTTCTGTTTTACTTCAAAGAGCATGCATTTTTATATAAAACAGATGAGAGTGAGGAAATGAAGCTGTGCCGAAAGATGAGGATTGATGTTCACACAACTTAATTGTGTTTGTTTGGTTTTCTCCCTGCTGTCCATTCCATATATCACAGTATTGGTTTATCACATACCGTATGCTCTTTCTCTATTTAACTAGCTGCAGGACAGAGAGTCAATGGTGAGTTTGTTGGTGGGAGCTCAGTATGGGGTGAGTCAGGTGATCAACCATAAACTGAGCATCATGACCACACTAACTGAATTCAGCTGCATTACCAGAGTGGAATTATTACCTGAGTCTGACAGAGTTAGTCTGGTCAAGATCTACCTGCAGGATATAAAGGTAAACAATATGCATGCACTTGTACTTACATCTACATATATATATGTACACTCAGTATAATCCTTTTTGTGTACTCATTGTACTTTCTTTCACATTGTCACACTTTTCCTTTCTTCAGCCAATAACGTTGCTAATGGAGTCAGTGGCAGCTAAAGATTTATTGTGTCTGGTTTCTGGATACTGCAAACTACTTGTGGACCCCCAGATCTGTGTGTTCCCCTGGTCAATTAATTCAAAGAGCCACCGCATATCAGCAGAGGAGGGTAGGCAACCTATTCGTCTGTTTTACTGAATTCTTTGTTCTGGCAATGCGGAAACATTTCCCAAGTGATCTTTGGTCAATTTTGAGCAATAAAAAAAACTTGAAAATCCAACCACACTCTGCATAAAAAAAAGTGGAATTCTAAAATTATGTTTTTAAAGGTATTTCTACAGAGCCACAAAAATAACACTATAAATGCTAACATTATCAATACAAATGATAGCATAATGCAGACAACAAAACAAAGACCACTTATTAGCAACAATGCAACATTTGTGTTGAGATGGAATTGAATTTGACTGATAACATGATTGTAATAATAAAGAAAAATCTTCCATGCTTCAGGCAAATTTCCAGAGCTACACTTCACACTGCTCACATACTATAACAGCATTCTAAAAATAGCAAGTTGTGATACATTACAAAGACTGTTTAACAGTGAAAATTGATTGCATCTGTGTTGATGCAAACAGTTGCAATACTGTGTGATGAATGGGCGAGTCAGCGGATGAGATCCAATAGCAGGCTTTTATTGAGCAACGAGGTCAAAGAGGTAATGGTCAAATCAACAGCAAACAGGAATGTCCGAGGGTAGGCAGAGTCGTAAACGTTGAACAGGCAGATGGATCGGGGTAGGCAGTAAGATAACAACAGTCCAGTGAAATCAGACCATAAATCCGAAGGCAGGCAGAGAACGATCAGGAAACAGACAAAATCAAAACCGGGAAATCAGACACAGAAAGAAACGCTCAGAAATGTTAGTCACAGGGGAAATAACAAGTATGGGTGTGTGTGCTGAGCTTAAATAGTGTGACTGATAAGTATTAGCTGGGTAAAGTAATCAGTGACTGGGTAATGTGTTGCAGCTGGTGGAGTGATCAGTGATTGGTACGGGGCTTCTGGGAAATGTAGTCTGCCTTGGTGGATGAGTGAGTGAGTGAGTGGGTGAGAGAGTAAGTGAGTAAGTGAGTGAGTCCAAGGTGGAGTGCCCTCTAGAGTTTCTAGCTGGCACTTCAGCTGATGATCGTGACATACTGTTGCCAATGTATTGATAGTTTAGTGACAAACATGACTGGAAGTAACTGCAAGTAGGAGAGTAGTGCAAGTGAGTCAGCGGGTATGATAAGCTGTTTTTGCATGTTGAAAAAGTATATTTTCACAATGCTATTTATCTGAACTCTGTCTCTACTTCTGCCTTTGTGTGTAGGTTATGTGTCACACTGTGGCAGTGACTCTGACGACTCAGACACAGATGTGGATGCTCTCCTTGCTCATGTTGCTAGCACTACCGAAAGCAACAAAACAGCTGTTAAAGCCAGTGATAAGCTACCTGAAGAAACTGAAAAAATTCAAATTAATAATGAAAAAGATGAAGAGGTGGAAAAGAAAGGAGGCAAAGAAGAGGAGGTGGTTGAGAATAAAGAAATGGAAGAGGACGAAGAAACCACCCATAAATCTGTATATTGTAATAATGGAAAAGCAGTAGAAGCAGATGATGAGAGAGTAGGCAAAGAAAAGGAAGACAAAGAGCAAGAGAAAAAACCTGAACAACCTCAGTGTGTCATCATTGTGGATGACCCTTCATCTGAAGCATCTGATTCATGCCAAACTGAATCACATTTCATGACCAGCATGTCCAGTGACTCTATAGATGCCCTAGAGGAGGACGACTTGATGAGCTACTTCTCCACCAGACGCCCATGCCATTTACCAGTGAACGACTCTTACTGCTGTGAAGACCGCTATTCGCCAGCATTATCTCCACAGCAACTGCACAGCAAAGATTCTAATTCCCAGAGTGACTTGTGCTCTGCTGATTCCCATTGTGAGCCTGATATTGATCAATTCTTTTGCTTTGCTGCACTCTCAAATATTGCTGAATGTCTACCTAGCCCCCCTGCAGCCAGTGAAGAAGAGGACTATGAGGAGTTGGGACCAGAGAATGAAAAACATGACAAGGGGTCACCTGCAAAATGTCCTGGAAGCAGCCTACCCCCTCCTGGAGACTATGTGTTCAACTTTGAACAAGGAGACACTAGACACTACTACAATATCTGCTCCAATGTTACCCCTGACAGTGCCCGCAGCCTTCCAAAACCTCTCTCTCCTCCAGGACCTTTAGAAACACAGCCAGATCAGGAAGGAGGGGAAGTGAATCAGACAGTAACAGTGCCAATTTTTCAACCTCCACCAGGGTTTGGAGACAGCAGTTCAGATGATGAGTTCTTTGATGCTCAGGAAAGATTCACATCCCCTGAAGAATCCTCCTCAATTGCAATGACAAGAGGTATGACATAGGGGAATAATATAAAATGTTCTCATATTTTTATTATATTATCCCTGTAGCAAATGTTGTAGCCAAAATAGTGATGTGGAGTTTTGTTAATGAATGCTTCCAATGTGTATTTGCTGATTTTTCTCTTTTTCTGCAGAGTCAAACATCATATTACACACACTAAGCCTGGGGGAGATTGGCATCTGTGTCAGGGAACAAGAAGCAGAGGATCTACAGAAGAAACAAAAGGAGGAAGGAAAAATTATTACACAAGATGAATTTTCCAATTTCAATAAAAGATCTAAAAAGCGTCGCTCATTTATGGAAACAAATTACACATCCCTGGTATCATTCCCAGAACAGGATCAATTAGATAACAGCTATGGAAATAGCATCCCAAGCTGTGGTTCTATATCAGTCAACCATGGTGCTTGCCGAATGGCATGTTTTGATGGTGGATGCTCAGATCAAGGTCCATGTCCAACAGTCTCATCTCTAACCGATTCTGAAGGAGAACCAGCACAACTCGAATGCAAACCCATCAATCCATCCAAAGTCAATGGTTCAGGACCACAAAATACCACTGATACACAAGTGGAACACTCACACAAAGCATATCAGCGGAAACAGCAACTCATAGAAATGGAACCAGATTCCATGGAGTTCAAATCAGTCTCCGAGCTAATGTTTTCTGTATCACCAACTATAGTAGCAGTACGCTCCCACATAGACCTACAGGATAAAGCTAGCACCAGTAATCATGGCAGAGACGACCAGGAGGAGGGTGCAGTCGGAGGTCTTGTTGAAAGACTATTTGGAGACCACTTGTTCTTTGATACACCTGGAGGAAATTGTGATAGCAGCATTTGTTTTGGTCAAAGAGATGACCATGTAGCCAAATTGGAGGATTCTTTCCTGGGCAGATCAGTGCCCCAAAAAAGCAGCTCACTGCCAAGACTAGGCCAGATATCCCCATCAAGTTTACCCTACTTGCATGTCCCGAGTATATCGTATACTGCAAGCCCTAATACAGACAAGGATGATGATACTGTATATCTAGAATCTGGAATGGGAAAATGCTCATTGGACCCCACAGAGAGGACAAGAAGTCAGAGCATGTCTGCATCCTTTGGCAGTGGTACACCACATTGCCCATCCAGAAACTTGTTTTCCCAGCGAGTCGTAGGACCGGAATCTGATGAAACGAACAATTCTTGTGACCCTTCCATCCAAGAACTGTCTTCTGGTGTTCCTTCTTATGAACCAGCACAGAGGTTCCTTCTTACACCCTGTTCATCTGGCATCCTTGGGCGACTCTCTGCCTCAACATTGCGGGGAAAGATCCAGAACCTTCCTCTATACTTATCACGTTCCCAGGAAATGCTAAATGCCAATACTAATGGCAGTGGCAATGTTAAGCCTGAGAGAAGACTTTCAGAAACACAACCACAAAGAAATGAGGTTGAGGTAGCAAAAGAGGTAACTGAGGATGTGGCCTTGAATGAAGGTGCTCCTGAAATAACAGAGGTAAAAGTGGTTACCATAGTATCTGAAGAAGTAACTGAGGTCATTGAAGAGGTAAGAAAGGTCAGCCACGTTAGTCCTCAAGCATGTGGACAGCAAAAAGCCAAAACTGAACCTAAAGAGATTTCTGTAATAGCCATATCCTCCTTATGTTCCAAGGAAGACAACTCTCTCCAAGTCAGCCCCTCATCTGTAGTGGTTACTACACAAAACCTAAATGGACCCTGGGTGTGGTAACGTCAAGCACAACTCCCCAAAACTTTACCTCTAGCTGTGGGGTATTCACAAACTGCCAGTCCAAACCTACAATAGCCCAGCCACAATCCTTGCCCAGCCCAAATCAACATAAGAAACAAGACCTTAGTTGCAGCTCAGTGATGGCTATGGGTTGTGACACTGTAATGGAGAGTGCTCAGACCCCTTTAGAGGTCTGCCAGACAGTATACACCAACTGTTTCAGTGGAGTTCTTGACAGTGCCAGCTTTGATGATGAACTCACTGTATACGAGTTTTCCCGCAGAACTAGCCAGGGTGAAACAGGGGAGACAGTGCTGACATCTGTCCCTCCTTCCTCACTCTCTGCATCCCCTGCATCTTTCTCTCCATCCTCTCCATTTCCCTCATTCCCTCATCTAGTATTGCCTGCTTCTTCATCTACAGAGCTCAGTCCCCTTCTGTCTCCCTTGGATGCCCCTGACTGCTTCCTGACGGACCCTCATGAAGATATCATGACTTCACTGCTGACTCGCCGGTATCCCCTACCACCAACAGGATTCCTTTCTTTGCAAAGGGATGTGGATACCCTCTTAAGTGTTCTTGCTGGTGCTATAAAGAACCAAGATGGAGTCCATGAGCACCCCAGGGACACCTGTGTGGCTCACTTTTCAGACAACAAAAAGCGATTACATGCAGAGGCTCGGGGGCTTTTAGCTGGATGTCAGCGTGTGGTCAGGGTTGGGCAAACGCCAGAGGAAACACTTCAATCATTGTCTGAAAGCTTCCGCTCACTGGTACAGCTGACAATTGTGTGCATATGTTTCTCTAGTTGCCAGCGATGCAGGGAGCGCCATGCCCAAGCACTTACAGGACTAGCAAATGTTGCAAAAACTTATCAAGACTTTGCTCGGGCAGCAGAGCTTGTGGGAAGTGCTACCGAAAAGAAGACTTGCCATGATCTGAGTATTAAACTCCTGGCTCGCCAATGCACTGCACTAACAACTTCAGTCTTCTGCCTCACCCAGCTCTTTCGCACTCTCACTGCCCTTTGACATTTGGACAGTTACATTAAGTAGTCAACCCCGCCCCCTGACATTAATATTGAGGCAGTGTCCAAAGTGTACGATAAGCATGAACTAATACATACACACATACATACAGACGCTGAAACATAAAACTTGCCATTTAAATGTATTGAATGGATTAGCCTAAAATGACAAATGTACTGAGAACAGAAATTCTAAACAGGGTACTAAACAGCTTGTTTTACAGTATTTGTATGTTGGGTGTAAGTATTTAGTATTGAATGTAATTCTAAACCATAACTGTCTTTGTACTACGGTTGTCAGTCATTTATTCTGCTTCATGAGGAACGCATAGACAGGGATTTTACTGTTTCTCATACTTGCTCTCTCTTGCTTGCTTTCTCACTACCATTCTCACCAATGTTATGCACATACAGTATATTCTCTTCTCTCTGCCATACCTAGTGTCTATTAGAGAATGTTATGAAAGCTTTCTACAGTAATCACCTGGGTTATAAATGTTTATTAAATACAAACAAAATTTTACTTGAGTTGCCAGTAATGTTACATGTTCTTTTAGAAGAAAATACCAAAGCCTATGGATGAATGGTTTTGCAGAGTGAATGTAGATTCAATCAAAAGACTTTACATTGACTTTTGCATATGCTTTACACTTTAATAAGGGAGGTTTATTTGGATCATTAGATTATTTTTGTGCAGATATAACAGTGTAATTTTTGCTGCCATTGATTTCTTTTCTCACTGATAAGTTATTCCTTTTCAGTCATTCCTCCTCCTAAAATGTTTTAATCTTCACAAAACACGGCTCAAATTATCATACAATGATCAAATTTTTGTAGAAAATGTTTGAAAAGTGACAGGAAGCTTGTTTCTGCCACTAAATAAAAAAATAAGGTAATTCGGCTTTTCATCTCAAAATTCTAACTTTGTTTCTCAGCATTGCAAGTTTATATCTCACAATTCTGACTTTATAACAATTGCAAGTTATTTTTCCTTTTGCTAATCTTTTTTTCCCCCCTTTAACATGCAATTGCGGATTATAAAGTCAGAATTGTGATATAAACTCGCAATTCTGAGAAAAAAAAGTCAGTTTTTTTGTCCTTAAAATTGGACTTTATAACTTGCAATTGGGAGTTTATATCTCGCAATTCTGACTTTATAATCAGAATTGTGAGATAAAAAGTCGCAATTGTTTTATTCGGTGGCGAAAATAAGCTTCTGTAGGAAAATTACAAATTTGAGTGTGAAAAATTATCAAAATGGTCAAATTAACATCAATGTAATTGACCCACCAGTACATGTGTCTGAATACCAAAAAGCTGCCATGCTCTTCTTATAAGGAATGCTGTAAGCCATAGACATGCTGTATACCTTGGAAATAGTGGGCTGCATGCAAAAATGAATGCATGATTGAAAGACTGACCAGTGAGTGAATGAATGGTTATAGCAATGAAAACCGGCTTTGTAATTGAGTATTCACCCCCCATTAAAATGACTTCTAAACAACTGTAGAAGTTTGTTTTATTTATAAGACTTTGCATTATTCTCTTCCGTGTCATTGCCAAGATATATTTGCATTTTGCAGGAGCTTTTATTTGTTGCACTGACTGATATGGGTCAGTGAAGCCATGCTGCAGATATGCAAACTCACGAAAGAAAAAGTTTTCAGTTACAGTGCTATCATGATCTTAATGTTGCTATGAAACACACGATTTCTTCATGTTGTGACATACAATGATCAGGCATAACATTATGACCACTATCCTAATATTGTGTCGGTCCCCCTTTTGCTGCAAAAACAGCCCTGACCCGTCGAGGCGTGGACTCCACTAGACCCTTGAAGCTGTGCTGTGGTTACTGGCGCCAAGATGTTGGCAGCAGATCCTTCAAGTCCTGTCAGTTGCGAGGTGAGGCCTCGATGGATCGGACTTGTTTGTTCGGCACATCCCACAGTTGCTCGATTGAATTGAGATCTGGGAAATTTGGAAGTCAACACCTCAAACTCGTTGTTGTGCTCCTCATTTTTGCTTTGTGGCAGGACACATTATCCTGCTGAAAGAGGCCACTGCCACCAGGGAATATCGTTTCCATAAAAGAGTGTACATGGTCTGCAACAATGATTAGGTAGGTGGTACATGTCAAAGTGACATCCACATGAATGACAGTACCCAAGGTTTTCCAGCAGAACATTTCCCAAAGCATCACACTGCCTCCCCCGGCTTTGCCTTTCATCCTGGTGTCATGTGTTCCCAATCTATTTTCTAAATGCACATTATTATTGATCTCATCAAGAACAGTTCATCTGTGCACAACAGATAAATAGAGAGGGTAAATTTTCATTTCATGCCAACTTTAACACAGCAGCCCCCTTGAGACCCCCTTCATTTGAATTATTATTCAAGAGTAATATTAATTTGACAAAATAATGTTAATATTGAATAATAATACCATGTATACTACTTACACGGAGTTCAGGAATTCATATTTTAATACATGTTCATTGGCTAAAAACTTTTGATATTAAATCTAAATAATTGCAGCATTGTCTCATTTTTATGATGGCAAAGCACATCATGATCACATGACACATTTTTCACAGATAAGCTTTCCTGTTTAGTAAATAAGGACATTTTAAAAAATCAAACCATCCATTGTGATAACTTAACTATGGGGCAAGTTGTCACAAAATCAATGCGTAAATGGAGTTTTAAAAAATGGTGACAGCTAGCCCTCGTCTTCCAAATGTAAAATAACGTAAAACAAATAGTGGTAGTAGATAATTCACATTAACATGTCATGTTTTATTGCTACATTAGGTAATAAATGCACTCACTCACGTTATTGGGGGAAAAACAGAGAGTTGAGGGACTTTTATCGCCACCGGAAACAGGAACTCGTATGACGTAGCAAGTGGGAAATTCAAATTTTAAAACACGTCCAACAGAAAGATGTTTTGCCACTTTTAATTTTATATCGCATTATAGACATGTGTAGTTGTGAGTAACAGAATGAACGATTGCCTCTTTTAACCTTCAATTATAAGTTCTTTGTTGTTTTGAACTCTCTTTTATCGGCATTTTATAGAGTCATTGGAGCACAGCTGGTGAGTTTGTTGTTCAACATGTTAGTCAAAACAATGAATTTTTCGTGACTGCTTTTATGTCAGTGAACTTATTATCTTGTGTTAGTTTGACGCAGTTACATTGTCGATTTCTCACTTTCGTATGAATTGGAGAATGCTAAAGCTTTAGTAACGTTCGTCTGCTCCACGAGAACAAAAGCTTGAGGAATACAAACTGTCTCGAGAGCATTAAATGATTATAATAATTTAAAAAAAAAACAACAACGTGGTATTCCTTCTAAAGATAGTGATTAAATGTGTTAAAATGAATATAAAAGCTACACTTTGTGGTTTAATCTTATGTTTTGTATAACGTCTCCGTTGTGATCGTCGTCAGTACTAAAGATTAATATAGATTATAATGGTACTTAGTGGTTTTAAAACACGTTCAGAATAATAGTACTTTTAGTATAACAGTACTTAGTGGTCTTAAACAAATGTGTCCCCTTAATATACTTGAATTGATAAAGAAATATGCTGTTCTGATGCAGTGTCCTCAGTATGCCTGTAGACAGCACCTCTGAACTTCTCAAGCACTATGAGGTTTATGAAACCATTGGCTCAGGTAACTCCCTTGATTATGCTTTTATATAATACGTACTTGATTGCTTAAGAGATTTTTTTTTTTTTTTTATTATAGAAGGTTGTAAAATCACCTTTAATCAAGAGCATTTTTTTCAACCCACAGGTGGGTTTGCCAAAGTCAAACTTGGCAGACACATACTAACAGGTGAGAAAGTGGCCATCAAAATAATGGAGAAGAAAGACCTAGGGGTAAGATATTCTCCTTATCCTGGCCTTACCATAAAACAACATTTGCATGACTTCTTTTGATGGTTGTTGAGAAGTTATGGCGATGTCGCTTACTTTATTCTCCGTTTAGATGACGCACATTGTTAGCATGAAAATGAAATGAAAAGAGAATGTTATTTCAAAAAGAAACGTTCTTTTAAAGGGTGTTATCTGTTTCTAGGATGATCTGCCTCGAGTAAAGATCGAGATCGAGGCTATGAAGAACCTCAGTCATCAACACGTTTGTCGTCTCTACCATGTCATCGAGACGTCGAGCAAGATCTACATGGTGCTTGAGGTATGCTTTGCCGAACGTGATTCTACTGCTTAACGGAAATGGATTATGCCAAATATGGTTATATGCAAATATCTTGTCACTCTCTCAGTACTGTCCTGGAGGAGAACTGTTTGATTACATCATCGCTAAAGACCGGTTATCAGAGGAAGAGACTCGAGTGTTTTTCCGTCAGATCATCTCTGCGTTGGCGTATGTTCATAGCCAGGGCTATGCTCACCGAGACCTCAAACCCGTGAGTTGGTTGATGAGAACTTGACTTTTGTGTTTGTACCGAGTTCTCCCATTTAATGGAACAGATCAACCAAAAATGAAAAATGTGTTAAGACCTTATTTTGTGGAACTCAAAAGAGATCTAGAACACTGCTCATTCCTCTTTCACATTTAATTACAATGAATGGGGACTGATGTTTGCATGCTTTGAAAAGCACACAAAAGCACAATCAACATAGTCTCTTTTTTAAGCCGTGATGTGATATCTTGGTGTAAAAAACTGTCTAATATATAATTAGTTAGATATTCAAGTTTGGAACAACATAAGGGTGACTATATGATGTCAGTATTTTACGGTGAGCGAGAGAGCTCAAAGTGCCGCAACTGAAGAAAATGCATGAAAAACAAGCAGTTTTCAGTTTGACAACACGTGCCGCAAATACTCACTACACAAACAAATAAGAAACGTGCTGCAAATGCTCAAAACACATCAGGTGCCTTATTCACAAAATATTTTATCTTACAACTAAGAGTTCTCCTAAATGGCAGTAGAAGTTCTTAGCCTGGAGTTTTCTCATAAAACCTGTTCACAAAGCTGCTGAGACCAATTTTTACTAAGGAGAGAACGGGCGGGGTTGACCTTGTTGCTGTGGATGATGTCAACATGCTTACCAACTCTGCCCACAGTGATTGGCTGATAGGCGAGAGGTCTCTGTCAGTGATTTATGGGATCGAGAGGTCCACAAGCTGAACTCGAACTATGGCATAGTGCCTCAACATTGTACAGTGTTCTTGGGAGGATTGGCAGCAACAACCATAAGGATTGTTTGATGTGGTCTTGATTTAGGAGTCCTCTTGACTAATCCTAACTTTTCACTGATTTAGGAGCTGCTTTTAGCTCTAAATGCTTTGTGAAATGCACTTAGAGCAAAAATGTAGGAGTCCTAAAATTAGGACTGATACTGCCATTAATATTAAGAGTTTCTCCTAAATCTGAGCTACTTTTAGTCTTGAGGTGTTTTGAGAATGCGGCCCCTGGATGTGAAGATGACCTGAAAGATGAGTTTTTGTTTAGCAACATCTCCACTAACGAGTAGACGTTAAACAATAAGCATTTTTTCCCAGGCAGTTTTTCTCTTGTTGTAATGTGAGTGTTTGCAGCACGGTTCTATTATTGGTTGTTGTGAGTATTTGCAGTACGTGTTGTCAAACTGATGTTATTATTTACATGTTTTCTTAAGTTGGAGCGTGTTGAGCCTTGTGCTATTTGCAGCGTTTTTCTGTATTTGGTTAGGTTTTTGAAGTTTTTTTTTTTTTTTTTTTTGCATGGGTTTTCTTCAGTTGCAGCACGTTGAGCTCTCTCGGCTACAGTAGTATTTTCTTTTTACAGTAATTTAACTGTTCTTATTGACCTTAGGAAAATCTGCTGATTGATGAAGATCATAACCTGAAACTCATTGACTTCGGCCTTTGTGCAAAGCCTAAGGTGTGTATTTATCCATTTGCCCCATCAAGTCAATTCACATTTATTTATATAGCTTGTTTCACAATACAGATATTTTCAAAGAAGCTTGACAGTAAAAAACAAATAAAATAAAAATTCATCAATTATAAAAATACTACAATTTTAGCAGTAAAGCAGCTCAACAAAATACACTCAGTCTCATTATTCAGCTCAATTGTGTTCAATGTTGCAAGGTTCATCAGTTAGGAATCAAATTCAATTCGGCTATAATGCAGCTCTACAGAAGAAAATAAAATCATTATTTATTATTTAACTTATTTAAAAAAAAAAAACATGTCCCTTGGTCTCAAGCTAGTCTAGATTCAGAGTAAAGGATTTAGTGGCATTTTAAAAGTTTTGAATTTTACTTTTATTAGGGCGGTTTGGGTTTTGAATTGCTGACCTGTTGTGGCAGTCCAGCATACGCAGCTCCTGAGCTCATTCAGGGCAAGGCTTACATCGGCTCCGAGGTCAGTGTGGCATCCGTTTCAGCATATATAAAAGGAATGACAAATTTATTTTATAAGTTTAAGAAATGATTATTTCTTGTGATCTCATGTAATGGGGTGTGTGTATATGTTTCAGGCTGATGTGTGGAGTATGGGTGTATTGCTTTACGCTCTACTGTGTGGTTTTCTACCGTTTGATGATGACAATTGTATGGTCCTCTATAGAAAAATCACAGTAAGTCTGTTACTGTTATTTACTGTGAGCATTAAATATGACATTTTGTTCATGCATACATTTATTGGGCTGCTAAAAAATAGTTTTGTGTTGGAGGTGATCTCACATTATGCAATATTGGCTTTGGTTTTGACAGAGAGGCCAATACAGCAACCCTCAGTGGCTTTCGCCTGCTAGCGTTCTGCTTCTAAACCAGATGATGCAGGTACTTGGCATGGTTTGTATGTCTGTTTGATGCGTTTCAGGAAGTCTGTGTAATTTCATGGCAGTTTATTCTTTTCTCCTGCAGGTGGATCCAAAGAGACGTTTAACAGTGAAACAGTTGCTTGATCACCCCTGGGTTATGAGGGGATACAGCACACCAGTGGAATGGCACAGTAAACATCCTGTAAGATGAGCTCTATAAACATGCTTCTAGTTGCATCCAAGATCCAGTTAATCAAGTGATGCCAATATGGCTCTTATAAGACGTCTATTTTTTTTTTAGCTTAAAAGCTGTTGTGTTTTATATTGATTACTTATTCATAAATTATATCTGCTTTTGTTCCCTTGACGCTTTAACAGATGATCTTATTTTAGCTGTCTTGATGAATGAAGCAAATGTGACTCAGGATGTTTGTTGATCAGCAGTGTTTGAACACAGCTGAGAAAAGTAGATGAGGCTCATACATAATTTTAGTTTCGAAAAACGGGCAACCCAGTTTTTAACTTAATAAATTTGTGTATAATTTTCTTTTATATGTTCTTTTTTTTTTTTTTTTTAGTTGGGTCGTATAGATGAAGACTGTATCACTGAAATGGCAGTGGCTTTTAAACAGTCCAGACATCGCACAATCCAACTTGTGTCAGAGGTAAAGAAACAAGACATATTACTGAGTGATGCCTGTTATTTAAAATGAACATAATATTTATTAATATTACAATTCATAAATATTTGTTTTTGTATTGATTGTATAGATCTAAAAGAAAAGATGCTACCATTCAAAAATTTGGGGTTAGTAAGATTTTTTTTTTTCTTTTATTTCATTATTGTTCATTATTTGATAAAAAATGCAGGGAGAACAGTAATATGATTAAAATATATAATAACCTTTCTAAATTTATATATTTTAAAATGTAATTTATTCCTTTGATGGCAAAGCTGAATTTTCAGCAGCCATTACTCCAGTCTTCAATGTCACATGATCCTTCAGAAATCATACGAAAAGTGTGATCATACTCTTTCAGAATTCTCTGACTTTTGTAGAAGACTCTACTGTTGATCAGTTGTGCCCATGCTGAATAAAATGATTAATTTCTATAAAGAAAAAAAAAAGAAAACATCCAACTCACCCCAAACTTTGGAATGGTACTGTACATGTACTTTGAGTAACAATTCAAGGATGTGAACCAAACAGTTTGTCTCTGACTGAAGAAAATTTATTTTTAAAGAATGCAAAATTAATACTGGCAGATATAAAAGGGTTATGATTATAAACTATAATCATGGGAGTAATGAGAACGAAATGGCATTTGACTCAAATTTCTAACCATGACCACTAGATGTCAGCAGATTCCAGAGCATCAGCCAAAGCGGCTTACTTATAACTGCTGAAATGTCTTCATAATTCCCTCTGTTATAAACAAGAGAATTCTGCATCAATCACACAAGGGAAATCTTTACTTTGTGCATGTTTCTTCAGTGGAAGTACGATCACATTACCGCCACCTACCTTTTACTGCTGGCTAAAAAGCGTCATGGCCGCCCTGTGCGTCTGAGAGCAGAATGCCCCGTGCTTGACCCCATGTACTCTCCTTTACGGGACATACAAGTAAGTCTTTCATATTCCCGCATTCAGGATCATAAAGCTCTTATTAGATGCTTTGTGATTGCGTAACGGTCAGTTCACACATTTATTAGAAAAAATACTGAGATGGTATTGTTTTGGTCCTTTTTTCTTTTTTTTTTTTGACGGGTATTTCTGATTCATTAAAAGTCACACAAGAATGATTGATGTTTATTTAATTCGGCCTCAAATCCATTCATTAGTCTTTTCTCCCTTATTGGGACGTATATCCGAGTGAAACCGTTTCGAACAGATCAAGTAAAAATGTTGCATGTGACTTGATTTTTTCCATTGGGAATTGATTGGGTAGTTGGATGGTTGTAGCTTTGCTATTGCTGTGATCCCATGTGAGTGACCGCTTGTCCGTCTCTCGTGCCGGTAAGCAAGTCATCAGAGAAGAGAAGAGATGTTGCTGCAAGAGGGAGGGGAAGTTATTTTGATTAAAGATTATGAGGGCACATAAAAATAACGATGTGCATGGATAAATTATAATAATACTGTGACTTTATCACTAGTCAGGTGTTATTATGCTTGTGTAGTTGCAGTTATTTACAGGGGTTTCATTTTGTGTGTCTGTGTCTCAGCTGAAGAAGAGTCTACGCTTCAGTGAGGATGATGATGGTGTTCACCCAGTGGTGCTTGGCTCTATGGTCTTCCCCCCTGATTGCTACGATGACGAGAATCCCTGGACCCCTCTCACGCCCAAGAACACACAGACCACAAACACTCCACGCATGGTTAGCCTCCATGTTCTCTTTATTTGTCTGTTCTTCCCTCTTGTCCAGTGCTGCTTATATGGCCAAAGTCTTACATTTCAAACATTGTACTTCCTTTTTATTTCTCCACGCTCTCATTTTCTCTGGCTGTCTTTAACTTATCTCGTTATAACTTAATAAGTAATATTGTAATATTGAAGTGTATGAACTTGCTGCCTTTGCATTATCCGTTATGAATCTATTAACAGTTTACAGCAACGCAAGACTGTGTTTTAGAACGATATGTTTTAATGTCGTGCATTTCGTGACACTCAAGTTTGTAGTTCAGTGGCTCTCACAAAAACTTTATAAATTTATTTGCTGTTATTATATAAATGTGGTAACCCAGAAACCAATTTATTTTCTTTAATTATTAAAGGGGTCATGACATGATTTTTTTTTTTATTATTATTGTAATTATTTCAGTATTTTTCTTCACGTTGACTTGCAATGTTAATACATTCTGTTTGGTTTTTTTGCACAACAATGATTTTCAGCAGTCATTCTGACCCTCTGTCAGAAATAGTTTTTTTTTTTTAAGGAAGGGCTCCTTTAAGGCTTGTCAGTAAATGGCCACTGTTATGATTGGTTAATGTCATTGCATAAGAAACAATATCAATTAAATGATTATAATTTACAGACAAATCATCATGAAAAATTTACTTATGGTTTGCAATGTTGCTGCTCTTAGACCCAGTTCAGCCGACCGCTTCATTTATCAACAAAAGTTTCTTTGCAAACTGTTACACTGTGCCTTGTTTATCTGCAGTCAAATTCTTCGAACAAACGTATACTACTCTGCCTCTACACATTCGCTTGTTCGCGGTCCTGGTATCCTTCCGAAGTCTCTAAAGAATTGAGCTGTTTAAACGGGACGTGTCAAAGCCAACCATATGTTCCTTTATGCTTCCGTTTACCTTTTTGTCATCTTGCCAGCAGATTCAAGTGGGTGGATGCGTCAAAAAGTAAACACGCATTTGTATACTGTATCCATCCAGTGTAGACGGCTTCAGTGATTATAATGGGTCCTATTTGCTTTTTTCCAGTGTAGAGACATGTCATCAGAGAAGAAACGGAAAGAAATAGGCTACTCTCCCATCATAGAGCATGGAAGAACCCGCCAACAGAAGCCAGAGAGACGGGATAGAACCAAAGGAAATAAAGAGAATGCTGTGTCTAGTACAGATGGAGATGTTTTTGCTCTGCCTGCCCCCCGAACTCCAATGTGCAGCAGAAAGGTCAAATCCAACAGAACTGTAGCGACAACACCCAACAACAACATCACTAACACAAGTAGTGACACAAACAAAGGTGAGTTGGATAAAGAATTGATTGCACATCATGGCACCACAACTGTACAAGTGGTGCACTTTTGTATACTTTTTGAAATAATGTTCTTGTCTGTATGTCTTTATGTCTGAAAAGTACATTTTGCTGAATGAAGTTCTTTTTCCTTGTGCACTAAATCATACGATACTGTTAAACTGTTTGTGGTTGGTAAGATTTTAGTACCGTTTTTGAAGGAAGACTTAATCACCAACGCTGCATTTATTTAATCAAAAATACTGTAAAAACTGTAATGTAACTACACGAAATATTTTTAAATTATATTTATTTCTATTTTAATATATATTAAAAAAGTAATTTCTTAATGTGATGGCAAAGATGCTCTACAAAACTTCATCTTCTTCAACAGTTGTGCTGTTTAATTTTGTGTAAACTATATATGTATACTGATATAGATTAGAATGTCTTTACTGTCACTTTAATGTGTGCTGCTGAATATAAATATTCATTTCTTACTGTGTGTGCCAAATATTTTGTAAAATGTCAAACCAAATTGCATCTGCAAATAATATGCCTCCCACAGGGATACTAGCGGAGTAAAAATGGTGTATTTCATCACATTATGATCATGTTCCACAAATCACTTACTTTTATATATTTAATTACATAATGTAACACCATTCTTAACATGAACTACTAGGAGCTGGGGGGATTTTCACTAATTTCTTTTATGAGAAGGAAATGAGCAAATTGAATGCTCAACAAAAGCAAGGATAGTGATTTATAAGTCATTTGGAGATGTCATGTATAATCAAGGCTCTTTACAAGTGACAACCTGGATAATGTCATTATAAGCCTATATGCTCATTTTCTGCAAATGTTGCACTTTAGGTGTCATTTTGCACAGTAACGTGACGACTGCAGATGCTTAAATGGCATATCTGGAGTTGTCAAGAATAAACCTAAAAAGAGAGTGTGTGTGTTTCATACATCTAGTATCTTTAGTTTGATTCACTTTGACCAGGGAGTGTGTGTCAGTATGGACTCGATGTGTCGGGGGAAAAAGTCTTCATGTCCCAACATCCACTGTGTCCACCTCGTTACTGTCACACACCACCTCCTGCACTGGAACGGACAGGAGCACACTGGGGACGGAGCGTGTATGTGTGCATAGCGTGTGTACGAGACAACTCCCGAAGCGCATACTGACAGGTGTACGTGTCGCTGTTCCCAGTGCTGCAGCAGCATGTAGCATTTAGTGACACGTGTTTATCCTGTGTGTGTGCAGGAGCGGGCAGTGCCACTAAAGAAGTGTCCCACAGGAGAGAGATGGACCAACAGCAGAGCGGCCAACAAGGAGAACTGGATATACTGGCTTTCAGCCCCGAGAGAAGGTAGAGAACTCTCTGTATTTTATGCGAAGAGTCAAATTACCAACGGAGAGAAAGAATGGAGAGGATGACTGTGAGATTTAAAGGTAAAGTGTGTAACTTCTGCCCCATGAACAAAAGGCTTTTTAAAATTGTTTCCAAGCAGGTTTTCCGTGTTCAGTGTACAAATGGCTTTTTAATTATACATATGCATAGTCCTGGTCAGAATTATTGCCCTTGGTAAATATTAGTAAAGACTGTGAAAATAAATCCTTTTGACACTTCATTAAAACAAATACTCCATCTAAGCTTTCACTGAAGTAAAACAATTGAAAATGTCACACTTCACCTTTAAAATATCACCTTTTTAAGTTCTTTTTCGGGACTCTTATATTAACAGTATGAATGAATAGCTTTTTTTAAAGTATAGTATACTTTGTCAATATCCTCTTTGCATGTGAAATAAATTGCAGGACTTGCTGCACTTACTATTGGAGTGTGCTGTTGAGCCATTTATCATTTTAACTGCCCCATTCTCCAGTAATTGCCTCTTGGCAAAGCCTGTGTTGCATTGTGATAGTTTTACAACTGCAAAAATGTGTAATTGCGTCCTAAACTGCATTTCCTATGTGTCCAGGTCTCGATCTCTGGACCTGGCTGGCTGTCAAGTGGACAGTGGGCAGAAGCGTAAGGGAGGTAAAGTGTTTGGCAGTCTGGAGAGAGGCCTGGATAAAGTCATTACAATGCTCACTCCCAGCAAGAAGAAAGGACCTCGAGATGGACCACGCAAAATTAAGGTATCATTCATCTGGTTTTTACATTGGCTCTTAGTCCATTAAAATCAGGTTGTTTGTGCTTGACTGCCTAAAATTTGCTTTGTTTTTCCAAATTACAATCATTAAGAATTACTATTTTGTATTTGTCTATCACTGCTGCAACCAGTTGTTTTAACAGTGACTCCTTTCTCAAACACCACATCACTGACACCAAATGAATGACCACTTAAAAGGTCATCATTTAGACATGACCTTCATGTTGTCCTAAACCTGCATGAGTTTTTTTTTTAATGGAACACACACACACAAAAAAAAAAACTTAGTGGTTTGCAACCTTGTAGACATAGGCCCCCCATTGTCCACAACATTATTTGAAGTTCCCTTGACTTCCCCATTTATTTATTTTTTTTGTGTGTGTGTGTGTGAGGGGGGGTTTAGGAAAGGATTTTTTAAAAATGACTTGCATTGTATAGAATGAACTTGAAAACCTATTGTGGTCAATGGAAGAAAAAGGGTCATTTCAGGTAATATCTCCACAATGCAAATTTAGATGTATACCAGTGACTATAAACTCTTACTCTTTGGCTACATCTGATTTCATAACCGTAAATGTTTTGCAGGCTCAATACAATGTGACGCTCACCAGTCAGACTAATGCTGACCAAGTGCTCAATCAGATTCTCAGCATCTTGCCAGAGAAGAATGTGGACTTTGTTCAGAAAGGGTAAGTTAAACACTTACATCAAGTGTTGCCTGAAATGGCAATTCAAATGAGTTTTTCCTCTAAACCAGTGGTTCTCATCCAGGAGGCTGGGGCCCAATAGGAGGCCTCTGCAAACTTCATTGGGTAAATGAAAAGTATTTAAATTGAATAAATTGATATTAATATATTAAAAGAATCTGACTCTAATCTTAATTAAAATGCAAAAAACAAACAAATATAAACTGAAAACATGTTTTTTGGGCTGCACAGTATATGGAAAAAAAAACTGACATTGCCATATGTGTTTGTGCAATATATATTGCACTGTAAAAAAATATAAATAAATAAACAATTATAGAGTAGTGTATCTGCCGAGCAAATATACAGTTTACAAGCATAGAAATATGCAATGAAACAAACCACTGCATAATCTTCATAGTCTTTACTGTATTCACCGATCAGGCAAAACATTACAACCACTGACAGAAGTGAATAACACTGATTATCTTTTCTTTACGGCACCTATTAGTGGATGGGACATATTAGATGGTAAGTAAACATTTTGTCCTCAAAGTTGATGTGTTAGAAGCAGGAAAAATGGGTAAGCGTAAGGATTTGAGGGCCAAATTGTGATGGCTAGACAACTGGGTCAGAGCCTCTCGAAAACCGCAGCTCTTGTCTGGTTTCTATCAGTATCTATCAAAAGTGGTCCAAGGAAGGAACAGTGGTGACTGCCGACAGGGTCATGGGCGGCAGTGTGGTCTGATCCAACAGACGAGCTACTGGAGCTCAAACTGCTTAAGAAGTTAATGCTGGCTCTCATAGAAAGGTGAAACACAGTTTGTTGCAAATGGGGCTTCATAGCTGCAGACCAGTCCAGGGTGCTCTTGCTGACCCCTGTGCACCGCCGAAAGCACCAACAGTGGGCACATGAGCATCCGAACTGGACCGCGGAGTAATTAAAGAAGGTGGCCTGGTCTGACAAATCACGTTTTATTTTATATCACGTGGATGACTGGGTGTGTCTGTGTCGCTTACCTGGGGAACACATGGCACCAGGATGAACTATGGGAAGAAGGCAAGCCAGCAGAGGCAGTGTGATGCTTTGAGCAATGTTCAGCTGGGAAACCTTGGTGTTATGGAATCTGTGGTAATAACTCGCACAACCAGGACGAATGCAGAAAGGCTGGATTTAATGACTGATATCCAAGAGAAACAGAAACGTAACCACATCTAAATACGGACGAGGAAGGAGGGAGAACACAGGGTATATATATACACAGGAACATGAGGAGTGATGAACGGGTCACAGGTGGATGACATAACTAATCACAAAGCACAGCTAAACTAAATGAACTCCTAATAACGGTGAAGGGAAAAACAGAACCATGAGGCAAACAGAAAAACAATCAGAACCCTGACATTTGGGTCTTGCCATCCATGTGGATGTTTGACATGGAACAACTACCTAATCATTGTTGCAGACAATGTACACTCTTTTATGGAAACGATATTCCCTGGTGGCTGTGGCCTCTTTCAGCAGGATACTGTGTCCTGCCACAAAGCAAAAATGGTTCAAGAATGGTTTGAGGTGTTGACTTCCAAATTTCCCAGATCTCAATTCAATCGAGCAACTGTGGGATGATGTCCATCGAGGCCTCACCTCGCAACTGACAGGACTTGAAGGATCTGCTGCCAACATCTTGGCGCCAGTAACCACAGCACACCTTCAAGGGTCTAGTGGAGTCCACGCCTCGATGGGTCAGGGCTGTTTTGGCAGCAAAAGGGCGACCGACACAATATTAGGAAGGTGGTTATAATGTTATGCCTGATCGGTGTAAATTAAATATAATCAATCTATTTTAAAGCTACAAAAGAGATTTTCTCTTTATATTTCGTTTAACATTAATTACACAGACAGCAGCAGGAATATTAGGTTGCCTTCACTTTAAGACTAAATGCACTGATCCAATATAATATGCGTCCGTTTTCTTTCTCAGTTGTGTCACATAAATCGTAAGCGACTGTGTTTGTGGATACTCGCCAAGATGTGCTTTTTGACGCAATTTGGCTTGTATGTGTTCATTCGAGCACACATTGTTGTGGGAGAGAACGGAATTCACCGCACAAGTTCCGACTTTTGTGTCTTCTTTCACTCTAATGGTTTAAAATCGCTTGTGTTTAAACTGACAGGACCTAAAACACATGCAAATGGTGCAAACTTGTACTTTGATGGTTAAACTTTGCAATTAATCCAAGAATCATGTGCGTTTCAAACCGTGGTGCCTGGTCCGTACGGGTCAGCTATGATCCATATACGTGACATCGCACATCCTGGGATGCGACTATCGCTGATTCTCAATATCGATGCTGAAACGATATATCGTGCGGCCCTATTTTATTTATTTTCCCCTCAATAACTATCATTTTTATTGAACATTTAGTGCTATAATACAGAACATAGCTACAATTTATAAAAAGTATGAAAGAAGCAGCTTTGCCATAATCACAGCAGAAATATTCAATATTATGTTGTAGTATATCCGGAGGGCCGTCCTTCAGAAATTGTATTCGACAACAGGAAGTTTTTCAGTCACAAAGCTTGCTCTGAACAACTTAGTTTAGTTGTTAATTGTTTATACGCTGTCATGTCCTATTTTTCTTTTAGCTATACTTTAAAGTGCCATACACAGTCAGACTTTGGAAAGGTGACCATGCAGTTCGAGCTGGAGGTTTGTATCCTGCAGAAGCCTGAGGTAGTCGGGATCCGTCGACAGCGACTCAAAGGTGACGCATGGGTGTATAAACACCTGGTAGAGGACATCCTGTCCACCTCCAGCATCTGATGTCACCCTGAGATGAATGGGTGGACGGAGTATGTTTGATGTTCATTATAGATGACCCTCCAGTTGATGACAATGTCCATCATTTTTCATCATTTATGTGCAGGAGGCAGTACAGTATTAGTATTGAAATGTAAAAAAATATTTTTGTCACTTTATACATCCTTCTAATTTAGCAATGAGCAATATTCAAAGCATTATGGCAGCAAGTGTCTTTTATTTGTTTTTTGTGTTCGTCTCTCTTCTATTGTGTCATGTTTTATTTGTTTTAATATGTAACGTTTCTAATCTGTTACCCTTTTCAAGAGGTCTGTCATTTTGTTCATGTTTACTTTGTAATAATGTCAATCTGATTTGAAATTAAATATTTTTAACATCTGTCTCACTGTATCAATGTTTTAAATTGTTAAATGTAAATGTTAACGAGCGTCAAACATTTTCCTCTGATTAGCTTTATTAATATTTAAATTATCCCATTTAACGGCCTACAGCAATATATAAACTATAAAAATCTATTTTCGCCTGCAAGTAAGGTTAGTTGGTATTTAATTTCATGCAGTGAAATGCTGTTGTGCAAGTGACGTTTTCCTAAATGAAAAATACTAAATAAATAATTTTTAATAATTAAATAATTTTTTTTATTGAATGAGTTCAATACATGATGATATATTAACTTTAAAAAAAGGAATATTTGTAGTTAAATATAAAATTTATTTTCCATATTGCTATACCATTTATAAGATGGCTGCCAAAAAGAACCGAAATAGTAACCAGATAAGGAAAAAAAACTTCCCTTTCAAATACAGGTGCATCTTATTAAGATTGACCTGTGTGTGTGTATGTGTGTATATATATATAACTTAAAGTCAACAAAATGAGAATAAGACAAAAAAAAAGTTGCCCATGAGAACAAAAACCTCCCTTTAGCCTGTCAAACTGCCTGTTTAATATTACTTCAAAAAATTGAATAGCTGAAACCCCTCCCACCATTTTATGGTATGTATAGGTCTGTAAAACCAATATGTCACACACTGGTAAGATCATGTATTATCTCGCTTTAACTGTTCTATTATGATTGAAGTGGGAGCAACCTGTGTGTCAGTCCTACTGTGCATATCAGCATAACAATAGCTATTAGTGTGACAGATATGAGTGCTTACATGGTTAACATCAGATGAAGTGTGTGAGCTGCTGGGGAGGTGGATGGTTAATGGGGGGGGTAAGGTGGTATTATGGGGATGAACAAACCCCCCCATTGATAATGACTCCTGCTGTGCATTTTGTAGAGGCGGGGCAAGGGCCAGCTGAAGGAACAGACGCTCGCTGTCATCTCTTTCACATCTCCTTAAGCCGTCTCTGTTTTTCTGTTTCTCCATACCCTCAATATAATTTTTTATTTAGTTTAACTTAAGCTTTTTCTGCTCTTCCTCGCTATGAATGTTCTTTGGTAGCCTATAGACGGGGGGAAAAAAAACATTAATTACTTCATAGCCCAAAGTAATCTTGTACTGTAGTGCTTAAACAGTGGGGGAAAAAAAGTGAATTTAAATTCATATCAGTGCATGTGCCCTAAAGAGTCTGCTAACACATGACCTCAGGTCTTTTCATGCATTACTCTCACTTATACACCATTGAGGTGCTAAATGTAATGAGGTGAAAGTGTGTTTACCCCTTCCTCTGCTTGTCTTTGTGTGTTTTCTCGGGTCAACGAATGCAGTGATGTTTCTCTTCATTACGAATCTGACAGATTCAGAAGGCGCCTGCACGGTGACGGCTCATTTTCCAATTACCTCCTTCAGTTTTAACAAATTTTTCTTTCCATTGATGCCGCTTGCAGTCTGGTGCCTGTTCATTAGGTGACTTCATATTCCAGAGATGTGGGTTTCCATCACACACACACACACACAGACCCAGAGCTAATGGGCATGTACAGTAGATGGCGGCGTGTGATGTCTCCGATGGGAAAATTATTCGCTGTGTTGTTTTGTTAACGGACGACTGGTTCCAGTGGTTGAGGAACAAATGAAGAGTTTGATTTTCATGCCGAAATGTCTTTTCAGCCTGAGGAAACTATTGGCAAATATGCCAGCAGCGCAGGACAATGACATGATCTTTGTACATGTAAAAAAAAAAAAAAAAACTGCTGTTAGAGCAGGGTTTAAGAGTTGAAGATATAGACCGAATGATATCTTTACTACTGATTAGGGGTATCAAGCCTTTTTTAAGACAAAGGTAAACAGACAATGACTACATGGTTGGCTTACTTTAGCTTACTAGAATTAAAAGGGCTATGAGCATTTTGATTTTGTCAGAACCCCAAACATATTAAAACAGCTCTTGCCCTAGTTATATGATGGCTTCTAACATCAAATAGATGAAAACATGATCAAATAACTGCAAACATTTACATGTCAATGACAACTATTCATTCACAATGAGGTTAGATGTATCCTTGTGAAAAAGAAGCACTAATTTACAGAAATAATTTAAAAGAATATACTTAAGTGTGAACTGAGTGTAATTTTATGGACTTAACTGCATGATAATTATAATTAAATTCAAATGAATTTATATTAAATGCAGTTAGCTGAACTTTCGAGGAATTGTTTGACCCACTTAAGTTGGACTTAAGCACATCTTTAGATCTCATTTTATAATTACTTGTTACTATGTTGTCTTTAACAATATAAGTAAAAGCATTTATGGTAATCTAAAATATACCATAATGTAAGCTTGCATGTCATGTATTTTACATACAGGTGCTGGTCATATAATTAGAATGTCATCAAAAAGTTGATTTATTGACACCTCGCACAAGGAGGGCAAGACACAAAAGGTCATTGCAAAAGAGAGCTCTGTGTCCAAGCACATTAATAGAGAGGCAAATGGAAGGAAAACATGTGGTAGAAAAAAGTGAACAAGCAATAGGGACAACCACAGAGACCATAGAGATTCACAAAGAGTGGACTGGAGTCAGTGCTTCAAGAACCACTACGCACAGACGTATGCAAGACATGGGTTTCAGCTGTCGCATTCCTTGTGTTAAGCCACTCTTGAACAACAGACAGCGTCAGAAGCGTCTCGCCTGGGCTAAAGACAAAAAGGACTGGACTGCTGCTGAGTGGTCCAAGGGTATGTTCTGATGAAAGTAAATTTTGCATTTCCTTTAGAAATCAGGGTCCCAGAGTCTGGAGGAAGAGAGGAGAGGCACACAATCCACGTTGCTTGAGGTCCAGTGTAAAGTTTCCACAGTCAGTGATGGTTTTGGGTACCATGTCATCTGCTGGTGTTGGTCCACTGTGTTTTCTGAGGTCCAAGGTCAACGCAGCCATATACCAGGAAGTTTTAGAGCACTTCAAGCTTCCTGCTGCTGACCAACTTTATGGAGATGCAGAATTCATTTTCCGACAGGACTTGGCACCTGCACACAGTGCCAAAGCAACCAGTACCTGCTTTAAGGACCATGGTATCCCTGTTCTTAATTGGCCAGCAAACTCGCCTGACCTTAAACCCATAGAAAATCTATGGGGTATTATGAAGAGGAAGATGCGATATGCCAGACCCAACAATGCAGAAGAGCTGAAGGCCACTATCAGAGCAACCTGGGCTCTCATAACACCTGAGCAGTGCCACAGACTGATCGACACCATGCCACACCGCATTGCTGCAGGAATTCAGGCAAAAGGAGCCCCAACTAAGTATTGAGTGCTGTACATGCTCATAGTTTTCATGTTCATACTTTTCAGTTGGCAAAGATTTCTAAAAATCTTTTCTTTGTATTGGTCTTAAGTAATATTCTAATTCTCTGAGATACTGAATTTGGGATTTTCCTTAGTTGTCAGTTATAACCATCAAAATGAAAAGAAATAAATATTTGAAACTTATCAGTCTGTGTGAAATGAATGAATATAATATACAAGTTTCAGTTTTTGAATGCTATTAGTGAAATAAATCAACTTTTTGATGATATTCTAATTATATGACCAGCACCTGTATATTTGTAATTTCACATATATATATATATATATATATATATATATATATATATATAGATGAAGTTGCAATTTAGTATATTTAAAACATATTAACTTTAAATGTAACATTTGGTATCACAAACACTTTATAATTAAAATTATACATACCTTACAGTTGCTTTAATGTGTTAGCCATCAAGATAAGTGTAGCCTACTTTTTAAATCATAACAAACAATTATTTCCACAAAAATATTTAACACTTGTGTGTTAATGAACAGTCCTGAAATTCTGAGAAATCCAATAAGTATAACTCAATTTCAAACCATTTGAGGAAAACAATTGCCTTTTAAGTTTAAAATCTGTGAACATATCTATTTCCATTTGATTCCACACTTAAATGAAACTATAAATCTACTTCATAATTTGTGTAGCTGAAACTTAAAGGTAACTTTTTTTTGTTCAACATTTAAATAATGAGTCGATACATTATCACTCCTTCCAAAACATGTTTAGTCTTAAGCCGATTAACTATGGTGAGCCCATCGTGTTTATATTTTAGACGTGTCGGGGTGGTTTTCGTGAGATTTTGCATATACGTCACTCGCCCGTGCATGTCATCACATCCATAAATAGAGAAAAGTTACTCTGCTCCGTCGAACCTCCGGTGATAAACCAATTTAAAATAGACACCGAACAGAGGATAGTCTGTTGGCAAAAAGAAAACACAAAAGAGCTTGTATTAAAATGACTTGGATTTTCGGGAGATGGCAAGAACTGGGAGATTCGAAAGGTTGCAAAAGTGATGCGTCATGCGGAGATTGTGTTTTTATTACTTTACAGGCAAGAACGACATTTTATTGAACAGACACATTTCCATATGAAGCTCTCTAACAGTTTATTGTAAAGCATTATCTATTGTGAAGGAGTCACGCCGAGTTGAAGAACAACCAAAACAATGTTTTTCCGCAAAAGGTGTGCGGTTTTGTTTTAAAACCGTCAGCAGGCCAAAGGTACATAATGTAACTAATTGCATTATCCCATTAAATTAAGAATCTCAAATCTTTTACTGTTAACTGCTAGTTAGCAATAGCACATACTAATGTTACATGAATTAGTATAATAAGATACAATCACTGTGCTGAAGTGTGCACAGCCGAGGCTTTCTAAAGGATTAGTTCACTTCAGAGTTAAAATTTACTCATCTCCATGTCATCCAAGATGTTTATGTCTTTCTTTCTTTCTTTAGTCCAAAAGAAATTAAGGTTTTTGAGGAAAACATTCTTGGATTTTTCTCCAGAAGTGGAATTTCAACAGGGTACAACAGGTTGCAGGTCCAAATTGCAGTTTCAGTGCTGCTTCAAAGGGCTCTAACCGAGGAATAAGGGTCTTATCTATCAAAACGATAGCTAATTTTCTTTAAAAAAAAAAAAATTGTAAATAAATCATTTATATACTTTTTTTCCCCACAAATACTTGTCTTGCACTAGCTCTGCGATGCGCCACGCATTCCATAATAACTTTGGATAGGTCACGCGTGATGTAGGCGGAAGTCCTGAGCAAGTGTTTGCAAAGAGAAGGCTGCATCCTACTGAGGCTGTGTCCTTCTTAGTCCAGCCCTTCAGAGGCTTCTAGACTAGAGTCCTCCTCAGCATTAAAAGCTAGAATGAGACAGTCTACCAAGTGTGCATGGCTACTCCATAAATGTTTTGAAAATACTGTTTGAACTTAATTTTGGGGAAAAAAATTTTTTTTATATTAACTGGTTTAAGTGTACTATAAGTGTAACAGTAGTAAACTTTAAGTGCACAACTACTTTACAGCTACCTGTACAAGTGAACTTATTAGTATACTAGCAGTTTACTATTTTAATACTAGTAGTACATTTTTAGTATTTCAAAGTACACTTTGAAGTGTACTCTCAGTAAACTACTAGTTTAATGCAAATTTACTTTTTATATTTTATTTTTGCACTTTAAATATACTATTATGTTCCTATTTAGGTTTTTTTTTTTTTTTTACTTGAAAAACCTTTACCTGTATTTTAACTCCATTTTAAAAACATTTTATTCAAGCTTCATGAATCCTTTTTTTATCAACACCTAAATGTGGGTTTCAAAAGTTTCACAAAATAAAGGAAACATTTTTAACAAAAAGCTGAAAAAAATTGCATTTAAGTCAAAGACTTCATCCGGATGTCCATCAACAAAGCTTCACGGTTCTATAACTCGTCCGGCATTAGGCAGATTTGATTTATACGCTGTTTAATGTTTGATGATCGCTTTATTTTACATTTGCTTGAGTACTCTTCTATCGCTTGTTTCACCTTCTTCTTCTTCTGCGTTTTGATCCGGAGATTCTGTACAGTTTCAGAAGATGTGTAACAGCGCCCCCTACCGTATAGCCTCAAAATTCAGTCGATGGCGATGAAAGAGTTAAGAAGGTTTAAAGTAAATTCAGCTACTCAGAATTAGGAATATATCTGTTTTCTTTATAAATCAATATTTTCAAACAATGCACATTGATAAGAGCATATATAAAACTATGTGGAAAAAAGAATTTGATAAGCTACTAAATAAAGAGATTAAACACAACTACAAGCCCAAATATACATAGACTTTTCTGTCAGTATAAGTCAAGAGTACTTTTTTTTAGTATACTTGCTACATATATAGTGGTCTCCATACTCGTGGTGAAATGGGGGAATGGCCCTGATTAAATTAGTGCATAGAAATACCATAAGAAAAACAACTTGAAAGAAAGAAACAAAAGAAAAACATTTCTGCCACCTACTGGACTGGAGTGTGAAGAGCTGGATGGGCCCAAGAGAGTGTTCTGAAGGAAGGAAGAGTTAAGTCATACAACAACATGAGGGTGACTAAATGATAACTGAATATTCTTTTTTCTTTCTCTCTTTTTTTGAGTGAACTATCCCTTTAAGAGTTCTAGAACAGATCATTTCTGCCACCAATTTCCGAAACTTCCAACAAGTTTTAACAAGTCTTAGTTTGTGTAAAAAGGTGCAGAATATTTGTGAAAAGAGAAATGATCGATCTAAACCTGGTGGATGCCGTGCAGTGAGCGTGAGTGCGTGTGTGTCAGTGTATCATAAAGATTTATTACATTGAAACTGCTCATTATCATGTAGACTGGACTTACTCAGTCATGCAGAGAATTAAAATCCCTAATTGTGCTGTCATCCTCTCTTTCTCCTCTCTCTCTTTTTCTCTCTTTCCTTGTATCTGACCCCTCCAACTCTCATCCTCACCCTCTCTTCCTGTCCGTTTCTTTTCCGTCTGATCACATTCTGTAATTTTACCTTCCACATCCATCTCTTTTTGGTCTGTTTTCTATTCCTCTCATCTTTCTCTCTTCTCCTCCTTGCTATAATTCTCTCTATCCGTTGAATGACTTTCATCTTACTTTCCCTCCCTTTCCACCTTCAGTATCTTAGCCATTTTCACTTTTTCATTATCTGTCTGGCCCTATCCCTAATCTTCACTTTTCTCTCTCCATCTGTCCTTTTTGTATAGTTTCCAGGTCTTTATCTCACTCTAACTTGATGTATTTGTTTAGTGGCTGCACTCCTCGTGTTATTGTGGAAGTTGTCACACACACTTGTGTGGAAAAACAATATAATTTTACAGTAAAAACAAAGCTTTTTTAAATGCTAAAATATTTTTATCACCTTTTATTTTTACTTTTGTTAGATTTGTTGTATTCAGTTTTTTTTTTTGTTTTTTTTTTACCATAAATGTAACAATATTAATGGAATTTTCCAAATGTATTCATTCTTGTGTTTTTAACACGTTTAACCTTTTTGAATGTGTTAAAAAAGGACTTATTTTTGAATCGCTTCCAATTCTTTAAGTTTCCCTGTCTATTTCTCTCTCTTTCTCTCACACACACACACACACACACATTTCCTGCTGTCTTCTTGTCAGTAACATTACAGCTTAAACCGACAAGGTTAAAGTCCTAAGACCTCTTTCAGGGCTGTGTGTTTGTGTGTGTGTGTGTGTGTGTGTGTGTGTGTTTGAGCTACAGAACACTAATACTCACACACACTCTCCACTTGTAAGCAGGAAACAAACACACCAAAACAACAAAAGCCCAGAGGAAATTGAGAAGCATCAAGGAAAAACCCTCTATTCACTGCTGTACAAAATGCTCCCAGTGGCTTTCAGCTGGGTGTCTGATCTGTGTGTGTGTGTGTGTGTTTGATTTATGAGGACACAAATTTGTATAATGATATGGTTATGACAATGGTATTACGACTTAGACGTATGAGGACATTTCATGCGGCGTCATATTTAAAATAGCTTTAAAACATACTAAACAATGTTTTATTAAAAATGCAGAATGTTTTCTGTGATTGGTAGGTTTAGGGGTAGGGGTAGGGAGAGAGAATGTAAAATGTTTTGTACAGTATAAAAACCATTACGCTAGAAGTAAAACAAACCTGTGTGAGTGTGTATGTGTGTGTGTGTGTATGCTTTATTTAGCTATACTTTGGAGAAATTGCTCTTATAAGTTAGCTTTATTTGACAAAACCTCCCTCTTGGGATATTTGGTAAAGGTGATCCATAAATAAAGAAATGAAAATAAATAAAATAAAGTAATATATATGTATGCATAATATATATACAGTGCTGTCAAAATGAATGCGTTGATGCATGCAATTAATTGTTTCAGTTAATGCAGCATCCAATTTTTCCATCCTTTGACTAGCGTTACAATATATGATCATGCTCTCATTCATGGAAATGAGAAACCATTTAAACCATTTTAAACCGATAAGACAGAAAAGAGAGCGTAGTTCTGGCGCGCGTCTGTGAATCTCTTGTCTATGTGACACACACGACTCGTGCGCACAGAAAGCCGCTTCAAACAGAGCTTGAATGGATAAAACACATAATTATGCCAAAATGCCAGTTGACGAGTATCCTCGCAAGCACAGTTAAGTGAAGTCTTAAATGAATGTTAAAATGTCCTGAAACCTCCCTGTTCAAAGCTGGAAAAGTGTGAGTGTAGAGGGGGGGAAGAGGGGAGAGAATGACCAATGAAACAGAGACATACAACACACTCATTATACAGAATAATGAAAATTAATAAATGAACACATAGAAAAAGGACATCTTCCAAGCACAAGGGAGACATGCATAAAAAGATTTTAAAGGGCTAATAACATTTTCATTATGTTCACGAGCACTCAGTCTCATAACATCCATTCTTCTTTGAATTTTCGGTCTAAATCATTGTCTTTTGTGTATCGGAATAACCGTGTCATCAAGTTCAGATACATCACTGTATCAGCGTCTATTTTGCACATATATTTCATTTGAAGAAGACATGATGAACCCTGCTGGTTCATGTTTGGAGCAGGAGAGTGTGTGAAATACGTCTCTAAAAACTTTAAACACTGATACTTAGTTCTGTATATGATCTGCGATCCATGTTGGCGAGTGTTGTTAAACCTCTGCAGAGTAGGCAGAGCTGAATGAACAGCACTTTTGTGACATTTGAATTCTCAAATCGATCGCATGTGAACTATTTTCCATTTGTGCTGGTAACTAAACAAACCACCTGCACCCAAACTTCTGCTCTGGTCGCATCACAGGAAAACGCATTTTTGTGTTGTAGCACTGAGGAAACAAGCAAGACCCATGTCTCTGAATGACAACAATAGGCAATGGGACAGAAGCAACAGAAGTGATACTTCCTCATGCATAATACCGCAATTATAATCTGTAGCAAATTTAGCTCAAAAGAAATATGAATAATTAATTACAACTTATTACAATTAATTATAAATATTTGGATCAGTTAATAGAATTAACTTAACGTAGTAAAATCAATTTTACAGTCAATTAACCGGTTTGTCCAGTGGACACTTGGTTAATTGTTTATTAGTTCTAAGAAATGTTCATTTCCTGGTTATGGGAAATGACATTCTTACTCTACAGTACTACTTAGAGCACGTAGTCAAAATCTGCATGATTAGGGACTCCCGTATATGAGCATGAAACATAGACAACTTCGCATGTAACATGCATAAGACTTTATTAACTAGACTGAACACTTAAACTACTCTAACATTCACACACATACATACATCCATACAGTGTACCACGAGAAAAAGAGAGCTGATGCAGAATACAGGATAGCAAGATATAGCATTGTTTGAAAGTCAACAGATCAACAGCCTTGAGCAAACCATCAGTTTAGTTCTAACACACCCTTCTTTAAAAGGGGTAAGGATACTTGATGTATCAAATAATGAGACTAAGTGTGATACTTGCATGTCTCGCCCATTTGAATTAAACTGTCCTGATGCAATTTGTAGAGGCTCCGTTGATCTTGTTGATGTTGTCTTGATGAGAGAGAACCAGTTGGATTCAGAGGATCTTTGGTGAATGGAAAGACAAGGCCGCAGCCTGGCACAAACTTGGGGGTCTTCAGAACTTCTAGCTCAGCGTCATTTTCACAACAGCTTTTCCTCAGTACCAGAAGAAGAAGAGGGAGTTGATCTTGTGATCATTTTTAAAGTGTGAAGATGTCACACCTTCTGGAGGTTACTGAGCCAATAAGGATTTGTTCCTTCGGAGGGAACTTTTACGACCCTTTGTTCTCTAGCAAGATATTTGCATAAGACATCATATTGGATGGATGAGAGAAGCACCTTCTAGATTCTTATTATACTTGATGTGTCAGAGTTAACAAAATGTAATGTAAATTAACAGATTGGGAGCGAAGATTGGAGTCCAGAGAGACCAAACATGCTACCCATGTGATTTATAGTTAGTCATAATATGCAACTCTGAAACATTAATACAAGAAGTTCAAAAGAGAGAATTAATACATAGATCAAACCCTATAAAAGGAGAATTATGAGAGGGAAAAATTGGATACATGTTTATACATCTCTTGAGTGGTTATATATAGAATATATAGGATTAAAACGGTTTATTTGTCCTTCTCAACCAAAATGAAGTCAGAGTCACATTCTCTGCACATTCTTTAAGGTCGTAAACCCTATCAGATGGTGTCCACGGGGGAGGGTTCCAGACCTCAGAGTGAGTTTTTAAAGATTATTTGTTAAGTATGACAAATAATCATGTCTGATTTGTCTCAGTCGTTACATAATTCCCCCCTTTCGATCGATGTTGTCCTTCCCATGGGCAACAACGAACGACGTTTAAGGTGTAGAAAGATCGGACACGCCTCTGGCACACAAGGCTGGAAGTCCTTGTTGGGCTCTGGGTGTTTGGTGTCTCCTGGAGTGGTGGTCGTTCCATGGCGGATGGTGTAGACAGTAGACAAGTTCATGTCTCTGAGCTTGTGCTGAAAGTGTCGAGGAGGCCTGAAAGTGTGTCACTTCATGTGCCATTTCAGGGTTTGTCTGAATTAATCCTTCTCCTTCTGCGGCTGCAGAGGCTCTCAGGAAACTGGCTGGTGAAGTGTTTAGCAGGATGCTTTGGCTCCCCCCTTTGTGCCTCTGTGCTTGGCAGGGGGAGGTTGCTCTGCTGATTCTATGTGGGGGAGTGAGATACCTCTCCTGCTGTGGTTCTTTTTGCAGCAGGTAAGAGTATCTCAGTCCTCTTTGGACCATGTCAAGTTCATCTTTGTGTTGTCCAGCGGCTGGGTCAGAGCTTCACTCCCAGGTCTGGAAACATTCAGGTGACCTTCACAGGCCCTGATTCTGTCGTCTTTGTCCAAGAGTTCAGAAGGTGCTGCTTTTAACAGTGACTCTTTGTAAAAAAAAGGTCTTTTCCCAGGTCCTCTCTGGTTGCCTTTTCCAGTTGCTCTCGTGGTTCACCTGCCAGAGCCTTTTGTAGTCTGTGGATTTTTCTTTTTGTGACTCCATTCTGCTACGGTCCTTGTGTCTGTCCTGAGCTTCCATCGCAAGCTGGTCTATGTGGCTTTTAGCATGTGGCTTTTAGCATGTCCCAGCTCCTTGTGAGACTCTGTGATCTGGAGTTTGAGGTTGTTTACCTCCTGTTCCAGACTTTATTAGGCTGTGGGCCAGGAAGAAGATGACCTCAATCAGATCTTTATGATCGTACCTCCAGTTTGAGTCTTCTGCCTTTACTTCTCTTCCATTGTCGTCCAGTTGCTTTTGGCTCTGGTGCTGTGGGTCATCAACAGCCCTGGTTAGAAGGGTGTTCTTCATGCCACCTAGCTAGTCCTTTTGGTCTGCCATCTAGGCAGATAGGCTGAGCATCTGCAACATTTTGTCACACTTGTGGTGAGAGTAAGGGTGAGAGACTTATGCAAGATCAAACAGAATTTGGAGCTGAAGACACAGAGGGGCAGCAAGGAGTACAGCTAAGTTTAATAAATGACTTAAGATTATTCTTATGGTCAAATTATTTCTCAGAACCTACTGATGGCTCACAACAGGCTTGATCTCTGAACAAATGAAAAAGAGAAAGAGAGAAGAAGAGGAGAGCTTTCCTATTAGATTATGTTTATTAGAGTTGCCCATAATTATGCCATAGCAATTGTTTAGATCACTTGTGAAGTTGGCTCATAAAAATGAAACAACTGTTTTAAATAAACAAAATCAAGAAGGAAAGTATGTCTAGTTACTTTAGTGGTTCTATGAGGAAATGAAACCACACTAGAACAAGAAGGGAAAATGAAATAATTAAAATAGATTCAAGAAATAGTAATCATAATAAAATGAATAGATGACTGCTACAAGAATTCTTTTCAAGCTAGGCAGTTTACATTTAATTAAAATTTAATTTAATTATAGCAACTGCAAATTTAGATGAACAGAAATTATCTAAGAAAAATTTGAGGTATGGAAAGAGACAGTGAGAAAGCATTCAAAACTTTATATTAAATTCAGTAAAATGCAAATATGGTTTGGCATTTGCAAATTTTACACATGTAAACTCTTCTCTCTACTTTCTGTAAGTCAAAGCTTGTTTAAGCATACATAGTTACGTCAGTCTAATACATGAACACTGATGATCTTTTCAGCGAGTGAAATACAGCATCACTCTAACTATAATTTCTGAGGCCTTTACACTGTAGAAAGGGGAGCATCGCCCAAATCTACATTTGGATTTCTTCAACCAACGCAGAATAATCAATTATAATCTTATGAATACTACAGCACAGGGATTGGATTGAATGAGCTCTTTCTCATAAATAAATGCAGAGAAGCACTCAGAACCGGGTGACGTAGAGCCGCCTCTGCAAGCCTATCCACACACTCCGAGGCCCGAAACTATGCCAAATTTTGTGATGAAGCTTCGACTTTGCTCTGAAAAATTGATCTGAAAAATGCAAAAGTAAGCAATTTCCACTTGTTGATAAACTTTATGACATGCAACCTGTATATATCTGTTCACAGCTCAAAAAGTAAGTTCTGGGGCTTAATGACATTTTATTTGTGGCAAGGCACAGATCTGGCCAAGGTTACAAAAAGATTTCTGCTGCACTTAAGGTTCCTAAGAGCACAGTGTCCTACGTAATCTTTAAATGGAAGATGTTTGGGATGACAAGAACCCTTCCTAGAGCTGGCCGTCCGGCCAAACTGAGCTATCAAGGGAGAAGAGCCTTGGTGAGAGAGGTAAAGAAGAACCCAAAGATCACTGTGGCTGAGCTCCAGAGATGCAGTCGGGAGAGTTGCAGAAAGTCAACCATCACTGCAGCCCTCCACCAGTCGGGGCTTTATGGCAGAGTGGCCCGACGGAAGCCTCTCCTCAGTGCAGGACACATGAAACCCCGCATGGAGTTTGCTAAAAAACACCTGAAGGACTCAAAGATGGTGAGAAATAAGATTATCTGGTCTGATGAGACCAAGATTTGTCTTTAATTCTAAGTGGTACATATGGAGAAAACCAGGCACTGCTCATCACCTGTCCAATACAGTCCCAACAGTGAAGCATGGTGGTGGCAGCATCATGCTGTGGGGGGTTTTTCAGCTGCAAGGACAGGACGACTGGTTGCAATCGAGGGAAAGATGAATGCGGTCAAGTACAGCGATATCCTGGATGAAAACCTTCTCCAGAGAGCTCAGGACCTCAGACTGGGCAGAAGGTTTACCTTCCAACAAGACAATGACCCTATAAGCACACCGCTAAAATAACGAAGGAGTGGCTTCACAACAACTCCGTGACTGTTCTTGAATGGCCCAGCCAGAGCCCAGTTGAGCATCTCTGGAGAGACCTAAAAATGGCTGTCCACTAATGTTTACCATCCAAAAAACTGAGCAAAGGGTCTGAATACTTAGTACCATGTGATATTTCAGTTTTCTTTTTTAATAAATCTACAAAAATTTCAAGAATTCTGTGTTTTTCTGTCAATATGGGGTGCTGTGTGTACATTAATGAAGAAAAAAATAGCTTAAATGATTTCAGAAAATGGCTGCAATATAACAAAGAGTGAAAAATTTAAGGAGGTCTAAATACTTTCCGTACCCACTGTATATATCTGTTAGACCTACCTAAAAAACACTGTTTACAAGGTTACAATGGTCAAAAACAATAACTTTTTTGTGCAAACCATTACGCCTATCGAAAGTCCCCATATTAAAAAATGAAAACACAACGTGTGTGTGTGTGTGTGTGTGTGTGTGCATTTTTGTGACATATCAGGACACAAATGTGTATAATGTCATGGGTATGACACTGGTATTACCTCAACCTCAACGTGAAATATAAGGACATTTCATATGTCCCCACTTTTCAAACAGCTTTAAAAACATATTAAACAATGTTTTATTAAAAATGTAAAAATGCAAAATGCAGAATGTTTTCTGTGAGGGTTAAGTCTAGGGGCGGGGGGGGGGGGGGGGGGGGGGACAGAATGTACAGTTTGTACAGTATAAAAACCATTACGCCTATGGAATGTCCTCACTTTGATAGAAAAAACGAACATCTCTGTGTGTGTGTGTGTGTGTGTGTGTGTGTGTGTGCGTGTGTGTGTGCGTGTGTGTGTGTGTGTGTGTGTTCTGTGTAAATGAATTCAGACCAGCAGTCTAGTGCAGTGTATGAAACAGTAGAAACCCTGCTATGAAAGTGAGTATAGACTAAAATAATACAGCTCTTTCCTGCATAGCTTACTTGTGTTGGGATTCTTTCTCTCTCTTGCTGTCACTGTCTCTTACTCTCACTCATCCCCCAGCCTTCTCTCTCTCTCTCTCTCTCTCTCTCTGTCTCTCTTCCTCTCTCTGTCTCTAATTGGGTCTAGGATGAGTTTCTTTCGACAGGTCCATTCATCATGGACGAGACCAGAAGGACAAACCCTCTGGGAGAGACGGAGAGAGAGAGAGCAAGGAGGGGGGTCAGACAGCTGGATGAGAGGGTCTTTTGCCTGTCAGCTCACTTCTCTCCTCTTTTTTCCTCCTTTCTTTTTTCCAACTCGTCATGAGTGTCAGTTTTACAGGCATAGGAAAAGACAAGGAAATTGTACAGCTCACTGGAGCATTAGTTAGACGATTAGATCAACATTTGTTTTAACCCTTTAATGCAGACACAAATGTTCACACACTTGAACTAAACTTTTACTCTGTTGTGCATTTTAGAAATGAGAATGGAGGAGTAGGTTACAGAAGAGTGAACGGTTGTGTGTGTGTGATTGCAGGATGACAGCAAGCACTCAGTTACTCATGATGTGAGTAACGTCTTATTAAATCACACTGCACACTGTGAGGCAGTGCTTGTCCCCTGATATCCCTTCCGCAAATGACTGATGTTTGAAACAATCTACATTTTGCATTTTCTTAAAGACACATGGAAAGTGTGGAAATACTCACTTTTTGTCTGTTTTATGCATGCGTTTTGCATCATGTGATACACTGTAAATGAAAATTGGGTCAATGCTGATGCACAACGCTGGCTCTAACACTGGACAGACATTGAATTTTGGTTGGAAATGAAAATCAAGTTGACGTCATAATCCAACGTCGGCTTGACGTCTGCCTCCAACACTGGACGGATGTTGAATTTTGGTTGAAAATAAAATAAAAATGGGTTGTGTTAAAACCAAACAGTGGACTTTTCACAGACTGTGATGATGCATTTCCACAGTTATTAACATTGCGAATCTAGCAATTTTTCATATTTTTATTTATAAAACCATACTTTGTAATGCATTGCCTTGCCATTACATTTCAGAAAACTAGTTAACACTGCAACATGAGTGTTTCTAATATAATGGCTGAGGGAGTGACTGCTTATTTGACAACTTTTTCTCTCTTCTGACTACTGTAATCAAGCTCTCAGTATTTTATTCCTCTTTTTGAAGTCATAGAAATCATGAATTTTATGTTTTGCTATTGGATAAAATGGAAATGCCGTTTGTTCCACCTCAAAGTAAATAAAATGGTAATTGTGGCTTTATTTCTCCCAATTATGCCTTTATGTCTCGTAATATATTGTGACTTTATTTATTATAATTACTTATTTACTTATCTATATCTTAGAGGAATACCAACATTCTACAAAACTTTTGTGCGCCACAGAAAAAAGAATGTCATACCGGTTTGGAACAACATGAGGGTGAGTAAATGATGACAGAATTTTCATTTTTGGGTGAACCATCCCTTTAAAATGAGACTATATCTCTAAATGCGACTTTATTTCTTATTTAAAACTTTATCTTAGAGTTACTTATCGTTTTCTCTTTCTCTGAGGTAGAAATGAGCTTCCATAACTTACAATGCATTCAATTTTATACATTTTCATCAAAACATGCTCCTTGGCAATCAAACGCACAACCTTGGGATTGCAAACTTGCTACAGAAACACCATCGTTTGCCCTCAACACAAATCCTTTGTAATTTCACCGAAAATGTCCTTATCTTTCAATTGCAGAACATATAGAAAGACCTTTAATACCAACTAACTTCTTTAGACATTTAAAAGTTTTAAATAAGAGCTAGTTCTTCTCTAAACTAATTACTGTAGGGAGTTCACTTTCCTGAAAATGACTGTTCACCTCTTAGCCTCCCCTAAGGCCCACTCACGACCATCAGCATGTGTGAATGTGAGAGAAAAAGAAACTGCAACTCTTAGTAATCAAGTAACTCAAGTTGCTTGTGTATGAGGGGGGGGGGGGGGGGGAGAACATGCGCGTCCTCTTGTAAGCGTGTGTGTATGTCTATGTGTGTGCCTGCAAGTGTCTTCACCTGCATGTCAGCTTTACACTCCTCTGTCTTAATAAGACTCTTGCAATTACCTTACCAGCACCCTCCATTTCCACTCACACATACGCAGAAGTAGCTGCTCTGTGAGTGACGTTAATTTGCATGGCTTCTTGGCCCTCTAATGGCTATCTCTCCCACTCGTGCTCTTCTCGCAGAGCAAGAGCAAATAAAATAGACAGGAAAAATAAAAATGTCATGATTATTTATTTAATCAGGCTTGAAGGAGCTAGTCTAATAAAGAGAAAGAAAATTTGTCCAACACAGATGATTCATTTTAGTTTGTAGACTAAAATTCAGTTCTGAATTATATTTATCTTCATATTGGTGTACGCTCTCAATTATAGCTCCCTGTGTCTTATGAAGGATAGTGTGGTGTGGATGTAATTAACAAATGTGGATATAGTGTTCACATATGTTTTTCCCCTACACATTTATTGAAGCATGCTGAGCACTTTAAATGCACGTCTTTTGTGTAACTGATATGAATATCAACCGCATAATGAAAAGTTTTGGATGGCCGAGTGTCAGGCCTTGTATACAGTGCAACATCACTTGGACTTTTCACTCTTTGTATTTGTGTGAATGGCTGTCAGTTGGTGCATTTGGGGACTCTTTCTGCAGTAGGTGACAATGAGTGAGTGAGTCATTGAATAATTTACTTAACCTCTTCACTCAAAACAAGGCAATATTACACTCCTAATCATGAATATGAATATTCGTTTTTGTCCGTCCATTTAAAGTTTTACATTTTTAAGCTTAAAAAAGACGTCATAAAAGTTTTAATTCAGGCTTTTATACATGTACAAACACTGATCAATGCATGTGCACAGAGCACATCAAGTATTGTAAAGAGAAGCTCAATAGTGCTTGCTTGAGGCTCAAGAACAAATCTTTTGCATTCCAGCTTATGTTTACTATTCTTGATTTGCTCAGCTACATAAAGTGATATTGTCTTTACGACCGAGTTTTGACCAATTTATTTTAATGTGATATTTACATTCATAAAATAGCTCTTAAAGTGGATAGCTCATTTGTAAAGACTTGCTGATTCTAAAATAGAATTTACGTAACCTGATGGGGAGGCCAGCACACCAGCATTCAGTTGTCATGCTGGTCTTCTCATCGGGTATGTTCAGCTGGTGGTACTACATTGTTTTGGTAATTGTGCCCATTATAATTTAAGTAATCCCTGTGTGTATCTGTAAGAAATCAGAAAAGGTTTATTGGCATGGTTGGAGAATCAATTTAGGAGTTAAGTATCAGGTTTTGTAGGACACAACTGCATATTTAGGTGAGTAACTTCTGGATGCTTTAATGAGCTTTAGAAAAGGCTGCTAGGAGAGAATGATCCACTGTATCCAGAGTATCCAGAGTCACAAAAGTACATACCTGAGGAACTCCTCTGCTTTGAAGTGCTCATTCATCATGTTATCTGGCTGAGATTCAAGCCCTGCAGAAATCACAGTTTGCCACTGTGCTTGTATTCTGGGAATGCACCCAAGCACCGAAATATCACAAGTGCCAACCTGGCAAACTAGGTATCCGGGCAGTGACCCAAAACTGTGTTACTGAATGCGTACGAGAGACATGGTAACCTGGCACGCGACCAAATCCCAGCTGGTGCTGAGTGTGTATCCAGCTGGGCCAAAGCTGTTTTTTGTGTGTTTGTGGCGTGTTGTTGTTGTATTGCAGTTTGTGGTCCATTATCACCCCCTGTTAAGACCTCCTGTGGACCAGGCCACCAGCCAAAATTGAAGCGCTGGTAAGCTCCATTCTCACAAAGCGGGGAGGTTGTGTTTATGCAGATCTATAGAGGGAAGTAGATTCATTTCTGCTGTTTAGTCTTTTGAAAGTGTTTCTTTAATTATGTTTATGAAACCTGCGTCATATCTTGTTCTATATGCCTACATGTCTATAGCAATGTAACTTGACAAACAAAATTGTAAATAGTTTACAATTAGCACTAGAGTGCTTTTCCGTTTACCCATATAAATTTCCTTTTAATTTCTGGTTAAAATGGTTCATTTCTGCACACATCATTAAAAAGATATGCTTGAAAATAAATTGCTTTGGAATGCCCAGCTACAGTGGAGTTGTGCATATTAGAGGTGATTACATTAAAATACTGTACTTTTAATCGAAACTCTGTGTGTCTGTGAATATGGACAAAAATATTGGGATACCTGGCCAGTACACCAACAGGGACTATAATGACATTGCATTCTAAATGCATAGACTTTGATATGGAGTCTGTCCCCCCTTTGCAGATATAACAGCTTCCACTCTTCTGGGAAGACTTTTCAATGTATCTTTGTTGGAATTTTTGCACTGATGTTGGACTGCAAGGCCTGGCTAGTCACGTTCTTCCACACCAAACTCATCTGATCAAGTCTTTATGGAACTTGCTTTGTGCACTGGAGCAAAGTCATGCTGGAATAGGAAAGTTCCTTCCCAAACTGTTCCCACAAAGTTGGAAACATAGCATTGTCCAAAATCTCTTGGTATGCTAATAAGATTTCCCTTCACTCCCTTCACAGTCCTTACCATTATCCCTCTTCCATCAAACATTACAGTTGGCACAATGCAATCGGGTATGTAACGTTCTCCTAGCATCCGCCAAACCCAGACTCGCCCATCAGACTACCCAACAGAGATTCGTGATTCAGTGATTCAGTGATTCTTCACTTCACAGACCAGAGTCCAGAGTCCAGTGGTGGCGTACTTTACATCACTCCATCCGATGCATGGTATTGTACTTGGTGATGAGAGGCTTTCATGCAGCTTCTCACTCATGGAAACCCATTCCATGAAACTCCCTCTGCGCAGTTTTTGTGCTGATATTAATGCCAGTTTGTGACTCTTCAGCTATGGAGTCAACAGAGTTTTAATGACTTTTACGCACTCTGTGACCCCACTCTGTGACTTGATGGTGGTCTTCTGCATAGTGACTGAGATGCTGATGTTTCTAAATGTGTCCACCTTCCAATAATACCACTTACAGTTGGAATATCTAGCAGGGAAGAAATTTCACAAACTGACTTATTGTAAAATCCAACATCAGTGCCTGACCTGAACAAATACTGTACTGGACGATGGGCAAAGTTTCCCACAGAAATCCTCCAAAATCTTGTGGAAAGTGCTCCCAGAAGAGCGGAAGCTGTTTTAACTGCAAATGGGGGACCAACTATATATGAATGGCATTTGTCGCATCTCATTCACTTTACCACAAACAACCCCAATTCCATATGTTATGCATGTATTTATAATACATTTCCACTTCCCTCTAAGTGTGAACTACACTGTTAAAAATTACTGTAAATTTTACAGGGTTTGGCAGGGTTGCCAGCCAGTTACTGTAAAATTTACAGTAGTGTTACTGTAATTTAATTTACAGTAAATAACTGTATTTTTTAAAATTACGAAGGGTCAATTTACAGCAATATTCTGTAAATTTGAGTCAAACCAACACGTGACCCCAGAATGCATTGCAGTTTACAGCAATATGCTGTATTATTAAAAACAACCAGCGGCTGTAAAATAATGCTGTAATTTTTACAGTAATTCATTACAGTGTAGTACATTGCAAAGTCAAGATTTTTTGATTAATACTAATACAAGCTGTGAACTTAAAAAATTACTTTTATTCTGATGAACCAATAAAATTATGGCCAATATTTACAAATAATTACTTCTTAGTTTCACATTACAACATACGTAAATTGATAATTCACAAACAACATTCACTCATATGCACATACACAGAGTAGCCTATGACCCTGTATCAGGGATTAGGAGGAATGCCAGACAATTGAATAACCCTGAACAACAGTAAAACAAACAAATAAAAATCATAATAATAAAAATAACAATAATAATATAACAATAACAATATAATTCCATTAGAAAATCAATATCAAATCACATTTATTTCCAGCTTGTGGACAGATTTTAATTAAATGAAGAAATAAGCTAAGTCATGAAGAACCAAAAAGATTGAAATCAAGTGACATGATATCTTTGGCAAATTTTGTTCCGCAGTAAATACATTCAAATATTAAGACAACACACGACACGCAGAGAAAAACACCAAGAGTTTTTTTTACTACTAGAAAATTCAATAAAAAACATACACATTTCTTAAAGAAGCAGTTCATTCATTTACTCATTGCAAATATCTGTTTGCCTTCATCTGTCTGTCATGGTGGTTATTTCATAATTTGAATATTTTCGCAACGCTCACCAGAGAATACTTTTAAATCGGGCATCTCTAACTTTGGTGGATGCTACAGATATGTTATTGGACTGATTTTTTTCTTTTTCTTTCTTTCTTTCTCTATTTCTTTTGAATGGAACTGATTGCTGTTATCAAATTTGTCAAAACCTTTCAAACTTTCTTTAAAATCTGTAATCTTTACTTCAAAAACTGAGTAAAAAATACTTATGAACCCATTGGGAAAGAAACTATTAGCAAGTAATTACAGAAGGAGCTTCCGATTGTACACAGAAGGCCACAATAAGGTGATAACCAAGTCCTCTGTTTTTAAAAGTCTGCTTTTTTAATTGGGAAACCTTTAATGTTGGCGTGGACGTTCCGCTTGTAGAATCAACACAACATCAAATGTATTACTGTTTTAGGATCGTGAACCAGTTGATGTTTGTTCGGGAGATGCCATTTGACTCCTATATTTTCATGATGCTAAGCTTTTACTCATGATGATTCTTTTACTTTGGAAACATTTGAGATATGGAGTCATTAGCCGTATTTTAGAGACTAAACTACTTTGTTTTAAGGTATAATTGAAAGCCAGGAATATATTTTGCCACATTTTTTGTCAATGACAATGAGAGTGAATGCGAAAAATAAAACTAATTAAATTAACTTGTAGAACCAAGATTTTTTACACACGCTATTTAAAACTTAACACATGTAATTAAACCGAAATGTGCAAAGGGAAACGTGGCTAAAATAAATGAACTTTGTAATATTGTTAGGTCCTTTTAAAAGATACTGATAAGGTTTAGATATTTCCTTGCCACCAACATTTATTTTAAATTACAAAATCATAATCTGAAAATGGGGATTTTTTTTTTTTTTTTTTATGAAGGTGATCAACGGCTAACTTGTAGAATTTTTAATCCCGATGTCATTGGATTAAGGGGGTAGGAAGATCTGATGAGATTAAAGGTGCACCAGAGAGGAAAAGGGAGTAAAATGGGGGTGGGGGTGGAAATAAGAAATTGAAATAAGAGGGGATGAGAAAAGAGAAAGAGGTGTTGGATTTTGCTGGCGCAGCAGGTTTTGATCGTGTCGATGGAGAGGTGTGGCGTGTTCATGACCTGATGAAGGACAAAAGGACTGCATGTGTGTATTTAATGTGTATCTCTCTATTTTAAGCCAACAGAAATGCACAACCACTATTTAAACAAAAATGGTCCGATAAATGGCAAGGCAATCCTTTCATAATTAATCTAACATTCATTCTCAGCTCTTAAAGGGATAGTCCACCTAAAATCACCCTCACATCCTTCCCACCCTGTGTATATATGCACAACAAAAGAATAATGAATTGTTTTTATTGTCCATATAATGAATGTGGTTTAATGTTATTTTGGACTGACTTTCAGTATACTCAAACAGTTGAAACATGAGGTGTGAACTATCCGTATAAGAGAAGGGAATTAATGTTACCATCAGGAGTTTCTTGTACACTCTTAGAAGAAAAGGTTCAGTGTGGTACTACATAGAATCCTAGGGTTCTCGACTCAATTCTAAAGAACGCTCTATGCCAAAAAGGTTGTGTATGAGGAGAAATGTCTTTAATGATTGCATAATACTTTCATGTTTAGCGGGTTATTTCTGGTTATTTCTGTTTAATTAAACTCAAATTTAAAACATATTTCAACAAAATGAAACCATCATAAATCATGGGAACCCCTAAACTTTATATGAATATGATGTGCTTGACAGAACCCTTTCTTCTAAGAGTGTGCCCTGTTATATCATCAGAAAATAAAACCGCTTTTAAGTCTCAGAATATGTCCATTTTGATAATAAATTTGCAATTAGTTGACTAAAACTTCATACTGAATCTGTTCAATATTGTACTGCTTGGGGTGGTAGCACAATATACTGTATATAATAGAACAATTATTTATAGTTTCCTTGCTGTTAGAATATTAAATAGATTATATGAGTATAATTATTGCCTCTAGTTTGTTTGCTGGGATTTAATTAGTTTGTAAAATTAGCACGTAAAAAAAAACAATACTGTTAAAATTGTCGGCAGTGGCATCGGTTGATTGATTGGTCGGTCAAGCTCTGATCTCATTATGTCATGCAGACAGCTTCGCAATTTAGTGACGCGTGGTCATTCCGGATGACTCGGTAGAAAAATAAAGGCACTGTCCTTGATTTCAGCTGGTGTACTTCAGGTTCATAATGCCTCTGACTAAAAGTTTAAAAGGTCAAAGTTCACCAGTAGTCATTAGTGGTGAACGGCATCAAGGGTTTCTTTAGAGTTGCATAACGTGCAACTTATGGTCTACAAACAAATGTATTTTGTAATCCTATTTCTACTTTACAGTCCAGAGCAACAACATAAAAACATAAAAACTATCAACTTCTATATATATATATTCATAGGTTTGTCTTCTTTTTTTTTTTTCTTATTTCACATCAAAGTTTTGGTGCTTGTGACTCACTACTAAAACTACAGTGTTCTCCTTTTTCGAAAGCTACTCAGCAATGCACAGTGTATTGAAAACAAACAAACAAGGAAATCAAGAACTGGGAACACTCATCACAGACAATAGCTAAATAAAGCACACTTTTTGTCTTTTCTCGTCTACTAGAATCTAAAGTTAGATATCAATATATCAGTCAATAATGATATCAAAAGCTCTTGTCATTGTAAGTGATAGATGTACAGGATATCTCAGACAGACAAATAGGGACGAATGGACAGCATGATGTTGCTACATAGAGAGTTTGGTAAGGCCTCCACCTTGGTCTCATGCATTGTCTTGGCGCAGTACGGATGAAGGAATATTCCAAAAAAAACAGATTTGTCACTTTGTGCTTTTAAGAGTGTCTATTTGCACTACTGAAGAGTATCTTTGGGGAGGCTAAGGAGACATTTTGAATGGACAGACAGTATGACATCACTTCCTGTTGGGGAAATTAGCAGCGCTAACGGTGCTCCCCTTCTAAAATGTAGCAACTTTGCAAAAGTTTGTCAGCGCTTCAATGCCAGCAAGCTCTATTAATTGCAACTGATTTGCGTTTGGAATGAAACATCAGGGCTTTAAAAAGAGAACCAGCTACGTATTCCACGGCAACATCTTTAGCTAGCAGTAGCATTTGTCTGCAGTAAACTTTTACACACAATTATATATATTACTCTCCATCATAAATAGCTATAAATCTTACTAATGTACAGTTGAATAAGGGTATTCTGTACATATGTAAATAGTATTTATCTACACAGAGGAAGGAGAGGAGTCTTTAAAATACAGATGCTCTCATTCATGACAACAGTGCTTTAATGCTGCTATTTTCAAACATAATGACTAAAATCATAAAACAGTCCCATTTACAGCCATCGCATCACAACTAATGTTAAACTTCCATCTTATTTAAAGTCCATTATATTTGAATGGTTCCTAGATTAGAACTGAGGGCTCAAATATTCTTGTGCTTACGCATGAGGGCTGATTTCACAAATATTTCTCCTAACTCCACCGTAATTACACTACAATTTCAAATGGAAGCGTCCCATGATCAATAGTGAAATGGGTCTGTCCTTCACGCTGGCTAATTTGAATGTAAATAATGCCAATATTCCAACCTGAGTTATCTGTCCAACTCTATTGAATCTCCGGTCACTTGATACTTTAGGTTCTCTCCAAAGCGATTCATGGTTTTAGCAGACTCGTAAAACAGATTACGATGCCACATTCACACAGTGGATGAAATGACTCAAAAATGATCTCAAATGATGTAGGTCATCTCAAGCTGCCACTAGTAGATTGTCTGGTACCAACTCCAACACCTGATCATCTCTATAAGAACAGACTGCATAGAGATGCAAAGACGATAGGATAAGCAAGGCTTTAATGACAGAAGATAAATCAAAGCAATAACAGATTTAGGGTACGTTTACACTACAACGATGTACTAAAAACGGAAACGTTTTTTCTTCGCGTTTTTTCGCTCACATACAGCAGTGTTGTCAAAATGATCCCCGCTCACACGGATCTGCGAAAGCGACTAAAAACGCTGTATTATGCGTGCCAGGCCAGTAGTTGGCAATGTCACTTTGTAAGGCAACACTACGCACCTATAGACCGAACATGTAATACGCATGCGCGTGACGTCACCTTTTTACGTTTTCAGGCCCCCAAAGCGCTGTTGTTGTGTAAATAAATGATCAAAATGCATCAAAAGTTTTCTGTTTTTAGCTGAAAATGGTGTCGTGTAAACGGCCCTTAGTGTGAGGTGAGACCACAGGAATACAGGTGATTGGGTGTATACTTTCCACGAATGAACAGAAATTAGACACATCAGCTGAAGCTTCTGATTGGACCATTGATTGTAATTGGCAGGAAAACATTGTCACCTCTTCTTTCTTTCTTTTTTTCTTTCTCCATTCTCCTTCCTGCTCCTCCTCCACTTCTTTTCTTCCAAATGTAAGCAGTCTCATGTGGGCGCTATCAATCCATTCTCGCTCCTCTTTTTTTTTCTCCCACTCCTGCACCATTCCACCTCTCCTCTGGCCGGCTGGTCAGTGACGGTCATAGGCAGTGGCAGTTGCTGTGGCTGCCGTTCCTGCTCCCCGTGTGGCTGCGCTATAGTAGTATGGAGATCCTACAAGGGATATGAAAAAAAAAAAAATCAGTTTTACAAGTGGTCTTGTAATATGTTTTTTAGGATTCTTTGATGGATAGAATGAACAACATTTATTAGAAATAAAAATGTTTTGTAACATTATACATATCTTTAATGTCACTTTCAATCAATTTAATAAATCTTTGCTGAATAAAATTAATTTCTTAAAAAAAAATAGCACTGACCCCATTTTTTTTAACTATAGTGTAATGTGTGTCATGTTAAATTTATTATTTTCAATCGATTTAACTCAATTTTATGGCACTACATTTATTTTAAACACACCAACTGCTGTTGATTTCAGATCGCATTAAAATAAATGCTAAATATGAAGCAGTCCATTCAATACAAAGAATATTATGATTACAGGATGATGAATTTTCAGCCCAGGGTACTTTTGATTTATCAGTCCCCCACAATCATGTCACCCTTCCTCTTATTTGAAATGACACCACCATCATCAGCTCAGTTTCTTCTGGGAAAAGACCATTTCTGCTCTATAAGACACATGATCCATCTTGATCAGTCTGCGTTGGCATTAAGTGCTGATGGACCCCTCAGACCCAGAAATGCCTTTAGTATCATATTTAGTTTTAGTAGGAATTATGTTTCTTTATAACACGGAGACAGTGGGCATGAGTGAGGGCCATAACATGCTGCTTAGTCTTTGTTGCTGGAGGTAAAGAGTTTGAAATTGGGAGAAATATGTTTGTCTTCACTGGAAATGAAGATTATGTGAGTGTGATTAAGTAGCTTTTGTGTTGTGGTAAAAAACGGTTTGAGAGCATAAGATATATCATGTTGTCATGATATATTTCAAATTTAGACTATATTCACAATTATTTTGCTGACAATGATATTATGGAACAGATTTTTGCAATGATTTAATGTATTTTTTGTGCCCAGTAAGTTTAAGTAGACTACTTTCGCCATCCTTCCTTGTCTCCTTAGATGAAAGCTTTAAAACAGAGATTTCAATAAAACATTTCCAATAGCATTTATGATTTAAATGATTTACTTATGATTTTTATGTCATTTGTTGTGTACCAGTTTTGAGTAAATCAGTTCAAAACTCTGAATCAGCCATTTGTTGTAGGTATAGGTATATATTGTTGTTTATTAGTATGACTTTTTAAATTATACTAAATCCATAAAAATATTTAACCGTGAATTTTATACCTTAAAACGTTTATAATCTACATGCTATGGTGGAAATTTCATTTGGTTTCTCTTATTGAGGAGAAAAAGAAAATCCATAAATATTGAGAAATGTAATTAAACATTATCGAAACTTAGCAAAATATCAAAATGTTTTATTTATTTTTTATTTTTTTTGGCTGTATATCCCAGCCCTAAACTTTGCCTTGGAGCAATTCACACAAACACTGTCAAATCAGGGTCTCTTCCTGACACACAAAGCAAAAAATCATGAAATCTCCAAGGAATCCCTTCTCCGTTGGGAACGTTAAGGTCAGCTCTGTGGCTCTCTCTTACACACATAGAACTGTTTTTAAGCCAATGCCCCTTCACCTTGCTCTTGACAGATGTGTCAGTCTGAGGTTTTGCTGATCGGGGCAGGTTCTTTTATAAACCGCTCATTCTGTGCACCATACGTACAAAACATACGGCATGTTAACCCAACAATGTTTCGAACATGAAACCGCCCACACGTCCCCCTCTGATGGCATGGGTGTTTTGGTTGGTACCTGTGGGTTGTGGGGTTTGGCCGGTGAAAAGTCCCGATGAAGCTGCTCTCTCCGAGCCTAATAAAGAGCCATATTCTTGCTGGAACACTGAGAAGAGCAAAGTACACACACATACAACAGTAAGTTTATAGTTCACAGCAGTTATGCAGTTATTTCAGATCTACAGACCATAAGTGAATTCTTTATAAAGCCGATGCATTTTATACCCAAGAATGAAAATTCTTTTCAATATTTTTTGTCTTTGTAACATTATACATGCCTTTACTGTGTTATATAAAAGCTTTCTGTGTGGAACTGCAGTATGTAAAATTGTTGCAGAAAAATATCCACTAGGCCAGTGTTCTATATTTTGTTCAGCTGGGTACTTACAATATCCCAAATGTTTCCAACTATCTGTAAATCGTGAGAAAATTGCAATTTTAACCAAGGATCCGGGACGTGTGAGGAGCCGCCTGTAAATGGCGTCATATCCGCCTCAGCAAAAAACACTATTTTGTTAAGTAGCTAATAATAGCATAGCATAATCAGATGTAGCTTTATTTTATCAGTAATACAGAATTTTCTCCATCAGACAATACTTTTTAAAATTAATTGCATGCCATTTATCAACACAAGCCATCCAGCATTTAATATGATATTCTAAAATCGATCTGTCTTACTGCAGTGTGCAACAAGTGTCTCACAGCAGTCGGCGAGCGAACACACAGAGTCACGTTATAACATCATTTTCAACGTATCTAATATGATAAACAGAGCTGCATTACCTCATGACCGGAAAAAGCGGAAGCGGCGCCGGCGATTTATGTGGCATAAACGTTCCGCTCTCATTAGGCGTTGGTCTCTCATTAACAATCACTCCAGCAACACTCGCCCCTGCTCTGCTTCATACTACAGTAATGTTAATAATCGCATCCATGAACATGATTTCTGCCCGAGTCCCATCCTGATTCCTTTCCACCGGCTGTGATGTGAAGACGACATGTCCCAAGAATCCTCGCACAAACTTGGCGTCAACAAGCTATGCCTTTGTTTCGAATAGGTGACCTCTAATTTACCAATAATCTTCCATGTAAAGTTGCAATTACGAGACTTACGAATTACGAGAAATATACAGTTATTTAAAATGAGAGATATAAAAGTCATAATTACTGTTTTATTTGTTGTTTTTATTCTGAGGCCGAAATTGGCCTCCATATAATAATGAGTAAATATTGAGAGAATTTTCATTTTTGGTGAATTATTCCTTTAAAGCACATTATTACAAAAGTATGGGCAGAGCAAGTTTTCTCAATCACTGTCCAGATATTTGTGCTTTCATATGCTTTTACCTAGTAGACTGGGGTTTGCAAATCTCCAAGACTCATTGTATGTCGAATACTGTGGATGGGAGTATGGACTGCCAGAGAAATCTCCTCCTGGAATGTAAGAAAAGACAATGGAAATGTTAGATATGCATGTAAAATTGTTCAAACTCTTCAGTCTGTAGGTGGATTTTGCATCCTATACTGCGTATGTAGTGTGTTGGAGCCTAAAAGGTCCAATTGGCTAGGTGGAAGCGTCGATTTGTGACAGTTTTTCTCCTCCATTGCTTTAGTGTAGTTTTCCCTTTATCTCCATCTCTCTTTCTCTCCCTCTTTTCCCGTCTCCCTCGTTCTCCCTTTCCCTAGGGAACACTTTCCCTTTGCTGGCTGTCACAAAATCAGAGGCCCCAGCTCTCTCTCGCTCTCTCTTTCCCTCCATCTCTCGCTCTGTCGGTTCTGCCTGGCTGGTTTTGTGCCCCCCTCCCCTGTGTGTCAGCCCCCCTGCTGGAGGAGAGGAAGCAACAGAACGAAAGAGAAGGAGAGACGATACACTCAGAGAGAAAGTGGAGAAAGAAGATCCAGGAGATATAGGGAGAGAAGAAAAGGCACTTCTAATCAATTTTTCACAAAAATGGCAGTGAAATCTATAAATCCATCCTATCTGAGAGGTGTAAATAAGCAGTTGAGGCACTCACGCTCAAGTTTTTTTTCTGTTTCTTTTTTAGCTAGAGAGTTCAACCAATAATTATCATATTTTTTGTGTACTTTCAGATTATTTTGTTTTAATGATATCAATGTACTCAAAAGATCTGATGAAATGTCACACTATGAGATATAAAGTTGTAATTACAAGAAACACAGTTGAAATTTACACTCTTAAAAATAAAGGTATGCGTCTATGATTCCATGAAGAAACTTTAACATCCATGGAACCTTTTCATCCATGCACAGAAGGTTCTTTATACTGGAAAAAAAAAGGTTCTTTAGTTTATAAAATGTTCTTCACAGTAAGAAAAACATTTATGAGTATAAAGTCACAATGACAAGAAATCAAGTTAGAAATACTTAGAGTAAATAATGACAAAATTTTCATTTGTTTTTATTCCTTTAAGGTATTATACGTTTCAACTGAGAGTTTTCATAATTTATTATGACATTTTTTATATAAATTATTTATAGTTTAGTATTATTACAACTAAACACAACTTAAGTGAAGTTTAATTTTAAAGCAACAACACAAAATGTATCGTTTTTATAGGGGAACATAGCTACTTAGTTAGCTAGTAAAAGCTAATCTCATCTAATTTAAGAGACTAAGATTGTTTCTACAGTGAATGAAGGGAAATAAATAGATGAGGAGTTTGTGAGATTTTTTTATCATAAAGCAATTAATACTTTTATTCAGCATTGACACATTAACCTGATAAAAGTGACAGTAAAGATGTATAATATTACAAAATAATTACATTTCAAATAAATTCTGTTCTTTCGAACCTTTTATTCATAAACATTAAATATAAAAAAATATTTTGTGGAAACGGCTATTTGCATTATTGATGTGTAAAAAAGTTCACGCATACTGTCTATTGCAGTATAATATGTGAACATGAAATGATTCATGAGAATTTTGATGTCAAAATAATTACATTTGTGACATAAAGCCAGGGAAAAAAGAAGAAGAAAAAAACAGTCGTAGGAGGTAAATAAAATGGGATAATCTGAAGTGCATGTCTAGAGCTTTGTTCCTACTCTTAACCTTCAGCGTGCTCTTAGATGGGATCGTTGGCATGGTTACCTCTCCTCTGTCAACTCTGCGCCACAGCGACTAAACCGTGTCAGGTTGTTTAGGAAAGATGCTCGTGAAAGCAAGGGGGATGACTTATGGATGGAGAAGAAAAGAGGGATGGGGTCTCCCCAGCGAGAGAGATGGGTTACAAGGTCATAAATGCTTGTCAGAAGTGGGGAAAACATGGGGGATTCAGTTGGAGGGAAATACGAGACAAGGTTACGGATTTTGCTCTGAAGAGAGGGGACCCGACAAGACCCTACGAGTCACTGTGGCGACGGGGGAGAGCATCGGCAGAGACACCGGTGTGACAGACTGGAGACACGACAAGAGACATGTTGTTGTTGTTTTGGCTTGGGTTTGTTTTGTTGTGTTCAGGGAGTTGATACAAGGGTTGGTGAACAATCCTTCATCACAGAGCTTTTGTTTTTTTATACCACTCTATTTGTCTTGTTGCACAAGAGATTTTCCGCTATATCCACTTGTTACCTTGCGGTCTATATTGAAGCTAAACAAGCACACATTTGTTCCCTACACTTTGATGAGACATTGAGAAAAAGATTAATTACAGAAAGCTTTATCAGAACTGAAATCTCTCCATCCAAGTTTATAATTTAGCTATAGTTGGTAATAGTTGGTGCAACAGAACAGTAGTTGATTAAACTATTTTTCATTCTTTCATATTTTACACTGTAAAAGTCTGTTTAAGTCTGCAAAAATAGGTACCCAATGTACTACAGTCAGGGTTATGTTCAAGATTCTTGTGTTTTTATTCATGTTCCTGTGTTTCCTTTCAGTTTTTTCTTGTTAATTAGTTTGTTAGTTTCCTTGGTTCATAATTACTCTTACACCTGTGTCACATTTAGTTTACTTGTGTATATACGATATACTCCCTGATTTGTTCAGTTATTTGTCAGTCATCATACACGGAGCAACTTTTTGAGCAATGTTGTCGGGCAGTTTTGCTGAGCGAAATTACGTGGGCACTTTCCCATTGAGAATGGGTAACAAATTTCGATCTAAAGTATTGAGATAGAAATTTGTTGCCCATTTTCAATGGGAAAGTGCCCAATTAATATCACTGCGTGGCAACATTGCTCAAAAAGTTGCCCCATGTATCATCACCTTTATCACACGGATTTCCCATCGGAAGACAACGTTTCTTTGGAGGATTTTGCAGAGGAGATCCTGGATTTGTTCCATGAGACACACTGGGAAGATGAGGCTCTGAAGTTCCTCTTTTTGAGAGGGATGGAAGAAATGTGGCTGTGTGGATCCACCTTCATAGTGGGTGTCATTGATGAGGACACCATGAACTCAGACTCTCCAGAGCATGTACCATTGCCAGCAGCCATCTTCCTACCGACTTCCCTAGATAGGAAGCCTCATCTTCCCAGCCAAGAGAGCCTTGGAACTCAGGGAAGATCTTCCAACAAGACCCAGCAACGATGCCAGAGATCCCCACGAAACTGGGGCCTGAGCCACTGCTCACCATGGACAACAAGTTTGAGGCACCTACAGCCGTGGAGCCAGAGTCAGTCATTGCGTTCATCCACAAGCTAGAGCCATATGCCATGTCCATCCCGAAGCTGGACCCCATGGTCAGATCCACCCCAGAATCAGCGGTGTTGGGACAATCCACACCCGAGCCAGTGGAGGACTACAGGCTCATTGATTACAGAGCCAGATCCCTCCCTTATTCCCACCCCAGAAAAGTCTACTCAAGTCGGGCCTCTTTAACACTAACACAGCTTTGTGAGGTGGATCCTCGGCCCTCAGGCCCACATCTCCACCATGGCCCATCAGCCCTTTGGCTCTACCTTGGCTCTGTACTCCCTGAGCTTTGCAGTGGTCCGCCATCACTCAGGCTTCGCAAGGCTCCCTCGTCTCCACTTGGTCTCTCATTATCCTGGTTTCACCACAGACTTCTGGCTATCTGGCTGCAACCCTCCACTCCTTCAGCTCCACCAGGCTCCTCCTTCCCTCCGGCTCCACCTTGGTCCTCATTCTCTCTGGTGTCACCCAATTTTGCCAGGCCCCCATCTCCACCTCACTCCCATAAGTCACCCTTGGACTTTCTGGCCAGCAATGTGGCCAACACCTTGTCTCCTCCCTCTGTCAGCTCCACCCTGGTGTTCCAATAAGCAAGCTTCTTCAGTTCCCTGCCTGTTCCTCCCTCCATATTTGGACTTCTCTTTTTACAGTACAGGGACGGGGGAGTAATGCCAGAGTTCTGTTCTGTTCTTGTGTTTTCATTCATGTACCTGTGTCTCTTCCGTTTCCTTTCAGTTTTAGTCTTGTTAATTCCCTTGTTAGTTTCCTTGGTTGTTAATTAATTACACCTGTATCTCATTTAGTTTCCTTGTGTATACATACTCCCAGTTTTTTCTGTTCTTTGTCGGTCATCATCTTAGTATATATGTGAAGTGAAAGGAGATTCTCCAGTATATTCTATCAGTTTAATAAAGACTGTTTACGTTTATTTACCTGTAATTTGTGTTGGATAGCTAACTGCTGTGACAATTGCATTAATATGAGGGAATTTTACCGGTATTCTTTTCCCAGGTGTTTTAGCTGTATTTTGAATTACACATTGCATTGTGTTATGTTTTAGGGTAAAGGAAATGTTTGTTAAATTAACAGATAATGTGCTTGCAGAAAATTTCGGTTTTGAAATTATAGCTAATATGATAAGCTAATATTATTGATATTACTTTGTTTTTTAAAAAAGAAAACTCTTAAACAAATTAAATAGTTTATGTAAGTTAAGTTAGTACCAATAGCATTAATAAAGTAACATTAATAAAGTTTGCAGAACTTTTATCAAGAAATCTTAGGCTATCCTTTTTACAAATTCCCTCTGGAGGTCACGTCTGTCGGCCACATATGTCATCAAGGATGTCTCGGTTTAGGAAAGTACTCATTATAAAATTGACTGTTATTCTTAGTGAGCCATAAATTTCTGTAATTTATTTCATACTTTAGAATGTAATGGATATTTTTCAGAAATGAGGCAGCCTCAATGACACATACGACCAAAAATTGTGACCTCGAAAGGGCACAGCCTTCAATATGAGACACGGCAACTGGAAAACTATGTAAAGCAATTACAGCTTCAATTCTAGTACTATTCAGCAATGTTTCTAAATAATATAAAACATCAACCCAAAAATATGATTCAAAACTATTAAATGTGATCCAATGACAAAAAACAGCCATTAGCCATTAAAAAGTTTATTTTAATAAGAATTAGAAAAGTACTTTTTTTAATTCATTTCAAATTATGTAGGACGAAGAAACAAATTGTTCAAGTTAGTATTGTTTAAAGCCACTTGCATCTATGTGAACAGTTTTCAAAGCCATTTGTGTTTGTGAATATGAATATCCTATAGTGAGAAAATCCGTGTGTATTTCTGTGATTCTGAAGTGGCCTGTGGATTAAAAAATAGCTAAAAGAAAGGAGGCCAAGGGAGTCTGCAGGAGAATGAATGAATTAGTCAAGGGTCAGTGATGATTCTCATTAAAAACAAATTACTGATGTTGAGAAGGGACAGCTGTGTGACTGGGGTCTAATAGTCCAGCCACTCCTTCTGAAGACTCAAAGCCAGTCCACCCGCCCCACACTCTGCCAACCACCCAACAACCCCCCACCCTTCTCCATCCCATAACCCCCTGGGAGTGCTGTCAACCTGGCAGATGGGGGGAGACAGGAAGTGGCAAAGACAAGACCCCCTCCCACTGGGACCTCAACTGAAATAAAGCAGAGGTGAAAAGGGGGTATTGGGAAAGTGACTACAGCAGGAAGAGTAAGAGAGGGTGAGAGAGAAAGAATGAGGGTGGCACATGTATGAAAATTAGCCTATCTATTAGTTTTGTCATCGATCCCTTCTTAAGCAATGTGCCTAATGAACTCAGCCCACTATGATGGAAAAAACTACTCTGTATCTGTATCAAAATTTTGGAATAATTGAAATTTTTAATGTTGTTTTAAAAAAAAGTCTACATTATATTATATTTCATATAGGCTGGGGTTTTTTTCTTTTTTGATCTATATTTTAGAATCCTAAAAAATAAATCATGATTTCCACAAAAAAATCTTTTTCATCATGATTCTTCCACAAACATTAAAAATCGTAATTATTCCAAACTTTCGAACAGCCGTGTTTGTGAAGTTTGTGTTGATGCAGTTAAAAATTGGTTGAGACTCACCAGGTACCATCCCTGTGAGGGAGGGTGTGGAGTAACTACCCTGCCCAGTTGGAGGAACATGAGGAGGATAACCAGGGAGCGTGGTGCTGGCCAGGTCACGACCTGTAAAAATAGAAAAAGAGCATTTCTAGCTTGATTAGCATCAACTCCACAGGGAAGAGATTATTGATCTAACTTCTCAGCGAGTCATTCCAGTCACCACAACCATTTATAAAGCAATTTCACCTGTAATTGTTCAGTTAACTAGGCTTTAACCCTTTTATCCGCTTGTTAGTTGTGACGCAAAGGAATACTTTTTTCAGGTCCAAGACTCTACTCCATTTCAGCTGAGAATGCTATTTCAACAGATGTTTAAGAGGTCTATTAATTTATAGCACCTCAGATATGAAAACAAAACAAAACAAAAAAAGAACAGGCTCAGTATTTTAACAGCACTGTGTATTAGCACTGTTTGCTTTTGAGATCTGATAGAGCGTTTGGAAACTGAAACGATGACTTACTTAACAAACAGATTCTGTATCCTACAATGATGTCAACACATAAATGTGTCCTGATTTTTTATTTGTAATCTCTGGATATTTCAACATATAAAATACATTTTTAAAAATTGTAAATAAATACAAAAAAATCGGTCTTCATAGACCAAGGTATTCTTGTTTTGATTCTAGCACGGCTGTTAATCAGACTAACAGCACGAGTGTGATATTGCTTTTTTGCAGCTGTGCAATGTACAAGAAGTTGCTACTGAAATACTTCTGTTTCAGACCTAATATCTACAGTTACTTTGTGTATTTTTGTTACACAAATGAAAAATTTCCAAATGAAGCCAAAACAGAACTGACTATTCCTAAACAAATTTGGCTTTTTGAACGAATGTGTTAAATAAATGATTCAATGGCTCACTCATAAAACAGTCACTCAGTTCAAGTCACACTCACGTATTGGCGTATTAATACAACCTGAAGAACACTCAGCACTCTTTGAGTATTTTTTTAAATAATTGTGTATAAATTTATGACCAGTTTTCATATTAATAAAGTTTTAATGAAAGACTAGTGTAATTTAAAATCAGATATACATTGCAAATCGAATGAAGCATGGATCTATGCTGTAGCTTATTAAATCAGATTAGTGACATCTTATGAGCTTGGTAAAGTAGCGACATCCTGTTTAACCATCCCGATTAATACAGCCATCTTACTTTACGTCAGATCACAAATCTGCCTTCGCCCCAGTAATAGGGTCTCTGGTATAATTATGCACTTATAGATGACTGGTTGTCTCTACTGTTAGTGTAAAAAAAATACATGTCCCCTTTCTCCCTCAAATTCACTAAATTAAGTGGCCCATAAAGAGAAAATGAGGTCAGTGAAATTTAAAGTAAAAAAAATAATAATTAAAATTAAACTCAGGCAACAGACTTGCATGTGGTGACAATCAATACCCTATTGATTTTTGATTAGAGTTCATTAAAAACAAATCTCTCATTAATATTTTTAATAATCCGTCCTTGTTTAACTTGTCCATTTCACAATGATCACTGGGCGGTTTCTAAATTTAATTCTCTCTCACTTTATCTCTCCTCTCTCTCTCTGTTGTATGGATGTATAACTGTATTAGGCTACATGACATGGCTGTCAGAGTGAATCATCTCACAGTCTGCACATGGTGCTGATCTGTAGACTGCAGCCCATTCATCATAATAAACACCATCACCCTGAGTTCATCCATCCCCTTCAACACAGCCACCATTTAAGCCTCTGTAGGGCCTGTGAGGCGGAGAGAGGCGAGAACTGAGTCAGAGGAGGGAAACTGAATACTTTATCAGAGATTAAAAAGTGTGATAGAGAAGATGAGAGAAGGAATAAGAGATATTGAGGCAAGCTGGAGAATAACTCAGGGATGGAGGAAGAGGAGCATTACGATGGGAAGAGGTGAAAAGTGTGGACGGGAAAATTTACCCATCAGTTTTTGCACAACAGGAGGACTGTGTGACCTTTGAATAAAATAAACACATTGTTCAGTAACTGTTTCAGTGTTTGCAGGTATAAAGAAAATGAAATGTGTTTGAAATGCCATTATTACAGTTCACTTAACAGTCAAGAAAACACATACATACATACATATATTTCCATTGCGCATAAAAGAATTATCCTGGGAGCGAGGGAGCTACTGTATGTTTAACTTTGCAGACTTAAATGAATGAGTGCTGGGTACGCATCAAATAGAAGAAGCGAATTAGAATGTGAGTGCAATAATTCTGACTTTATCCTAAAATATTTTGCTAACATTGAATCTAAAAGTTTAAGCCCATCCCCAATTACAACAGCACCAAAAACTGCAATGTATGTTGCTGCCAGATTTTTTTTTTTTAAACCGTGACTTCAGAACCAAGGTTCATACTGAACCATAATATTTATGTGCCATTACAACACTATTGCTTATACAAAAAGGGGCATGTCATCACAAGCACTGGGTTAAATTGTCGCAATAAAACTTGCCATTAAACAACCAAGCTTTTCAGCGATATGTGAACAACGACCAATAAACAATTCGTGAAGCAGAAAAAATGTAAAAAGTTACATACAAAAACACAAATAAGCCAGTTTCTAACATTTAAAACTTATATGTGACCACTTACACCGGTCAAAATATTCCTTGCCCAGATCTTATGCAGTTACAGACATACTCTCACTCTCTCTCTCTCTCTCTCTCTCTCTGTTCTGCTGGATGCCATGTTAGGGAGTTGTCCATGTTAGGTGACAGGAAGACATTAGTGAAGACTGGATACTAATCCACTCTGGGTCAGTGGACAGGGCAACAGCGAGGGACAGAGAGAGAGATGGACTCTTCAGAGGAAGAACAGACAAGGCCTAGTCCTCTGAGAGACAATGTCAGAAGAGAGAAGAATGAAAGCGACTAGACAGGAAAAGATTTTCTTGTCCAAAAGAGATAAAATCTGGCATATGTGTTGTAACGGTGGGTAGTTCACGTGCTTTGACACATTGTGCGGTGGCGCTTATGTGGTCAATGCAACTTTGAGTCTGGCTTGTGTCATTTCTCGATTCCATTCTCTTGTTCATAAACAAAACAGCAGAGATTAAATAATGGCAAAAATAAAAAAGGCCATCCAAAAAGGTCTGTTTATTTTTTTTAATCATAATTACTGCATTCATATTGAAATGTCTTTGCATGAATGTATCATTTGTAAATTGATGAAATAAATGATAGTCATCATAAGTATAAAGTTTAAAATGTTCATTTGCGATCTGCCAATAGGGGGCGGCATTATGCAAACATGAGGAACTCACTCTAGTCTTTTTCCATGGTCCATTATGAGACAAGCTCTGCTTGTAATCCATTCTGGCTTTCTCTCTTTCCACACACACACACTCATACACACACACACACACACACTGTGTAGATGTACAGGTTTCGCTCTACCTTGTCAGATGGTGCACAAATCCCAATTCCATGATTCCCTCGTTAGGGCTCCTGTCCAAGCAGCTCTTAATTAGCGCTCCCTTACTCCCAAATGGAGTGAGCGAGTAAGGGAGAGGAGGAGACGTGTATATAGTAATTACAGGTCTCCATCCGCTCCCTCTGTCCCTTAGGATATAGAGTCTGAATCTGAATCGCTGAGCACTGTTTAACAGGTCTGATAACACTCTCATCTCACCCCTGAGCTGCCCACAGCAAGCTGATCTACGATCAGGTGGTTCTACTTCAGGTTTAACACAGCTATTCTATAATAACAGGAAAGCCTTGCGGATCTCTGATCAACAATTCAGTTGTTAGCAGACTGGGAGGAATGAAGTACAAATCTGGCTTTTTTACATTCCAGAGGTTGATTGTTATTTTACTTTTCTATTTGCCATTAAAATGTCGCATTAACACTGCTTTAGAGATTCTTCCACCATGCACGTTTAGTTACTGTTGGATATTGTTGGACAAATAAAATAAAATAAATTAAGTCTCATTAGTTTAATTAACTTAGTATAAAACTATTTAAACCTTTGCTTGTAGTTTATTTGTATTAAATTGGCATTTTTTATCCTCTAAAAACAGATATAAATGTACATAAACACTGATTACTGGTAGCTACTAAATTTGATGTATGCTTTTTCTTGAAATGTAACTTCGCCGATTTTCAACCCACTTTGTATTGTTATAATTTCAGTAGTATGTGTAAATGAACAATTTTTACTTGTTCTCGGTGTTATCTGGATAGAGATATTCACCTTTATTTGTCAGTGTCATACAGTGGACTTCTGACAGCTCCAGGAGAGCTTTCATGAAAACTACAAATTATACTTCTGCATTTTTGTATCGCCACCCATAGGCAGTTGGATCGACAGAGGGTTATTAACAAAACAGATATTGTAAGAGAAGGTTTACTACTGAAAATTGTGTTGTACTTTGTCAACTCTTCGAACAGCATCATGGTAGAAATGGAACACTGTGGCTGTATGGCAACAGCTTTCTTCTCTGTACGTGACGGAGTTTTGCTTTGGGGGTTGAGTGGAACTGACAGAACAGCAGTTTTTTCAGTTCTTCCCCACCTATAACACTGTTCATAGTCACCAGTTTGAAATGTTGACTACAAAAACAGGTTTTTCAGATTTTCTTTTACAGTGCTGTTCTCTCCATATTTACTATTCTTTGCAGCCTTAAGCCACTGCCAACAACGTGCTGGAGCCTTCACTGGAAAGTGGAAACTGAAAGTAACTCACTTCCTCAATGTTTACTCTTTGAATTATTGCACCTGGGAACAATACAAGTCGATACCGTTATGACTTAAAGTTTGCTAAGCATGGCGGTATTTGACTCTGGTAAGCATATCCATAGCACACTGGTCCCTTCGGTAACATGCCCAGTGCATTATGGGTGCAATATGGCACCTTAAAAAAAACAGTTAACCTTTCACAATTATTCAACCACATTTCAGTGTTGAAGGTTGGTCATATGCCGATGGGTTGCTTTGTCAAGCAAATATAAGGGAAGAAGACAGAAGTGAAAACTACATTTTTTTTTTAGTTTGCTTACCGGACACTAGTGGATACGATTGAGGTCCCGCAACAGTAGAACCCAACTCTGCTCCTGTCTGATTGGCCAAGCTGTTCTTCATCTCCTCCAATCCACCAGCCAGAGACGCCATAGCCGAGTAATCAGACGTCTATGGAAACAGATTTCATTAAATGGCTATAATAGAAGAAAATCAACTCCATGAAATTACTTTGTATGTTAACCCTCATCTTTGTGTTTGCCTTTGTGTATGTGTGTGTTCTGCTCACTGTCTGCATGTGTATCCAAAATGTGACTCACAATTTGTGAGGTATGCAGTCAACACTAAGGAGTAGTGGTGACATAGTTTCAGGTGATGTATATGGCCGACCTCAGAATGACCCCGCTTGTGTGCTTTCATGACCAATTACTTACAATGATCTCTGTCCCACCCCACACCCACAGTGATTCATCTCCATTGGCAGTAATGGGGTTTGTCACTCAGGTGTGGATGTGGTTTGATGGCAGAATTTGGGAAGTGGATGTCGCTTCTGTTTTAGTGCAGGAGGAGGTTATTAATAACCCTGATTAGGTGTGAATTAAACTCCAACAAAATCCTGATGATACACCTGCCCCTGCTGTTACCGTACAGTTACATCATTACAAGCTTTTGCCATCCATTTTAACATTCTTGTAAATAAATGTTAAATAAGTTTGTGCTCTTATGTGAAGGTTTGGGAATAATCTTTTTCAGACCTGATTCCATATCATTTGATTTCAAGGTTGTCGGTTTTAGTTCAAGTTTTTCCATCTATATTTCCTAAAAGTTACACATTTAAAAAATTAAAAAATTGATTGAATGAGTCATTCACTCACTGAATCCGTCAAAGAGATTCTTCACTAAACTTTCCTCATGTGTGACTAACAAAAAGCAATTTATAAAATGTACCAAAAATGCCTTTTTTCTGTTCAATATATAGTTAGGTCAGATTATTGGGGGAGGGGGTTTCCTCTAAATGACCTAAAAGAATTGTTAATGGAACCATAATTATTCACTAAATTTACAACCGAAAATCACAGCTGCTAAATTCCTATCTCACTCACAGGGTACACAGGATGTTTGTTTGTGTTTGTGTTTGTGTGTGAATGTATGTGTGTATCCCGATGACCCCTTAAACACCTCAGTGCTCATCACCACGGCGAGGGCAGTAGACTGTGACCTTACCAATCACAGCTCACGCCGTCCACTTCCTCTCTCTCTCTCTCTCTCTCTCGCTCTCTCTTTCCATCCCTGACTCCTTCCCTCTGTCTATTTCTCTCTGTTTCAGTCATTCAGTCTGAGATAGGCATTTCCCCTCTATTTATGCGGCTCGCACCCGCCCCCTCATCATATGTGTATGTAGATGGGAAGGTTAGCGCTAGTAATTGGGGATTATGAAGTTTGGCCCTACCTCTGACAGCAGCCTAGTGAAGATGGATGATTCTCATTTTAGCCTGTAAATGTTGTCAATTCTGAAGCGACGCAACCCATCAGCGACCATGATGCACACCACACACACACAATTCACATATAGACGTGGCACACACACACCACAGCTGGGGCAAAGATTGGAGAGAGGCCAGACGTAGAGAGAGCGAGAAAGCAAAGGGATGGAAACAATGGCTGTAAAGGAATGGGGTTTGTAAAATGAATTGAGATAAAAAGAAGAAAAAGAGATTAAAAGAGAAAAACGGAAACCAAAAAAAAAAAAAGAAAGAAAAAGACTATTGATTTTGACTAAATAACGAGCGCACAGCCTATCTGAAACTTACTGGAATTCCATTTCAACTGTATTCCTTGTTCTCTCGATCTCTCTCTGGGGTCACAGTTTTCTCGGGGGTCGTTTTTGACACAGCCCCTCTGTAATGGCTCTCCTCTCCGCACACATCAATAACAGATGAGGCCCCTAATCGCGCGACACCAAAATAATTTCACCCCAACCCGCAGCCGCATTTACATAATAGCATTTCCTCTCAGACGCTCTTTCTCTCTTCCATTCCCTCTATCTCCCTTCCTCTATTTTTCCCTCAGCTTGTAGGTATTGTCTCCTAGAAGAGCCTGTAAACTGCACTATGTATGTGTGGGACTGAGACGAGTGATGGGGGAGGTATTTAGCAGTGCATGCACTATTAAATGAGCCTGAATGGCAGGGAGGCATTTATTGGCGAGCTCCTCGCCTCTCGGCATGTGTAACGCACACTTGCGATTTTAAATTCTTTAAAACGAAATTATTTACCCACTCACATTCCAAACCTGTATGATTTTATTTCTTTCGAGAAACACAAAACAAGATACGGTGAAGAATGTTTCAGCAGTTGCTGTCCATAAAATGAAAGTAAGTGGGGTCCAACCAAAACAACATTGGACAACACTTACTCTCAATGTATCTTCTTTTATGTTTTGCAGAAGAAAGAAAGTCATACATGTTGGGAAAGACTTGTGTAAACGATGACCGGATTTTTATTTTTGGGCGAATTGTCTTTTTGTCTTTAACCCTGTTACACTTTCAATACTTTGTATACAGTTTATTTTAAGTAACAGTTTTGACTTAAACACACTTCAGTTTTCTTTTCTTTTTTAATTACAGTAGATAGAGTATGGAAAATGATAGGGAGAACAAGATCGAAACAGTGTAAGTAAGACTCAAACTCATGTCCTCCACATACACGTCATGGCTCAGTAACCGCTATGTCATGGCTCCAACAACATTTTGGCCTGTAAGAACTGTGACATTGCTATTGAGCAAGTTTGTTACATCAAAAAAGCTATACATGTGGAGCTGATTATGTGTGGCAAATGTCCAAATTTAATAGTTTACAAATCATGCACTATGGTGATCGTGTTTTGAGTTCATAACATAACAATGTACTAGGAACCATGCAAAAATAAGTTTTTATCAATTACTTAATTATTTAACCTCACCCTTATAATTTAGCAAAAAGGAATAAAAGTTAGTGTTTTACCGCCACTGTGGCGATTTCAGCTGGAAACTGTACTGTATTTATTGGTACGTTTTTTGGAGATTTTAGGCACAAAAGCCAATTTTGGTCAAGTCCCATTTCTCATATCTTATGTACTTTTTCTATACTTTCCTATAACATAAATGACAATGCTTTGGCCTGAGTCAAACACAACTGCATCCATTTTTGCTCGAATATTTACTCTTTACCTCTAAAGTTCGTATTAAAAAGAAAAAGTCACATTTTCTTTATGAATGAGTATTTTCCAGTGCCTTTATCTCTCTCTTTCTCTTGGTCTAGCTGAGTAATTAGTTCAGTGTAAGGGTTGTTGGGCTGTTGATGTATCTCTGGCATAATACAAGGAGAAGGAAAGAGGAAATTCAAATGAAATGACTCTCACGAGCGTGCACTGTTTTATATGCTCCCCCCTTGAAGCGCAGGACACTAATTAATAGATCTGCCAGTGCTTAATGGTCCTTCTAGCACCACAAACTGAGAGATGGAGAGAGCAAATGAGAGGAGAAGTGGGATAAAATGTAAAAGAGACAGAGAAAGGGAGTGGGGGGCGGGGGTGGTGGTGGGGGGGGGGGGGTTGGTGAAAGATGAAAAAATAAATTTCATCACTATCTAATAGATACAGAAAACACGCTGGGTTGTTTGGGTCAAATATGGACAAACCCAACCGTTGAGTTTAAAAATTTAATAAAAAAATTTAAACCACAATTGGGTTTGTCCTAAAAAATAAGTCATCCCTGTATGGATGGATGGATGAATGGATATTGCTACTTTTAAATGGCTGAAAGATACTCTGTGCCAACATGAGGTGTAGATACAACATCTACCAGCAGATTTCTGACATCAGAAAGTTGAAGTAGTTTAAAAAAAGACTTGTTTTTCTTTGAAGACTTAAAGTTTGAATTCTGAAAGTTGCAGTACGTTTTCATTGTACATCAACTGTTATTTTAAAAGAGCAGGGGAAATTCAAATATCATGACTTAAAATGAGAGGTACTGAATAAAGAGATTATTTTAGAATAAAAAGAATTGATTGTACATGTTGTCATCATCATCAATTTTCGGGTTCTTTGATTGTTGTAGGTTTTGATAGAATACTGTAAAAAGTGACATTGTGCCATTGTTACATTAAGGCACCTGATTTGACCCTTTTAATGTAATCAGTTTGATTTGGTCATAAAAATTACAATTCATTCATTTTGATGTTACTGCATGAGGCACACTTTTATGTTATAAGAAAAACATGTGAATGATGTAATCTCACCATTGTTTTATTTATAATTGAGCCCTTATGTCACCTAATCAAATCAGCGGCTACGGGGAAAAGTTCTAAATCAAGTCCCAAGTTCATTTCTTGCCCCTGGTTAACACAAACACACTCAACAGAGTCAAGCTCTCAGTCATTTCTCTTTCCTTCAGCAACATTCACAGGTAAGACTGTCAGTGGAGGGAAAACAGTCTGTCAGTCAATCAGCCAAAACCACTTAGCATATACCTCTCTCGCACACTCTAATTTCCAAAAAAAGAGACAGCTCAAAATTCCCAGTTCTCAGTTTTTCTGATCGTTTGTGCCACAACAAACCTGACTCACACACACCCAGGGGATGTGGATTGACCCTAGGGTTAATGCCCTGCTCAGTAGCCTTTGACCCTGCCAGCCTCAACGCTCAGTGGAAAAATGGACAGAGGAATTATGGGGTCTTTCAGACAAGTCTATAGAACTCTGACACTGGCCTTGTGTGTGTGCTTGAAAGAATGTGGGGGTGATAGCATTTGACTTTTGAGTGACATCTTTGACTGACTATTCTTTTGGACAGTTTTTATGCAACACGTGATCATTTGTACGTGCGTGCAGTTGTAATTTTACATCTTATCTGCTATGTGTTAGGACATCTTTGTACCTTATTTACCCCTAAAATGTTCATAGCAGTACCTTAAGGTATGTATCGCTACTCGTATTACTTATATCCACCTTTCGGGGGTAAAAAATTAAATAAAAAATGGTACAAAGATGTCATTCTAAGGGTACTGACCCAGTGACAAGCTGTAGTACTGCTAAGAGTCCAATTTTAACCATTTTTTCTGAGTGGTCATACAGTATAAAATATGTTTTTTGATAACAATAATTGGTGAATGCATCTGATGTGGACCTATAAACATTATGGCATGTGTGAGTAACTTTTGTAAACTAATGAACAAGTGTTTGCTACTTAACCCTAAACCTTGACGCAGTGCTGGGACTTAACCTCAGCCAAAAACTCTATAGAGGACACATCAGCACCAGTGGGGTCAAGGCCCCAGCATTAGCTTAAAGAGGTGAAAGGCCAGCGTTAGGTTTAGTGTGGGGGAGCATAGGTCAACAGCAGGGTTGGGACAGGGTCAAGCAATACTAGCAGCCAGGCAAGGGCAAGCGTGAGTTTTCAGAAGAGGTGCACAGAACCACCGTGGCAGGATACGCGCCCCTACCCCCCAGCCCTTACCTGGGCGGGCTTGTAGTTGATGCTGTCAGGGACGGGGAAAATGTCGGGATAGGGCTGTCGATCAAAGACATGGTCCAGTACCTCGAGCTGCTGCGGTGTAAAGAGCTCTCCTCGCATCTGCTTCCGCAGGAAGTCCCGCCCTGAATGGGCGTGGCCATTCGCCAAAGGAGAATCCTGTAGAGCTGGAGAGAGATTCACACGGATTTCATGAAGTAGTTGTAATATTCAAAGTAACATTTACAAAGGTGGGACATTTAAGAATAATACTAAGCCCAGGTGTTGAATTGAGTGAATAATAACAATAAACAAACTAACAAAAAGGCTCTATATGTGAATTCAGCATTATTTTGTTCATTGTTGATTCATTCAATTTATAATGTTAAAATATGGGTGCTTCTTTAACTTCAGGCACTTTTATGTGCCAGGTTTTGATTTTTATTTAAACCAACAGATTTCAACTTTCTTTAAAGGATACTTTTATCATTTAATTTTGCTACTTTCCGAATGCCTTTATGTTTAGATTTTATTGTTAGAGTCTTGTCCCCAGCCCAGACTTTCAATAATATAGTAAAAATGAAAAATCATAAAAAAGTTGGAACTATGATAATCTAAACAAAAGTTGAATAATTTCTGTAAATACTTCAAACATTACAGATCTTTTCAGTTTTGATATCATTTCCACCACACTGAACAATTCGGCTCCTGGATAATGCCAAGGAAACAAGAGTGTCAATAAAATCATGCTTTAGATATGAGACTTGTGCTTACTATGTACTTATTATAGCAATTACAATAACTGGGTTATAACTAGGTACTTACCCTGAACCTACCCTTAAACCTAACCTTAACCTTTGTAGTTACCAGTACTTCCTTGGGTTTGTACACTGTAAGTATCAAACTGTAAAATAAAGTGTAATCAAGTTGCCTGCTACATTCACCGTGTTAGCATTGTCATGTGACCTACGGCGTCTGTCGCTTTGCTATTCACGATTTCTCTCCCATTTCCTCATGGGACAGTAAAGTGTCAATTGGATGTGCACATCAGATCGTTCAGGTACTTTCACCTACTGTTTTATGAATACCATGAATTTGGACATACTACTCACTTCAGGTTTTTACAGGGCCTGACTTATGTTGCTAATTACATGCTGGGAATGAAATAATAATTGTGATTTATTTCTATTTGTCATCATGATCATAAAGTTGGGTACTTTAACTTATCAAGAAACCAACAGAGACTCAAGCACACATACAAGCACACAAACACAGATTCCTGGACTTGCGTCCTCCTCTCCGAGCGAGTGTTAAGGCGGCGCGTGAGTCAGTTATTACTGGGCTGTTGAGTTTCTGAAGAGACAATTATAAGAGCTGAGAAAGCTACAGCCCTCAAATGATTACAGGGAGAGAAAAAGAGAGAGAGAGAGAGGGATGAAAAAAGAAGAATAGAAACGAAAATCCCTGATATAGAGCCAATTCATTTCTTGAAAATGCCTCTGAGAGGTTATTCTAGGGAGTTAGAGTCAGAGGCCAGCGCAATCCCCGCAAGACGAGAAAGAGAGAGAGAGATGGAGGGATAGAAGGATAAAATTACAGGCGGACAAAGCAGCTATCCTAACGCTCCTTTTTCCTCCTTCATTTGAACACAGAAATCGATCCATTTGAATGTGAATTCAGATCAAGTTTACTGCCGTCTGCGGTTATTTAAAAGAAAGATCTGCTAGTCACTGACTCGCTGATGGCGCGAAGATCCCATGTGTCTCTAATACACCTCAATGCCAGGACTTACTTAAATGCTCTCTTTCACACACACACACACACACACAGAACACACAGAGAGTGTATGATCTCCAGTGTTTTGACCCTCTTAATCCCAGCGGTCAGTGTGTCTGATAGAATTCAATTGATCAATCATGTCTGTGAGATGGCACCATTTCAGCAGGTTTATTGCTTTCCACTCTTCTCAAAGACTGTCCACTGACTGCGCACACACACACACACACACACACACACACACACACACACACACACACACACACACATAAAAGATGGCTGAAAGTGTGCATCAGTGCACATATCTTGGTTTAAAGAAAAAAGGCTTTTTGTAAGCCCCGGCTCTCTGGAGTGTTTGTGTGCTTGTGTACATGGTTGTTTATTTATGCATCAGTAAAAAAACAAAACAACTGAGATCACTAGTGAAAATGCATTTATTTAGCATTCTAATTTCATATAACATTTATGATTATACTATCAGAATTGCTCAAGCTGGCATAAATTGCACAAGTCTGATTATGCCCGATGATCATGTCCAACATGATTTGAGAATAATCCAAAGAGCATCTTGTGTTTCAGCTGAAGGAATCATAACTTTCTGTTATGCTTCAAAATCCTAATCAAAATCCTTACAGGTTTCAATTAACCAAGTTTTAGAATTCAACCCCATCGAAACATTTAAGATGCAGTCATATTAGCAAAATTTCACCAGAATTTTGCAAGCAAAAAATATCTGTTGTCAATAGCGTTGTCAAGCACAGCTCACACAGAAGTCACTTTCAAACCAAACAGCTTTCTGTTGGTCAACATGGCCAACTTGAACCCATTACAATATGCACCAAGGGAAATCTTTCGTCCTCGTACTAAATTCTCAATCACATGGATTCCTATTGAAATTACTGGATTTCACGGGAAAAAAAAATGTGCAGAACAACAGTAAATGTGCCGGCGTTGTTTCCTCTTAATCTAGAGCTTCCAGCATCCACAAACATCCAAATCTCTCTAGAATCACTTAAAACATAGCCAAACAACGTTATGGACTTTTTTTAGTTGTTGTTATTACACACATGCGTGTTTATCTGTGACAGTTCTCGTGTATGTTATGCGTGTAAGTCTTTCACACTGTCAGCCACCATGTGTGAAATGCAATTTCGGACACATCTTGAAGCCCACTCAGCCATATCAGAGCAAAAGAGAGACAGTAAGAAGAGAGGTCACCAATAAAGCTATTTTTCACCAAATTTAAACAAACACACACCATACCAGCATCAGGGTTAACCAGCCTTCCTCATGTTTCAAACCCCACAAACGCACACACACACACACACACACACGCAAACAGAATTATTGGTCTTAGGTATTCAGATGTTGGCCGGTGTTTCTCTGGCCTTTTGTCTTTCAGCCTCTGAACCTGCTATAGGGAACCACTCTCTGTAACCAGACACAATACAGCCCAGCTGCATTCAGGGTTAACCCCACTATTCACACACACACACACACAGAAGGAGAACGGAGGAGAGGCATCTTCCTTGCTTTAAAAGCAGAGACAATAGCAACAATGAGATCACCGTTGTGCCCCCTCTGTCTCTTTCTGTTTTCCTCTCTCTTCTCTCAGGGGTGAGGTTGAAGGTTTTTTGGGGAAGAGAAAACTGCTCGGCGGTTTCCTTGTGCACTTGATGCACTTAGTGTGTGTGTGTGCCAACCTTGACAGATCAAAGTATAAGTCTCTGAAAGGAGGATACCAACCTTTAACAAATCCCACTGTTATCATCTATCCCCTATCCTCCCTCTCCCTCTCTCTCTCTCTCTCTCCCCCTTTCTTTCACAATCCCCCCACCTTATTAAAAATTTCCCCTATCTTCCATTCAGAATATTCCACAGAATGAATGAGATAAAAATGACTGAAATGAAACTGAACAAGAAGTGAACATATTAAAGGCAGAGGAAATCATGCCTGTCCTGATGATGCCCACTGCCAATGCAAACATCCAGGTCTGGTTTGGTAAATTTAACAGAATAATGACTATAAATTTATATAGTTGTTTTATTTTTATTTTTTTTACCCTTCGCTTTTTGAAGTTTTTACATTAAAGGAAGGTTTCTTTATTGTTTCAGGGGGCAAAGAGAACATTGTCCGACCCCTCTGCCCCGTACCACAGGCCTCCTGTCTTTCTTTATTCTATTTCTCCTTTCCTCCACTCCTCCCCTTGTCCATTCCTCGTCCGTTCAGAGAGAATGGGCAGACACAATGCTTCTGTTCTAGAGGCCCCACGAGTCAAGTTCTCTCTTTCAGATCACTTCCCTTGGGTCAAAGGGCATCAGTAGGCTTTCCCCAAACACATATACACAACACACACACGCAACACACACACACACACACACACACACTAAGCTATCCAAACCCTCTGTTACTTCCTTTCCTGCTTGTGTGCAGCTGGAAATCATAGTGTCTTGCTTCACTAAACATGTATTTTGTCTCCCTCTCCCTTTTGAAAGCATTACCTCTCAGGCTAGAAATTCCTAGTATTACATAGACACAATTTGTCGAAGTATGAAAAACATCTTTATTTAATTTCTCGCTTTTGCTTTCTCAGGACTGGGTATCGATAGAAATTTCCCAATGCTGATTCACAAGCTCTACAAGTTTGACTGAAATTCATTTGGATATATTTCAGTTATAATGTCCATTTTGCACACATATGAAAGACATTTCAGTGTTTCAGACTAATTTAATTAGTAACTCATCTTTTATTCATTAAAATTATTCTTTAAAACAACCGGCTAAAAACCGTCAGTCATTTGCCAGTTCCACTGGTTGCTGTGATTCATTTGATTCAGTAATCTCGCTGTATGTTTTTGATCCATTACAAAAAACCGGCTCATGAGACTCATTGACTTCAGGATCCATTTACACTGCTCGCACTGTATGTTTTTTTGATCCATTAAAAAGAACTGTCTCATAAGTCTCATTTGCTTAAGGAATGATTAAAACAGGTCGCACATTATGTTTCTGATTCACTAAAAAGAAGCGGCTTATAGGAGATTACATTGATTCAGGAATTTGTCTACACTGGTTGCGCTGTATGTTTTTGATTCTCTAAAATGAACCATCTCAAAAGACTCATTCGCTTCAGGAATCGCTAACACTGGTCGCACTGTATGTCTTTGATTCACTAAAAAGTACCGGCTAATAAAAGTCGTTTGATGCAGGAATTTGTATACACTGGTTGCGCTGCATGTTTTTGATTCATTAAAAAGAACCAACTCATAAGACTCATTCGCTTCAGGAATCATTTACACTGGTCATGCTGTATGTTTTTGATTCATTAAAAAGAACTGGCTCTTAAGACTCATTCGCTTCAAGATCCGTTTACACTGGTTGTGCTGTATGTTTTTGATTCATTAAAAAGAACTGGCTCTTAAGACTCATTCGCTTCAAGATCCATTTACACTGTTTGTGCTGTATGTTTTTGATTCATTAAAAAGAACTGGCTCTTAAGACTCATTCGCTTCAAGATCCGTTTACACTGGTTGTGCTGTATGTTTTTGATTCATTAAAAAGAACTGGCTCTTAAGACTCATTCGCTTCAAGATCCGTTTACACTGGTTGTGCTGTATGTTTTTGATTCATTAAATGTTTTGTTATTGTATCACATTCAATAAAACTGAAAACTGAAAATCTTCTCAGTTAAAAATATTGTTTCTTTTGCTGTGATATTCAGGTTTGGAATTACATGAGGGTGAGTAAGTGAGGACAGAATTTTCTTTTTTTTTTGGTATAACCCATAAAGTGAGTTAGTTCAACATAACGCATGGGATGTCTGCATGAAGGACAGTGTTGTCATTGGATGCACTAAATAAAGAGTAAAAGATCGCACTTTTGATTTTTAAGCATATAAACTAATTTTACAGTTCAAAGGTCACTTTTTCAAAACTCTTCAAACAGCTCTCTTTACCAATATTCACATGGCACAGCAGTAAATTCAGCTGTAAAAAAAAACACTTCATATATGTTTCAAATCACTTTGTTACTCAACGGCCTAAAAACAGGTACCATTACACAATGATTTATTAAAAATTCTTTATAGAATTTAGAATTCACTGCAGTATATTTTACATGATCCATGTTTGCATGTTGTGATGGACTTTTTAATTAATCATAACTTACATTTCTTTTACCTTGCAGGATTAATATTTATATGCTTTTGAAACCTAAATGTCCCCACACCTTGGGCAAAAGTGTGTCTCTGAATCAAACTTGCCTTTATCTAGCGACAGAAGGTTTTGAACCAATCGTATTGTAGAGTGCTTTTCCGTGCTTCTATCCTATATAAACTGCTGTATTCTTTTTGCTGGTGGGATTCTCTATGACTGCCCCAGTTAAACTTAAATCAGGTGTGAAGGGGAAAATCTACCACACATTACAGTATAACATTATTCTTAAGTTTTCTCCTTTGTATAGATGGTAATTAAATTGAAAGACTAACCATAGTTTTTTTTAAAAAATTTCAATTTTGTTTATTGGTATTTTGATTCTGAAATTAAATTAAGAGTTTTGAAAACAGTATGTAAGCATGTGCAAATTGGCCTGTAGGTACATAGAGTTTTGGTGGTGTTTGTGTCTGAGTGAGAAATGAATTCATGTCATTGGAAAGCTGTTGTCATTAAATGCATTTTGTGTCAAAGCAATAATAAAAATCCAGTTTGGCCCAAATTGACTGCAGTTGGGCTCAGTTTGTGAAGAGTGTTTAAAAAAGTAACCCAAGTATTTAGAAATGGGTCCTAGCGATTGTAAAAGTAAATAAATAAATAAATAAAAATATAAACATTTTTACAAATCGTGACCACACTCCTTAACATGTGCCTTTTGCTTCTTAAAATTTTGCGAGGAGTATAGGCTACTAGCTGCCAAAACTATCACTCATGTTTCTTTATGCCTTCAGCAAACCCATGAGAACATCCCTCACGGCGAGCCTGCAGACATACTCACGCTCGCTGCAAAACATCACAGCACTGACCACCCGCAGTTTCACCACGTCAATTAAACACACAAATTCATTTAATCGCCCCTCCCTCTCTGCTGGATGTGATGTGTTGCATTAATTAAAGTGGCAGACGTCGGCCTAATTGGAGCTTGGATGAACGTTGATGTGTGTGTGTGTGTGTGTGTGTGTGTGTGTGTGTGTGTGTGTGTGTGCTTGTTTTCATGATTTATGAGGACACAAATTTGTATAATGACATGGGTATTACACTGGTATTATGCTGAAAACATGTTTTTTATGAGGACATTTCATGAGCCCTCATATTTAAAATAGCTTAAAAAAAATACTAAACAATGTTTTATTAAAATTGCAGAAAGTTTTCTGTGATGGGTAGGTTTAGGGGTTTGTACTGTATAAAAACCATTACGCCTATGGAATGTCCTCACATCGATAGCAAAACAAACCTGTGTGTGTCTATGTGTGTGAGTGTGTGAGTATGTGTGTGTGTGTGTGTGTGTGTGAGTGTGTGAGTGTGTGTGTGTGAGTGTGTGAGTGTGTGAGTGTGTGTGTGTGTGTGTGTAGGTGTGTGTGTGCGTGTGCGTGTGTGTGTGTGTGTGTGTAGGTGTGTGTATGTGTGGGCGGGTATTCCCTACGTTATGGGGAAACATGCATACAGAATTATCTTTTTTGAAAATCTAAAATAGCAGAACATTTTCTGTGATGACTAGGTTTAGGGGTAGGGTTAGTGTAGGGGGACAGAATATACAGTTTGTACAGTATAAAAACCATTACACCTATGGAATGTCCCCATAAAAAATGAGAACACAACGTGTGTGTGTGTGTGTGTGTGTGTGTGTGTGTGTGTGTGTGTTCAGCTAAGCCAATAGTAAGCTTACAAAGTTATATTACATTTCACTGCATCTATGCAGTTTGTTAATTTAATATTATATCTCATATATCTCCTGGTGCTTCATAAATCATATTGTGTGTGAGTATGTTGGTGACATCTGGAGTTCCCTCATGTACTACAGGGGACTGCCAAGCAATGGCTTTTTAATAGACACATGTGTGCAAACACACACACACACACATGCACATCCACATGCACACGCTGTGCCTCCCCTGGATAGAGATGTTTATCTAAGACGTGCCAGCGGTGTCCAATCCCCCTCCTACTCTGATGCATCTGTCAATGTTCAGCAACTTCCATCTGTGCTCTGTGTGTGCTTGTGTGTGTGCACTGACATGATGTTGTGCATAGTAAAGAAAGAAAGAAAGAAAGAAAGAAAGAAAGAAAGAAGACATGATGTAATTGATTTATTGTTCTGTAATTGCTGGGATACAGAATGTCTCATTATTACTAAATGTCCTGAATGAAATAAACTCCCTCTGTGGTGCAACAGCATGAATAATACTTTTAGCTATGTTTAGAGTGAGTTTAGAGTAGATTTTCTGTTCCCGAAAACAAAGCAAACAAATTGACTTACTTTCGTCTCTCTTCCGCTTGCTTGCATCGGCAGGTGAACTAATTCCCAGAATTCCACTGATAGAGTAGGAGGAGCCTGCAGCGTCACTGGTTACTGCGGATACCTGGGTCACTGCCACTGTAGAGGCTAGGAAGTTACAAAGAGGTTATGAAGACAACAGATGTCTTTGCGCTCACTGCGATGACAGGACATTGGAAAGAATATACAGTCTGTGATTATAGAAAAATGTTTCAAAAATCTAGTTTACAATACTCACTCAATGAATATATGTACATCTATTAATCATTATTTTTATTATACTAACAAACTTTTTTCCCAAATATTATGAGGAAGCAATGAATTAATAGCATTCTAAAACACAAACTAATCTTAAAAAAAAAAAAGTCAAATGAACTGATATTTGAAGGGATTTATTGTGTCCTCTCTGCATGTTGGTTGCATCATATGATTTTTTTGGTGTCACAGCATGACTTTGATTTGTCAGACAAAAGTATACAGGAAAAAGTTATATTTTTCAAGTCGATTTTGTTAGAAGCCAACTATCTTTTTTTTTTTTTTTGCGTTCCACAGAAGAAAGACATGCATAAAGGTTTGGAACAACATGGGGGTGAATAAACAATGACAGATTTTTCATTTTTGGGTGAATTATTCTTTAAATAAAGCTTTCTTTATTATGTTATCAGGACAGTTCTACCTCCCTAACATTTTTACTTAATGCCCCCCAGAAATATAAAAATTTCAGATTTTAAATTCAAGTAAATGAATAGATCCAGGAGAAAATGAGCATCATATCATCAACATCGTAACCCGCAGTATCATTTTCCACTTTTAGTCCGTTTTAGTCCTAGTCTGGATCTCAATGCATGGAATGAGAAAGTGTGTAGCTGTGCAAATATCTCAGGACAGAATAGGTTTTATGTGATCCTAGCCTCTTCCTCTTTTGTTGATGTGTAGTATGTTTTTGTTTTTCCTCTTGTGGTTGTCGGCCCAGCGTTTTTCCTGCTAAAGACCTTTCACCAAAACCTGCTGTCACTCCATTCAGGCAACGTGCTGCCGGCCAAGGATAAGATGCTAACAAGCTAACAGCTTTTCGACATGTCTGGCTGTCTGTGAGGTCTTGGCAGTAGGGGACGAGGCCACAAAGTCTTCTCTCTGTCAACCCTTCATTCTCTCTCTCCTCTTTATCTCACTTCCTGTCAGCTGACGTACAGCCTGAGTGACAGTACAGTGGCCCCAAGGGGACACTAAGGTGTAGAGATGAGGCTAATCCCGCATCCCAACAGACTGTGCTAAAATGGAGAAGGTGGGAAAAAAGAAAAACAAATCGCTCTGAGAAAAGATAAACGCCTTTGCTCGCCCGCCGCTCTCGTTTGCTAACCAGGTGGAAAATGTAATGAATGCATATCCATCCATTTTTTTTTACTCCTGATTTATCGTTTCAATTATCTGATTCTCTTATTCTTTTGCACTTTTTTCCCCTCACGTCAAGGAATGGAAACCCGAAGCGAGCGCTTTATATTCAAAGTCCCTAAATTTCAATTTTCCGCCTGAGTATGAGAACTATTTATCATCATAATCTGAAGGAGACAGAGAACTGGCGAGCGTTGTGCGTGTGAAATTAATTTAGATTAAGCGGAGGTGTGCGATTATGAAGATTACTGACAGTGAGACAAACACAGTTCAATACTTTATTAACTGCAGACAGGAGTTTTCCTCTTAAACTGGTCTCAGACCTTTTTTAGCGATTCCCCTTTGGTTTTTGAGGGTGTCAGAAACCTATCCTAGATTCAAGGATGTAATCAAACGTTGAAGGTTAAGGAGCTCTAAATGTAAATATTTCAAAATCTCAAATATCAGTCCCCCTCAATGTCTATGGTGGGTACGACACTGCCTAAATAAGTTTCATTGGGTAACTGGTATGTTGAAACCTTCAGGATAAATTATGAAATTAAATAGAGAGTAAACTGATACTTTTGCTTATAAGTTGTTTGATCCTCAGATTTCTTCTCCTGAGATCTCACATGCATCTCCTCTGGTGCTTCAGCAATGTCTCAAACTGTGCTAAGATTTGTCAAGATATATCTGCTAATTTATTTCATTTTACCATTTTGCCTTTGCTTTCCAAATTAATTGCATTGCCTTTTGCTTAATTCTTATGATCACCAAGGCCGGATTTATTTTGACAAAAATACAGGAATATTGTGAAATACTATTACATACTCTTTTCTATTTGAATACATTTTTAAATGTAATTTATTCCTGTAATGGCAAAGCAGAATTTTCAGCAGCCATTACTCCAGTCTTGTCACTTGATCCTTCAGAAATCATTCTAATATGCTGATTGAGTTCTCAGGTGTTGAAAATGTTGAAAACATTTGTGCTAATCCATATGAATTGGGTGGTTAAATCCAAATTTTCTGAAGAGACTCTGTCACTTTACATGAGGAACAAACTGAATTTAGGCTTATATTCATATATAAACTTTTGTCAACTCAAACATCAGCTGTGGTAAAGAGAAGCTCAAGTGAGCATGCGTGACGCGTGCGAGAACCAGTGAGCTTCATTCTCATGTGTTACGATTGAGCTTCTGTTTATATTCACTGATCAATGTTCATATGTGAATAAAAGCCTAAATTCAACCTGTTCATCATATAAAGCCATCGAGTCTCTTCAGAAAATTTGGACTAAACCACTAATTTTACGATATTTTATGAACTTTTTGAAGCATCAAAGAGGTGGTTATGTAGTTGCATATGGAGGGACAGAAAGCTCTTAGATTTCATCTGATCTAATCATCAAATAAAATAAAAAAAATATAGCTGCGAGCTGTAATTTCCGGGGTTCAAGCGGTTTAAGGCATTTAAGCACATATTACGTTTTATTTAGCAAGCACGTAAACCAATTTACAGCCATTACAAGCAATGAATGGTTTTTAAAGCTTTTTAACAGTTATAGCCTCTTTAGAATTATGTGCAGTATGTGCTCATGTAATGATGTTTTAAGTTTTTAAGATTTCGTTTAGGAACAATTGGCTTTTGGGTAGAGTTGGCCATGCCTGTTTTTTAAATGACCCTGCTGTCCAAAGGTTCAACATTTTATTGATAACTATTGACCTAGAGAGTCCAAAGAATTGTGCCACAGTGGTTTTATGGAGGTTGAGCCAAAAGTTTTGTTTTTTTTAAATAATCTCCAATATTTAACGAACTTAGAAGCAAAGTTGCTCAGAATGAAGAGTTCGACCATGAGGTTCAAATGTCATGGACATGGGCGAAAACGTCAATGTCCTCACAGACAGTCATGGCACCTCAGACAAAGACACTGCATGCCAATTTACAAGTCGATCGGACAAACGGTGAAGTAGTTATAGCCGTTCTCATGGGTTTTTTTTGCGGTTATGATGCCACCAAGAGGCCAGTCACCACGTCCTTTTTCACATGACCGCTGAATGAGCTCTAACATAGGTGTACTGAGTTTGGTGAAAATATCTCATTCCGTTCACAAGTTATAGCCATTTTAGTAAAAGTGGCTCCACCCACTTTGAACATTTTGATGGCCCTTAGGAACTGTGAATCGCAATTTCAACTTTTTTTGATAACTATTGACAGTCAGACTGCGGAGAATCTTGCTGGACTGGTTTGGTCCCAATCGGGTCAAAAACCAAGGACTAGTTCGCAAAAGTACGATTTTCAAAAAATCCAAAATACCCGAAAATTTGTCTTGCCTGTCTTGAGTCAAGGTTTCCAACAATATAAGACACTTGAACCTACACCTAATGGTAGAGGAGTTGTGTGCCATTTCATACTTTTGACTGCTGTAGCGCCCCCGTCAGGCCAATCAGGGCGAGCATTGGTGACCTCAAAGTTTCAAGTCTCTACAGGTCTTTTATGGGAGAATGCTGATCCTTGGATGTTTTAACAAATACAATAGCATTTCAGCGCTATGCGCTTGAACCCCTAAAAACTGAAGTCAAACTATTGAATGTGTGCATACTTTTTTTTCAGAAGCTACATTTCTGTAAATATTTTTAAAATCTACATATGTTTCAATCCTACCAACGACTGAATTTCTGCACTGTGAGGAATTTGAAATATGACAAAAGTAGATGTGAAGTTGACTCTAACCTAAGTTATGGGCGGAGACAGCTCCTGATTGGCCAGGTGGCTGCTGGACTTTAGTGCGAATGATCCTGCAACAAAGAAAGAGCAAACAGGAATTAGACATTATGCTGTGTTTAAGGTTTATCACGCAAGGCGCTATGTGTAGGGGTGTGTGGGTACTGTATATATACATGCTTTAATATAAGCATGCAAGCACGTGAAATGTGTGTGTGTGTGTGTGTGTGTGTGTGTGTGTGAAGTGGCTCATGCAGGCTGACATGGCAGCAGAGTCTCACACTTCCTGCATGGCTGCTCAAGCAAAGCACCTTTCCCCTCTGCTCTCCGTCCCCCTCTCTCTCTTACTCACTCTCTCTCTCTCTCTTACTCACTCCCTCTCTCTCTCTGAGGTTGTCATTGTACACATGCTGTTGAACCAGTGAGCTGGACACTGCTCATGAATATGTGTTTTCTTTTTACTCCACTGACTCAGTCCTGTTGTTTTCCTCTATCCCCCTCTCTCTCTCCCACCATCCTTTGTATCTCTTCTCCATGCATTCGCTCTATCCCTTTTCCATACTGATCAACTTTTCCTCAAAAATATAATGGTTTGTAAACATACATTGGGGAATTTAAGGCATCCTTTCTCAGTAAAGGTATTAATTTCTTCCAAATAAAAAAAACTAATCTTACTGACCCTAAAGTTTTGAACAGTGATGCATGTACAAACACGCTTTATGCATGTTAGGAAAGTGAAGCAACGGCAAAAACACATTCGGAAAAAACACGTTAAACAATTTCAACGCAATCAGTTATTAAAAGCTTCAATCTTAAGTTGTATTCCCTCACATTTCAAGGTAATCACAGTTAATTACTGATAAATAAAATCAAACTGACACCCAAGTGAGCAGAAATATTTGTGTCGAGTTGAAAATATTTTTACGACGCACACACACACACACACACCTGTTGATTGAGCTGACACTGGGCACGCTGTCATTGTCACACACTCTCTCTGCCAGCAGTCTGTCTCGGATCTCCCAGGCAAACATGGTGGGGTTTTGGCGTTTGTAATCAGCGATTTTGTCGACGACTTTGGGTGTAGCAACCTTTGGTTTGGAGCCTCCGATCACCCCTGGTCTGATGCTGCCTGTCTCATAGTACCTGTGGAGCAGATAGAGAGCTGAATTTCACCAGGCAAGATAAACAGAGAATTAGAACAAATGCTTATCTTGCTTTGTAGGTCTCTAATGCCTTGCGGTCAGCGCACACTAGTTAGTAACGCAGACACAGAGAACGACACATGCCTTTCACACACCTGTAATAAATGATCAATCTGTTCAGTCTATTACAAAAACACATTAGCCTATCTAATAACATAACACAAGCTTATATTTGAGCCACACACAGAAATTCCAAAATAGATCCTGGACTAAATTCTGATTGGCTGAGACGCTTCAAAGCCACGCAGAAAAATGCACACCTGTGTCCACACATTCTATATTAATGCATCTATATTAAACGTAAACAGCCTATATTTGAGCAAATCGTGCTGAAATAATCATTCGTTTAAATTAGTCATATTAATAAATTATTATATCATTTTAATATTAATTACTTATTATTAATACATTTATTGAATTCAAATATATATTGCAAATGAGATGGTGAATAATCATTATTTTAAATGATTATTATTATTATCATTTTCTAATATGCTTATTTAGAGCTCAAGAAACGTTTCTTATTATTATAAAGGCTGAAAACAGCTGCACTGCTTAATATTTTTGTGGAAACTGATTCTTTGATGAACAGCATTTTAATTGAACTATGAATCTATTGTTATAACATTATAAATGTATTTACTCTCTTTTGTTCAATTTAATGCATCCTTGCTCAATAAAAGTGTTAATTTCTCACAAATAATAATAATTTTAAAAATTTTACCGCATCTCAAACTTTTGAACTGCAGTGTATGGTATTAGTGATATATGATACTATTACTTCATTATTAATAATATTATATACATTTATTAACCATTTAAAAATGTATTGATTGTTTTCTTATTAATATTAATACATTTATTGAACATTGGCGTCCCATATATTGCTCTTGATAGTGTTATATAAAGCATCAAGACAGAGATTTTACCAAGGTTAAGGGGGCTTCAGGTGCTCCACTTCATTTTGCATGGCAATATTTAGTTAAGGCCCAACACACAAACATAAACCAAAAGCACAGCCCATATACAGCACAGCCATGAAAATACACCAAAATGAGCATGCAGAAAATTCCCTCATTAACAAGAGAGCAGAGTTAGTCCTACGCCTTATTTACTCAGACCTCACTTGCAGCCCACATATTAGTGTGTTTTCTGCCTGAGCAGTAAGAGAGAGGGAAGATATTACCCCACACACACACACACACACACACAGAGCGCTGCTGCAGTAACGGTTGAGTGAGTTGGACCGGGGTTGGGGGAAGAGGGTTGAGGCAAAGGAGAACAATGCGAAACACATTTTTTTGATATAGCTAAAGGCTCTAGCACTAATCCACACCTTTATCCATTCAAATTCTGTCCTCCCCCTTAACCCCTTCCTCCCTCTCCTCCCTCTCCTTCTCTCTTTCCTCCTCTCTCTCTCCCTTTCTCTGTCCTTCCAGCCATCCCTCCCTCCTCGGGAGACGTATGGTGCCAGTGTCATTTTGATGCAAATGTAAAATGTGATGAATCTTTTCTTTTTTGTCCCAGAAAGACAGAAAGAAAAGACGGCGCTTTGACTTTGGCTTCGGTGCGAGATTTCAGAATTTTTTAATTTCAACGTGTCTTCGTTGAAAGGAAGCGCTGAGTCAGCCTCAAGTTGAACCAACGGCAGAGGGAATATCAGCTGTACGGCAAGCCTTCATCAGTGTATGGATATTTTAGAAATTGATATTTATTATGGATTAAGTACGAGTTGACTTGATGACAGAATAAAAGGAGGGTTGGGAGGCATTTAAAAGCAAGACTCCAAACAAATACTGGCCCCACTGTTTGAATGCAATAGAGGACATTAAGCTGGTTTCCCAGGCAAAGATTAAGCCTAGTTCTGGATAAAATAGCACAGGCAATAGAGATTCTCCATTCAAAATCCTTTTCGGTCTGGGACTAGGCAAACTCTGTGTGTGGGAACTAATCCATGGGGTCCGAATTTTATTCGCCAATACATTATTTCAAATGTCATATGAAATAATCATATTCATACCGTCATTTCATTCCTATACGGATACATGAGAGCTCTAGCATGTCTAGTCACATGTTCACCTGTAGTTGCAAGATTATTCACTCTATTATAATATCGTACAGCTCAAATGCTGATCTATATGTTTAGCGTTTGAGAAGTGCTCACTGTTTTTTTTAGTGTCTTCTGCTCACCAAGCCTGCATTTATTTGATCAAAAATACAGTAAAACAGTAATATTGCTAATAATAATAGACTTTTTCCTATTTTAATATATCTTATTTCATTTATTCATGTGATGGCAAAGGTGAATTTTCAGCAGCCAGGAAATCATTCTAATATGGTGATTTGATGCTTATTATCAATGTCGAACACAGTTGTGCCGGTTAATATTTTTCTAGAAACTGTGATACATTTTATTCCAGGAGGAATAGAAAGTTCAAAAGAGCAGCATTTATGTGAAACAGAAATATTCTGTATCATTAGAAATGTCTTTACTGTCACGTTTGATCAATTTCATGCGTCCTTGCTGAATAAAAGAATAAGTCTCTTTCAAAACAGATCGCACTGACCCCACACTTTTTAATGGTAATGTCTTTTTCAGTGTTTTAAATGTAATATAGCCTATTCTTACAGAAACAGTATGAATATGTGGAACCAATAGAAATCACACAAATACTGTTGTGCTACTGAATGATGGCTATATGCAATTTCTTTTATAAAACGTTACATGCAGAAATCTCTCGGAAAATATATTAGTACAATGGGTTTTTTTTTTTTTTAAACATACTTCTGTTGTGACATTTTATCATGATAAGCAGAACTCACCTGCCCAGTATCTTGCTGACGCAGCCGTGGCTGACCCGGAGCTGGCGGGAGATGTCACATGGACGTACACCCTGATGGGCCAACTCCACTATCCTCTGCCTCACCACGTCAGGCAAGGGCCGCCCGTTTACAAACACCCCACCCAGCTGATTCACCCCTCCATGCCCTGCGGACACAGACAGCAATAAAGGGACACTGAGCAAATCATATCGTCCTTAAACACAGAAGCTGTCACATAACAGGCAAAAGGTGTTGCTGTCCCACCCCGATGTTTGTGCAAGTGTCTTTGACCTGAAGGTTACAATTATGCAGTCTCTACCTCTCCTTTTTATCATATCTGCCCCTGGTGGTCACCTAGAGAATTGCACATGACCTCCTCACTCCTGTTTGTTTTTGGATATTGTCTATATTCGTGCTTGTGTATCTTTTTTTGCACAGTGGGTGGGGGGCTTAGACTTCTGGATACCAATTTTCTTTCATTCTTGTACTGTATATATATTCATTAGAATTCAGTATCTTATCATCATTTCAGTGCAGAAGTCTATGTGGTAATCCAGTCAATCTGTCATATTAACATACTGATTGCTTCAGAAGGGGAACACACAAACACACATTTACACACACACAAAGGAACTGGGGGATCTGTTAATCCGAGCTACGGGGTAATGGATCTTAAATACATCCGGGCAGGCAATATCAAAAAGACCTAACTGGCCTTGTGTCCTCGTAACTAAATATATAAGTTCAGCTGACAGAAAATTAAAACCCAGCTACATGTCATTCTCATTCTCTAAAGGCAGTTGGCCGCTTTTTCATGATGAAGTTCCTTTACTGAGTGATTTGACCTATCAGGCTTCCGTTTTTTTTTTTTGTTTTTTTTTTATGCATTTCATTTTCGGTTTCATTTGACCTCTTTTATCAATAGTTTGCTTCAGTTTCCTTTTCTCTGTATTCTTTCTTCTTCTGTGTATTTCAGTAACAGTTTGTCATTTGAAAATATAAGTGATGAAGTCATAGAGTCAACTAGCTGGATTTTTTTTTTTAAATATTAAAAATTAGGTGTGCTAAATTTATTATGATCAAGTGTATCATTATTTTTTTTTAAATAAAAATAAAAAAAACATGCTTTGCTTAATCCCCTGTTTAAATGTGAAAATCACATTTGTATCCTCCTACTACAACAGAAACAGTGAAATACATCAAACAAGCACATTTGAAAGTTAAGTATGAAATGATTCTTCCCCTGGAAGGGCTTAAGTTTCTTAAAATGCATAACTTTTTAGAAAGTTTTTAGAGCAGTTTATCTTGGATTTCTAGTTAAAAAAGTTTTTCAACTGCCAGCTAAGCACTGATTTACAGTTACTGCTAAATGGTTATGACCAAAGCAGTCTATTATATGCATAGAGAAAGCATGTGTTGAAAAGTGTATGAGAGAATAAGTGCAGCCTATGTGTTGGTTTGAATATGAGTGCGTGCCATAGAGAGAAAGAAAAGGCTGCAGTAGGGATTAAACGAAACAAGCTATTCAGATGTGATCTGACCAAGACTTTTCCCCGTTTCTTCTGCAAATACTGCTGGCTTATAAATCGAAGTGTTCCTAGAGCTTTGATTGATTTCGAGGCAGGTTCCGTTTAGAAATAGCGAGAGCGGCTGAAAGACATTCATGCTCCCCCATCCAGAAAATAAACCCGATTAGAGACGCTGCTCCATTACGATCCGCTATCGGCCACTCCGATTAAACCGCTCCAAACAGAGCGAGGCAGACGCCAGCACAGCGACGTGACATCAGGCGTGCTTTAACAAACACACTCGAGAAAAACAAGTAAGGGACAACCTTCATTCATGCGGGCTAAATGCTTGGTTTTCGAAAATAAATGCAGCATTTTGAAATAAAATCACAGATATTTAAATTAAAAAAATAAAGGAGTGTGATTTACCTTGCACATTAAAAATACGTTTAAACATATATATATATATATATATATATATATATATATATATATATATTATTATTATTATTATTCATTTGTTTATAAACTATGTGACTCCATCATATTATTTGTGAGAGATTAATTGTTATTATTTTGTTATATAGTTTACTCAAATTATCCACGTGCCTATCATAACCTATTAGTAATTAATGCCTCAATGATAACGCCTGATTAGTATTTTTAGTCTATTATTTAATTTATTTTCTAATAAGGAATTTGCGTCTAAATTATGTAAAATGTAAAATTGCAAAAAGAATCTTTTTTCAACAAACGAAACAAACGAAACCAAACAACCAAGGGAAACTTTGAGCACAAAACAATATGACACTTTTCAGAAATTTCGGCAAAAAAAAAAAAAAAAAAAAAAAAAAAAAAAAAAAAGATTTCTTAACATAAACTTCAATGCTTCCCTCTTAAATAAGACTGGATTAGTTATTTTCCGATAATGAATATTTATGAGTTCGTATTTAAATAGGAACGGATGAAACTCCGGTTGGAAATCTCTTGCAAAATTCATATTATATTAGTACGCATTCATCGCTCGAGTCAATTTAGCATAAAACTTTAACAATGTACACGACCAACTGGTGGCCTAATAACGACATATAATGTCCTGCACCAGTGAGAGTGCGAAACAGAGGCCTTATTGTAACTTACATTGAATGAGAGTTCACACTTTTTACGATCATTTAAAACCTGCAAAGTCTCATTAATATTCATGAGGAAAAATAAGTAGCCTATGAGTTTAAAACATCCTAAAACATCAAAGTTATCTTCAACATCAGTGGAGTTTCTCTCCTAAAAGTCTCGCAGGTTCGTGGCACAGTCAATTCTTAAGGCTTGCACCGTTTGACATTTTCGGTGTAATCGTTTTACCCCGCGGATGGTGTCGAGATATTGTGACGGAGAGGAAACGTGATTCGTTCTAGCTTCTGAAATGTGTATACATCTAATCCACCGTTTCATTCACCGTGCCAATAGATGTCATTTCACATAGATGTGCGTGTGCGTGCACGGGTGGGTGGGTGCGCGCATATTTGAGTTTTGCGCTTTTATTCATCTATGAGAGAGAAAGAAAGAATGAGCGCGAGAGGAACAGGAGGAGAAAGAGAGAGATCACAATTGCATTTTTGGGGTGCATCATATGATTGGCAGCTTGGATTTGCTAACAAAGACATTGCAATTTTCACATTTTTCTTATGCAAATTAAAGCTGATTTTGTTTGCCATAAATAATTAATAAATATTTATAATAGCCTAATCAAATAAAAAAAAAAAAAAAAAGGTCAATTATAAAGTATGTCTTGCACACGGAAAATGCTAATTCATAATGGAAATGTGTTGCAAACAATTCAAGCTGAAGAAGAAGAATTCAAAAATAAAGAGGAGGGAAGGAGGAAGGGTATCTTGGGGGACCACCGGTGTCCGCCATGTCACGAATGAGTGACCACACATCTCTCCGCCACAGTGAGCAACTTCAGCTTTCGTTTTTAACCTCACAAGTGGCCTGTTTACAGCTCCCCTCAAGCAATGTTTTTAAAGGTTATACGGAGCCCGTTTGCCATCTCCTCAGCTGCGGTTCAAGTTCAGTTTGTGTCCGCTGGCTGCTGGCCTTGGCCGCGATCTCTTCCCCCCCCCCCCCCCCCCCTCGCTTTCCCCCAGGGATTGTCAAAGCTCTAACAAAGCAAGCCGGTTCTTAATAAAGAGCAGAATACCAAAACAATCGGGCCAAACAGCAAAAGCCTCACCTCTATTTAAGACATTGTGGTTTAGTCGAATTTTTAAAGTTGACCAGCAACGTGTGGCATATATTTTGTTATTCTATTTCTAAAACAAAAGGAGCGTTCTGTGAACTTTTGAACGAAGCAGCCTAGGGAAAGACTTCCTGTAACTTACTGTGCATCGCTGCGAACGGGTCGTGTTTGCAGTGGATTTCCATCGGTTTGCAGGACAGGCTTTCCGTGAAAACCCACCAAAAAGTCTTTAATCTCCTGCTGTTTTTCTGGTAAAGGTTTGTGCGTCAGTCCGTTCTGCTCGGAAACGTCTCTTCTAAACACGCTTTCAGCTGTTTGGAAGTCCAAAGCAACTTTGGTTGGAAAATAAACAACTGACCCTGAAGACCCAAGGCCTCAGGTCAAGAGCAAAAGTAGTTTTTGTGAGCTAATTCATGAATAATCATGTATCTGTTCCATCGTTAATACGCCTACAAAAATGAGCAAACAGTCGGTCAGGGCACAACCCTTGCAGGGTCACACAACTGCTTCTGCGGCCCAACATCCAGAGTGAACCGACTCAGTCATCTGTAGGGATTCATCAAAGCGCTATTTCAAGAAAAGTCTTGGCGATGTGTACCAATTTTAATATTAGTCCGAACAGTCTTCTCGAGCTTTAGATAAAAATGTAGAAGTCTCGTTTCCAAGCTCTATCTTGACATCCTCGCTCCACTGACCGTGACCCGCGAACTGTGACTGAGGCTCGCGCTGTCAGAGCGCGTCTCTACCAGGGATCAGTAAAACCCTGGTGAGGTTTCTGAGAAACCGAAACATTTACTTCATGGTCAACGTATCTTCACATAAACGCCATTTCCTTGCATCTTGATCTTCTAATTGCTCAAATCGTTTTTAAAAACTCTCTTTTTCAAAAGCAGATAACTCCGACAGTACGAAGATCCCCAAACAATAGACACACGACCGCGGGCGTATGATATTAAAAAGTACATGGTACGAAGCCCGAATCAAAATGTTTGCCAAAGTTCAACAGAAAATGATAAACAGCCATTGCGCGAAGAAAAAAGAAAAAAAAAATGTCCAAAAAATGTCGTGAAGAAGAAAACAAGCTTTAGCCTATCAAGTTTTGACCCAGGCAGGACGCGCGTAAAAATCCACGGAAAGTCTCAAATGTTTGATACGGTGGTGTAATTTGTCTTTCTCGTCGCAATTGACGTCCGCCGAACGGTGTTCTTCCAGCGTGAGTCCTCCGGCGGTGAGAAGCAGCGGTCGAGCCTCCGTCCTTACCGCGCAAACACTGCACGAGCGCACGGCGCGTTTCAGAACCTGCTCTCGTGTGGACAGCGCCAACGCCACAGCGCTCTGAATCTACTACCGAGCCAGAGCGAGACTGTCAATCAAGAGAAGTCTACCTATCCGGGCACTGCACCTCTGCCGTCACAATCGCTCCGAGGCGCGCTCAGATAAAGACTACCCCGATTGGCTAACACTGAGCCAATGCGAAAGTGACGCTCTGTCCCAATTGTGCGCCGACAAATAGGGAGTCTCGAATCGAAGTTGGTTCTCTGGCTTCGCTGATCCCATGTCTAATTTCAATTAAGGAAGGTGATAAAATTGAAATTTTAAAATATCCGTTTGCACGTTTTTTCAGTCATTCAATTAATAAATGGTTAATAATTGGGTATTGCGTCAGAATATGCTTTCAATTATGAAGAAGCATTGTAAAAACTGTTTATGACAACTGACATATTGCAGCATTTTATCAAATATAATGATACATATTAAACATATTTGCTCACTCGGTGTTGGATTTGCACATCATTATTCGAAATTATAAATGATTTCGCTCTTGCGCATTCAATTACGACTGCTGTTTAGTATCTTCAACAAAAAAGTTGCTATTTTAATAAACGACTTTAAAAGTTTAATAATTCATCATTCGTGATGAAATCTATTCGTTTTTATTCATGAGGTTTCTTTGTGCTTGCAAAAATGTTTTTCCTATCTGCATGTTTAACGGAGACGAGCGCTGCTCCTCACATCAGACTTTTGCTCTGTTTTAAATATTTTTCATCACCAGATTATTAAGCACTTGATATTAAGTCTAGCTGACTTAGAAACTGTGGTGTTTTTAAATAATGGTGATTATAATTGTTGTGGTGGCTTTATCATGGGGATCAGTGTAATACCAACAAGAAATAATAAGCCGAACTGTCATTAAAAAAAATAAATAAACAAAAACGTAGGGGTTCGTGTTTGTGAGCATTTATTAATGCATTCATTCATTCCTTTTAGATTCATTTCATTAGGCCTAGAACACGAAAAAGGAAAAAAAAATCATATTTAAATTTAACTGATTCAATTACTGAATTCACTTGGGAGTATTTTACGTTTTGAACACCTAGTTTATTTATTTATTTTTTGTTGATAATTTCCGGTTTGCATTTATTTATTTACAAAAAAAAAAAAGTGGTAAAACACAAAACGACATAAATTTGTTCCATCATGTTTCTCACTGTGTTACATTCAGATGTTTCTTTGCTAGAACATATATTCAAATGAACACGCAAACCTTATTTCTTTTCAAAAAATTCAATTTTTATGTTTTATTTGAGAACATTTTGGGGCAAATTTCCCTGCCTTTTCTACGACTAGTCAGTGTTATTCTACAGTTAGAGATCAAAGATACAATTATCTTACATGTATTTACCTGTGTGGGCAGAATAAAGTAACCCTTAAGAGACTGAAATCCTGTGGTTCATGCTCAAAATCCATGTGCTCAACACATTCGTTTCATTCTTTGAGGAAGAGATTCCTCCGTGGTGCGCCATTAAGTGCCACGAGGGGGCGAACCTTTGGTCTCTTATGAAGAAGCTTCATCACGTCAGCTTGACACACACACACACACACACACACACACACACAGAGAGAGAAAATGCACACTTGTGAAGTCACAGTAACTAATGAAAGCCGTTTTGCAATGTTAAAAAGGCGCGCTATTTGCAGATATTTTGTATTCCATTTTCTCATATATTTGTTATTTTACTTAAATTAACAATAAAGTTGAACCGTTCCACAAATGCTTTGGAGGCCTTTTAGGCTTTCAGTGGACACGCATTTCTACCTGTTTTTTTAGTTGTTTTGATTTGTTCCTATATTGAGAGACCAACGCAGCCCACAAATAAACATTAATTATTTTATAACGTATTGATTATTTAGAGATTTAAACAATTTAAATCTTTCGAATACATTATTTGAATTACTTTAGGCTATCTTCCTCTCAATTGCCCAGCTTTAACTGTGGACCACGTGATTAAATACTCTCATATTCTGTCTTTCTTGAGGAAATGTTTGCTTATAACAGTTGCCCAATAGCAATTTTCTGCGTATATTTAGCAAATTAAATATAAAAACAAGTCAAATCATGCCTACAGGCTCCGTCTTGGAAATTTCGATAAAAGTTCCATCATGATTCAAAGAATTTTTTTTAAATCATTAACATAATCCATTATTGAGGTATTATTGTTAACGCTTTGAGAAAATGTTTCTCAAATGATTTATGTAAATAAAAAAAAAATAGACCACATAGTAAATAGTAAAACGCATACCCACACCACACACACACACTCATACACACAAACAGAACATTTTCTATAAAACGAAGAGTTCGGAACGCCGTGGCCACAAATCTGAATATTTAATCATTATAATTATGAATAGTTCAGAGCAGCCTATCAGAGTCAAGTCAAAGCCAAGAGCAACTTCCAGGCCATTCCGAGTTGGCGGTACGTGTTAATGAATTACACCATTGACAGAAACTCGTATTTGCTGTTCGATTTAGTTTAGTTTAATTCTAGTGAAATCAATTCTATAAGTTATTTCCCGGCGCTATCATTGAAGAAAGGAGCTCCGGCTGAACCCTTCAGAACATCAGGTGGATATAGCGTCAAAACTTGCTTTTCTAGAGCGGTCTCGTCAGATATTTGAGGTTAGGCATAAGCTTATAGTTTTAAGATTTAAAGATATATTTGTACACAAAAAGGCCGCTAATAGACAATAAAGATTGCATGCTCATAAAATCAGAAGACAAATAAAAACACGAGAAGCAAATATACTGTCGCGTAATGATTTGGTCTTGAAGGAAAGCTGGGCGTAGCCGTTTTGAGGCAGGTGAGACAAACCACCTCAGCTGACTTAACTGGTCTATTTAAGCTCTGCTTTAGTTGACAGAACAATTAAAGAACGTGTTGTTTCTTAATATCGTATAAATTCCCTTTATATATATAGCTAGCCTATACTAACACGCCAACAACCAATTTTAACTAGGCTCCTGTCACATTTGTGTAGGCTATAGCTGTTTACATCTCACGTTGACAACAACACCGAAATCTCAATCGCACGCGCCATTTCATTGGAAGTTCTAAAAGTGACGAGAGAACGAGGGACGATTATGAAACTCGGAAATATTTGTTATTGAATCCAAGGACTGAACACTCACAATTCATAGATCCTGAATGAAAATATCTGCGGAGACTCACAAGCCTCAAAGTTCCGTTAAAACAAACAGCTCTCAAGAACATCATTGTGTGACAGGAAACGTCATTGGTTCTCCTCATCCATTTTCGTGTAGGCCTATAGAGTTTTTAAATTTCCTGACGGTTTTGGATTTTTATTATGCTCCTTTGGACTGTAATAGGCCCAAACCCAGCGCACTTCAAGTGTTCGTTGCTGTCAAAATCTCAGAGTCAGCAAAGGTGTGGCCAAAATGTAAGCTTATAGAATTTCTAGGCCCATCAAAATGTGTTGTTCGTGATTTTTCTTATGTTAAAAGTGTCAAAAGATGAACCACCAACATTCATCTCAATGTAAGAATCAATAAAAAACAGCTTTATAAAAGACATCTGTATATAGCAAGTGCACAAATGCTGTATTTGTTAGTTTTGTAGAAGAGAGACTAGTAGACTACTTTTGAACAAACAACAGTTCGAGTGAAATGGAGAAACAGACAAGGCCCTACCCGACCGTCCGATGCGCAGAGATGGACCCTTTTGGTCCAAGTCCATGCCGTGGCAAGAGGTTGGACAGAGGGATGAGCGGGGGGGTGAGAACAAAAAAAGTTCCCTCTCCTATATCCTCTGTTGCTGTTCTCTCTGCTCTTTTTGTAACAGTGGTTTTGACGAATGGTAGTTTGAAATAATGTGACTCTTCCGCTCCCTGTTGCGCCGTTGCAATTGTTCAGTGGAGTGAGACTAAACGTTTTAGGTGGAAAAGAGACTCTGAAGGAAGCGTGAAACGATTATGGGGCAAAGTCAAGAAAGAGCCGCGCGCTCATGCCCTCTTTCTTCCTCTTTCTCTCTCTCTCTCTCTCTCTCTCTTTCTTCCTCTCTCTCTCTCACTCACACTCAACTCAACCGCTCCCCCTCTTCAGATATAGACAGGGGTATCTGACAATTTGTTTGTAACACTTTTCAAACCTAACTTTCGCTCCCTCTATCAGTGTTTCTCTCTCATACTGACAAGTTTAAGTGCGTCAGGGGAAATGGGGTTCAGGAGATAAGTGAAATAAAGAACATGATCTTGTTCAATAATAATAATAATAATAATAATAATAATAAAAATGATAATAATCACCATAAACATGTGCCTGAATCGTAACCGAACTAAATTTAGGTTACGGTACAAATAACAGTAACTTTCAATTGGCCTATAACGTTAATAAAACATCTTATTTATTTATTTATTGGTTTGTTTGTTTTTTAAATCCAGTATAGTCTATTCACTAAGATTTAATTTATGAAACTATGCATTTTTGTGACATTTCATATTTGAATATATTCACGAATGGTCTATAAAGCATACATATATATATATATATATATATATATAAAGTATATATAAATATATTCAAAAACAACAAAAACAAGCGTAAATTGGTGTTACCAGTTTTGCCAAAAACTATATATATCTTGCCAAAATTCTGCCAAAACAAAAAATAAGCTTCAACTGGTGAAGTTTGTTTTAGCCTAATGTTACAAGGAAATTTTGCCAAATTATTTATATATCTTGCCCAAATTCTGCCAAAACAACAAAAACAAGCGTCAGTTGGTGAAGTTTAAGCCTAAGTGATAGCCTAAGTGTAACCAAACAAATTTAGCTAAAACTACATTTATATGTTTTCCAAAATTCTGCCCGAGCATCAAAAATAAGCTTCAATTGGTGAAGTTTTTGCTTTCACTTTTTTACAGCATCATTTGGTCAACCCAAGGCCTCTGCAGAATGCTTTTTGCTTTTTTCGGAGCACCAAGAATGCACGTGAACGCACGCGCTGGATGATGACAGGCGATGATTTGAGGTCTCGAGGTTCATGGGCGACACAGACACAATTGAGCGTCGAACAATGCGATGGACGCGCCGTTCAGCACTCTCTGACCTCTTCTCAGAAACAACAAATGTCGCTCATTTAATCGCGCCCCATAAAGCCATGTTCCATTGATAGAGGGCTAAAGGCAGAATAATGAATGAACCTTTAGACCTTATTAATTTAATACAGAGTGGCCCGTGGCTTGTTTCAGATAATTTTGGCCCAGAGGTCAATTATTTAATCACAATATTTTTCGAGCATGACGGAAAGCCTGTGATCATTTGCAATAAATAAATAAAATAATTATAAAGTGGGCCTGTATTTTGGGGGTGAAGCCCATGCAGCGTTACTCTGTGAGTCTGAACTGTGCTCTTATGGGCTTGTGAGGCTCGCGCCAGTGTTACTGTGCAGGTGGCTGTTGTCACGGTGACCTGAGGCGATGTCACCGCATCGCTACACACGACTCTCCGCTCTGAGATCAAAGGCCAAACTTGTCTTACATAAACTTACATCAACTTCCACACTTTCTTCCCCTTCCTTCCTTCATATCACCTCCTTTAACACATGGGAACACAGAGCTTCTTTTTTCATTCACCCACGGAATTAATAATAAACTTTAAAATAATAGAATTTATTGTTTTGTATACACGTGTATATATATTTTTATTCAAATGGATTTATTAGTTCAATGACCGTGAACGTTTCTGGCTCTTAATTTACAATAGTCCTGAAAAAAAAGATTATATATATATATATATATATATATATATATATATATATATATATATATATATATATATATATATATATATATATATATATAAGCGTGTATAGCCTACTATAGGCTATGCCATTTTACTTGCAGGCCTGTATAATATATAATTGCATCATCATCATCATTATTAGGGCACTGCAGCAGCAACAACAATAGACTAATAATTATTATTAAGAATAATATTATTGTTCCCTGTAAGAGCCACTAGAAGAAAAAAGGCAAGAAACGTCAGAAAGACTTATTGCACATTATTACATAGGCTATAATTTACAATGGCTGTATAGCAACCAGACATGTTTTCGAAACAATGCTACTGTGGTAAATTTGCAGGTATATTTATAATACAGGGCTAAATGGCTATAAAAAGTTAAAATATTGCTTGGAAATATATTTAGGTCTAAGCAAATGTAAAAAAAAAATAAATCATTGAAATAATACATTTCTTTATAGAAAAATAAACAAATCATACATTTCTCAAGAGTTTTGTTGTCTGAAATTACAAATATTTCGAATGGCAATATTGCACCACCCATGCAGTGTTAACGTGATGGGATTACAGAACGTGCTGTTTCATGCTCCTTCTTCATTTAATTAATAAAGTAGGCTAATTAAAGCGCGGAAAGTTTTTGGTGAGTGGAATTTTGGTTGTTGCCCTGCTGGAAGCGGAAATAATCGCTTTTGACCGAGACGCGCGAGTCAAAGCGGACAATTACAATAAAAGTAAACAAATACACAGAGAAAATCAACAACATTAATGACGCCTTTCCTTTTATTCAACTCATTTAGTCTGTGAAGGGTGTTATAGCAGTCCAATAAACGAATGCTTTCCACCCAATATTTACACGCGAGCTCTCATTAAACAATCTACATAATCAAAAACTGTCTTATCAGCAAACATTTAAAGAACAAAACACCGCAGAATAAAATCGGACTGTGACTCTCAATGTTTGTGACAGAAGCACAAGAAGTTTCTTTAATAGCACCGCCTCAAATATAAAGATTTTTGTGCAAACAAAAGCCAACACTGTCATCAAATTAAATAATAATAATGTGAATAAAATATTTAGCATACAGGAATATTTTAAAAGCTGTTTGAAGGAGATCCCCTATAGCTTCCACCTAGCAACAGATTCGGAGAAAATTTACTTCACACATTAGGACTTAATTACTTTACATATCTTATCTGCATCTACCAAAAGCCTAAAACTGGACAGAAATAGCAGCATTTGCGTGGTTATAACTAGGCCTACCTCATAAAGAAAAATTTTGGTTGCTTGTGAAATCATAGTAATGTCCAAATCTGGTCTTATTTGACAAATCAAAGGTGTTACATGCACATTTTTTTTCCATATTTAAAGAGTATTGTCATTTGGAATGCAGAGAATACTCCTCTTTTAAAAAGATTATTATTCTGTCATGTGTTCATAGCTTTTGCAGTGCTGCTCTCTTTGATCGGCAAGAGAAACAGAATCATTATAAAGTTTTTCTTATTCCGCAACAGGAGTGCTTTGGTGTTATACCAAAATCTGTATCAAAAGGGAAATGATCTAATTGAGTGATATTATAAATGATGTATTAACCTGATAACAACTGTGAAAATGTCCAAGTGAAGAAGTAAACCCCAAGCCTCAGCAGGAAATAGTGCCAGTTCTAGACCTGTCAACACTTGGCACAACACCAGACCACACAAAGAGGACATGGGTTTCTTCACTCAATGTTTTGTTCCAGATCATGTGACGTGTAGCGACATGCTGGGGTCAAACTGTGCCTTGATATTCTAAGTGGACCCTCAAAAAGAAAAACAATCAAACAGGCGAATGACATCACCCTGTATAAGAAATTGTCACAATCAAAGGCTCTATATTGCCTTCACACACAAAACACAGGGAGAGAGCAAGCCTCATTTGAAAAAAAAAAAACTAATTTATTATTTACATTTATCATGAACCCATTATTATCCGATACACTTCATGTATGTTTTTTTTTCTTCTCTATTTTATTAGGAATTCCCTATATATATCTTACTTACAGCTTGGTTCCTAAACAGCAATAAAGCTATTATGTTTGTATATAGCACCCAAATAGACTTATAACTTTCAATGCCATGATAATTGTATGCTCAAATATTGATCATAGCACAGTATGGGGCAATGTTACACTTGAATAACACACTGAAGGTGCAGACTGGAGACATCGGCAATATAAATGCAGGGGTAGGTGAAGGTGGCCATTTGGCTTCATTTCCCAAATGAAAATCTTTCTCATGCAGAACAGCCATGTGGAATCAGATATTGGAATGGGAAAGCCTGCATCCTCGCTTGTGACTCCATCTTCAACACCCGACTGGTTTGAATTTGTGCAGATTAACCGACGAACAAGCGCTTCCCTTTTCCTTTTAAAACAATAATAGTAATAAAGAGCAACAAATACGTCCAATACGGCAATTTCTGTAGAGCAGCCAGGCATTGCGTTCTCCAGCTGCAATCCCTGGTTCTGCAGATTTCTCCCAAAATATGGTATATGTGGTGGGCTTTTGGCTTCATTTAGGAAATTTAACCTTTTGAAAGAAAACAATCCACTGCTTTGATGGCCTTTTCTGACACTGACACGCATGGGGACGTCTTCAGAATCAGATGGTATTCACACCACGATTCCCACATCAGTCGCATGCTCTGTTCAAGTCATACGAACTCTGGAGGTGATAAAGCTACGCCGTGATTTCACAAAAGTAGCAAGAAAGAAAGAAAGAAAGAAAGAAAGATCAAAAATGGTTTATATTTAGATGTTTGGGACATCTAAATATGCTGGCTGTTTAAGATATGCAAATTCCGGACCTCATATGAGGCCCAATATAGCAACTGATAAAAGGACATTTTGCATGTTATTTCTATTACAGAGTTAAAGATAGCAAGAAGTTCACATCTCAAGTAAAAGGCCATCTCGAAATGCCAGCTCATGTCTTGGATAACTATTTGTTGCAAAATGAAATTGACTAGGCCTAAATGTTAACAATAAAATAAAATAAAATAAAAATACAAATACAAAAAATACATACATACAGATATAGCCTACGTACACGTTTGTGTGTGCGTGTGTGTGTGTGTGTGTGTTTGGTTTTATTTTTGCAGCCAAGTTATGAGGCAATGTTACCAGGCCCTGTTTATCAAATTTGGTGTGTGTTTTAGTTATTATTTTCTGACAATTGTATAGCTCAATTGTAATCAAAACATTATTATTATTCCACGACTGCGCATGTGTAAAAATATATTTTTTTTTTAGGCTTTAAGTACATTTCGGGGGCCTATTTCATGGTTCTTGCAGTGCGAAGCTTCCCACAATCAGAAATTTCAAGTATGAACAGTTCATGGATTTCCAAATCCTCTCCCATTCACACTATGAACAAGTATGGAAATCGTTAAAACAATCCCTAGACTCAGAGATACCAACCTTCAACGTGCGCGCTAAATGTAGCGCACTTTTCCCAGGGATGAAGAATAGTTGGCCAACCATTTAATGTTCCTGCGGAGTCCGGAAGCGCGTGTCCTCGTGGTGCAAATCGGAACTTGTAAACAGGTCAGATTTTCATTCTGTCTTGTAGCAAACGCGTTAAAACGTGTCATATTGTGTGGATAATGTTACAAATGTTTTAAAACACAGTCGGGAAGCTTTATTAGTAATACGTCCGCAGCCGACGTCCATGTGCACGTGAACACACGTGGGTCTTTGAGCAGTACTTAATAGCACTGAAGCTAACACATGTTCATCAGACATATGCAGTCTAAGATGAGGCTTTATTGATTCAAACCTGTTAGAAAGCAAGGCTGTTATGTAGTCATTGATTTTATACAGATATTTGTTATCGTGAACACTCTGAGTTTCTTGCTTTTACTGGGGTTTTCAGGTTTCCAGTTAGCATAGTGTCCATGGCTTGTGTTGTTTATGCTTTAAATCTGCTGTGTTCATGATACTTAGAATCTTATTCATGAATTTGGCGGGAAATCTCTCAATCTGTGACATAAGTGTGGCTGTCAAAGAGGTTAAATGTAAACAAATCCACTCGTGCTGTTGTTCTATGCAATTGAAACATACAGAGGATGACAAAACAGATCAAAATTGAATATGATTCATCGATCTGGCCTAATTGCTGTCCTCCAGTAGACTGACTTTTGGACTAAAACTAAACAGTAGATGTGCCTCATGTTTAGATCATTGCACTTTGTGTTATGGAAACAAGTTGCCTTCTCATGGCTCTGCCTTTCAATAAAAGTTTGACAGTTTAAGGTTCTGTCTGTCTATCTATCATTTCATTCTAAGTTCTCCTCAGTCTCTCTCTCTCTGTTTAGAGCACTGCTTGATTGTAAGTTTGAGGGGTCCGAATGGGGTTGCATTATGTTGAGGACAAGAATGCTGACCAAACGATGTGGGGGATATTGAATATTGCATCCAAAAATGCATTTTGGCAACATCTTTCTTGTTACTAGCGAAATGTTCTGTAAATTAAGTGTAGTCTTGCCCTCTACATTCCACAATTCAGTGGTGCATGTGATGTAAAACTTAATTTAAAGGGTTAATTCCCCCCAAAATAAAAATTCTGTCATTAATTTCTCGCCCTCGTGTCGTTCCACACCCATAAGACCTTCGTTCATCTTCAGAACACAGATTAAGATGTTTTTGATAAAAATCAGATGGCTCAGTGAGGCCTCCACTGATAGCAAGTTTATTTACACTTTCAATGGCCAGAAAGGTACTAAAAACATATTTAACCCATTAGAACCTAAAGTTAAAGCACATATTATGTTTTTTTTATTATAAAATTCTCACACATTGTGCTGTCTTCAAGTGCAAGGTGTCTTTTTTTCATAAAACAAATGGCTTTCAATAAATTACAGTTGTTGACCATTCATATGTGTTTTCAGTTTGTAAATCGAATTTAAATAGACAAAAATGTTAAAAAATAATAATTTTTATTTATATAAAAAAAAGAGAAAAATGATGATCGGAATTCAACTATATTGCATATTTACAAGTCTTTTTGTAACTGGGTTGCACTGTTTTCATTCAGGAGAAATGTTTTGCATACACGCTTGCATATAGTACATATCCACGCATATGTGCATGCGTACATTTACCGCATTTTGTTTGTTTCTTCTATTATTTCTGTGACCCAAAACTCCCTAAACTGCTGCGCTTCATATCTCTCTTTCAAATCCACCCGCTCTCCCCGAAAGCGGCTGCCAATTGCTTATGGAACGTACGTAATTACTGCAATAACCCATATATTGCCGTAAAGCCAATGCTGTCGACTGTCTGTGGCAATTTGAATTATTATGATAGCGCGAAATGGTAGTTACGGTAACATGAATACAGCTTGGTTGGCCGATGACACATCTGGATTTAAAGGGTTAAAACAGTCCATGCGACTACAGTGGTTCAACCTTAGTGCTATAAGGCAAAAAACCCCAAAATAACGACTTTATTCAACAAGGTCCACCACCACAGTTACACATACATCCTGTGGTAAACACTGAATTGATATTATTATTATTATTATTATTATTATTATTATTATTATTGTGAATTCAGCTATTTTAAATTAGTCACAAAGGTATCTAATGGGCTCAACTGCGAAGAAGGAGATGTGATAGTATTAGACAAATCAGCAGTTCATGTTCTGTTATCATGGCAAATTAAAAACCTTGTAAATTAAACTTTTGTTTTGTAAGAATTTTTGGTTCGTAAAATAATAATTGTTTTGGCCCATAGAAATGTTTCTGAAAATAAAAAAAATTACATTAAAATGTCTATGTGTTTTTGTGGTGTGATATTGGCAGAATGAAGTGATCTTCATGGCCATTGAACGATGACTCATGATGATGCTTATGTCTGGGTTGCTGTCTGTTTAGGTTTCACCTTGAGATGTTCTCGGGGTATCAGGAGCGGGAGGACTATGAGGACGAGCTGTACCGGGATGAGGCGAACTCGGGCTTGTCGGACACTGATAGCGAGCTGGAGTTCCGGCTCTATTCCCAGCTGCACTACAGCGCTGAGATCCAGGAGGACCACGAGGACTCGAAAGCGGTCCAGGCATCGGTACGACAGACTCGGCCACAGCAGAATTCCTTGCCTCCTGCTCCACCTGCAGATGTTATTGTGATTGACTCGGGCACAGATGCTATCACAGTGTCAGACAACACAGAGGAAGATGACAGCGTTTGTGCTAAGAAAGGTCAATCATCAAAATTCCGGAACAGGATGTTGCACCCTAATAGCTTACTTTCAGCCTGTCCAACACCAGTTCAAACAGGAAAGAGCTCTCCAGATGTCATTGTGGTGTTGGATTCTGAATCAGACGAGAGCTCTTCTGAATCTATACCTCCTTTTGTGGAGGATCTGGATTCGGACTCTGACTCGGATGGACTGGAGAACTGGATGATTCTGGGTCAGGAGAAACAAGATGAAGATCAGAGCATCCAACTCAACCTCTCTATGTCAGACAAACCAGGTAAGGATTTTCACTCAAGTTAAAAAAACAAACAAAAAAAAAAATACCCCATGTGGCCTTACACTACAAGACCAGAATGATCTATATTAATTTCTGTTTGTTTTAAATGTGTTGATGCATACTTCTAGTTCTAAATATGTTGTGTGTCCAGTCTGTTTGATTTAACTGCAGACCAAAAAGTCTTAGTTTTGTTCTATTACCTGACATATGTAAGTATATGTAGATCTCAAACAGACTGGACACACAACATATTTAGAACTAGAAGTATGGATAGACACATTTAAAACAAAGATCATTCTGTTCTTATAGTGTAACGGTGCATTCAGTATTTTTTTTGCCTTATTAAACGGATTAAATTTAGACACAAGGAACAATTAAATTAGACGTAGAGAAAAATCATTCTTAAAGTGGTCCAGATTCAGTTTTGGCAGTACCATTGTGTTTTTATTATTACTTACCTACAATGCAACTTTATTTATTATTTTAAACCTTATCTAACAATGAACTGTTTTTGGTTGAAATGGGCTTCCGTAGTATATAGACCAAAACCCTGAGGATGAATTAATGTTTTGGAAACAAACACTTGCAGACATTTTTTAAAGGGATAGTTCACTCAAAAATGACGGTTGTGTCGACAGTTACCCATCATGTCGCTCCAACCCTGTATGACTTTCTTTCTTTTGTGGAACAAAAAATGTTTTAAAATTTTAGGATGTTTCAGTGGTTTTTTTGGTTATCAAAAATGTTTAGTTTCCAACGTTCTTCAAAATATCTTTTGTGTTACTGTGAAGAAGAAAAAATACATTTGGAAAGATGTGAGAGCGAGTAAATGACAGAGTTTACATTTTTTAAAGTGAACTAAGTATTTTTAGGGACAATTAAGCTTAAAAAATGACACAAAATTAGCCCATGTGCGCATATGCCAAGCCTTTGAAGCCAGTGGCTTAAGAATTCATGACACCCCAGGACTCAATATGTTTAAGTGCAAATGACATTTGAAACCATGATGTCTTTCAATATTATTATTATTTTTTTTTATATATAAATAATTAATTTTATTTTTAATTTAATTTCTTTTTCTTTCCTGCTTCTACAACATCAGGGTCATATTTGCACAAAACCTCACCTGATACATGTTTACCTTTAAGAAAGTGAAGAGTGTTTGTCAGTGTGTTAGTTAGTCTGTGTGGATGGGCTGTCTAGAGGGTCTGCAGGCCAGAGCACCTGCGTTAATATAAGCACAAATTTGTGTTTACCCCCAAAGCACTCACTGTATGTGCATAATCAGTGAATGTCTCATCCTCGTGTATTTGTTATAAAGTTACCGTGCCGGTGTACCAATTGAAAGACTTAGGTGTGTGCGTGAGCACATGCATCCAGCTTTACGTGTGTAAAGTTAATTTGCATGCGTGTGAGAACATGCAGGAAAAGCAATGAGGGAATATTTCTGTGTATGTAGAGGAAAAAAACAAACAAAACATAACAAACCTCCTGTCAGAGAGCCTGAGCGAGGGAGAGAGAGAGACTTTAATCATAGATGAATAAAAATGTCTTTGCAAATCTCTCCAGATCTACACATTAGGTTAACCTGCAGAGCTCAGCAAAGCAGCAAACCTCTCTCTCTCTCTCTCTCTCTCTTTTTTTTTTCCCTCAGTCCTCCCTGAATGTGCTGTCCTCATTTCCATTCGTAGACTCCTTCCTGTTCCTATTATTCATTTTCTACTCTTTCTCCTTCTCTCTTTCTTTTTTATCTAGTTCTCCCCTTCAAATACAGAGCATTTCATTGTGTCTTTTCTCCCTCTTTCCCTCCATCCATCCATCCATCCATCCATCCTTTTCTTGCTCTCTCTGGCTTATTTGAATGGTGACTGTGGAGGAGTCTGTGGGCTGGTATTTCTGCTCTGTCGGTCATGCCTCTCACACTCATGTGCAGAGGGGGCCTTCTCCTGCCCTGGCCTGCTTTTGTTACCCAGAGAGAGATTCAGTGGAGGAAGAGAGAGAGAGAGGAGGGGTACAGAGGGATAAACAGAGGGTGGAGGGAGGAAAAGGGCAGCTCTCTGTCTCTCTCTTTCTCCTCAGTGTCTCTGATCTCTGGGGCTTGACCCCGCACTCCAGAACATGTGGGTCACACACAAGGGAGGGGAGCTGGGAGGAAGTGGCTGGAGAGGTTGCCGTCTGCATGTGCACTTACACGTCTGTAAGCCAGAGGTTTCCGTTGGCAGTTTAACTGTGGTAGAGCGGGACAAAATGATGCTCGGGTGAGGTGGGAGCGTAGGTGAGGGTTTACAAAAAATGTACACGCTGATTGGACTCGAGAAAACGCATACCAAACATCATTATTATTATTATTTTTTTAAACCCAGAGCCATCATAATTTTTTCACAGGCCCCACAAGTTCAATTGACGGCCTTGATAGATTTTAGCGTGATACATTTATCTTGTTCACTACCGTTGAATTAAAAAAAAAAAAATTCTGTTAAATGTTTTTGTCTCTTATGCTCACCAAGGCTGCATTTTTTAAAAATCAAAATACAGTAAGAACAGTATTATTGTGAAATGTAACCGATGTAATTAATCTGTGGCAAAGCTGAATTTTCAGCATCATTACTCCAGTCTTCAGTGTCACATGATCCTTCTGAAATCATTCTAATATGTGGATTTGGGGCTCAAGAATTTTTTTTTTATTATCGTCAGTGCTGAAAACAGTTTTTTTTTTTAATTTTTCAAGATTCTTTAAAGAATAGTTTATAAAACATTATAAATTACTTCACTGTCACTTTTGATAATAAAGAATGCATTTTTTCTGAATACAAGTATAAATTTCTTAAAAAAAAAATCCTATTGACCCCAAACTTTTGAACGACAGTATATAACATATTCTAGAACAGTGATAGACTGAAATTTCAGAGAAGACATGTTTCTGTAACTGGTAAATGTCGAAATCGTGAATGCAGTGCAAGTCCTTTTAAATAAAAACATTTATACATTTGACTGATGTAAATTGGATGATATTTCACTGAGATATTTTGGCATTGTCCTATCACTGTACACGCATGGCCAGAAATTTTAGTTCCCCTCTGTGTCCTTTTTATTAACATCTCAACTGAAATATTAAATATAAACATCTAAATATTTATTAAATACTTGAAATCATAAAATTAAACAATTTTTGTATTTTTTTTATTTATTTTTACTTTGATGTATGATTTGTTTATCAATTAGAAATGTACAGTAAATATGTATTTATTATTAGATATGATATGTAGAATGTGAGCATAATGTTAGCCATTGAAATACACAGTCCACCGCTTAGTCAAGAATCTGAGGCCTAAAATGCTCAGCCCAAATGGAAAATGTGGTCAATTCAGATGGAGTGAACCTAGCTGTTTTGTTGGATTCAAAAATACCTCCAAGGTATATAGGGGGAAATAAACACATTTTGATTTGGTAACATGTCCTGTCCTGTCATGGCTATATGCACTCTCCATAGGGGACGAGGAATTTGTGTTTAGTGTGAATGTGTTTGTGATACACTAGTAAAAAGCTTTAGACAGCAGTGACTAATTTCATTTGAGGACACAGACTCACACTCACACACTCTCGCTCAAATCCAATTCTCTTCAGTTGCAAGGTCTCAACTATGTGATGTGTCAGCCGAACAACATACAGTCGTATTGCGACACATACACACCGAAATCCAATTCTCTACAGTTGTCAGTGTTGTTGTTACTATATGGTAACGGATACACACACACACACACACCAGTTGACAGAGGTTGATTTGAAGAAGGAGGACAAAAAAAACCAAGAATGAGAATGTTTGTGTGCACACGAGTGTTTATTATTGATTGAAGCAAGATTTTAATAATATTTCAGATCATCCATCTACAGTTCTCTGACAGGAGGACAGGTGAGGGGGGGGGGGAAGAATAACAATGGCTCGATGAGACAAAAAACATCCCCAAAATCCCAAATATCCTGTTTGTCCTTGCAGTCCAGCACACACACACAGGTTATGTCTCTGAATCTATCTGACTTTAGGATGGGGGGACGGAGGGGGGCCCTTGGACCCCACTCAAACGGAACAGACAAGAAATATGAGAGCCTCCAAGAAAAGGAGGGGAAAACTCAGCAAAGGGGGGCTCTAAACTTGAATTAGAGTTGTTGAGCCTTCCTCAGTGGTCACACTTTCTTTTTTCTTCCCCCTTTGTGCCTTTTTAATTTCCCTTTCCCCCTTTTTATCTTTTTTTCCCCCAGTGTTTTTCCCTCCCCTTTTTGGTTCTGTCTGGTTTTTCGCCCTGTGAACACCAAACTTTGTCATTAGGTTGGACTAAAGCAGTGGCAGCAGATGGGCATTAGTTTAAGCTGAATGCATGGCTGTTTGAAAGAGAAGTGTCTTTCAGTGTGTTTGATATACTGCAGGGCATATGCAAAGGTAAGACATTAGCTATCCGTTTTCTCCCTCTCGTTTTTCTTTCAAGGGCTCAGAAATGGCATTACAGCTTGTTCGCTGTTGTTTGTGTGAATCCTTCTGTTTTTAGCTCTCTTTCTCTGTCTATTGTAACTCCACTAGATCCTCAAAGTGCTAAACGTGGCCTTGTCGCCCACCGTATCCTATTGGGTGTTGTTTTCTCTCGCCGTCATCGCCTCGTTCTCTCTTCATCTCCCTCTTTTTCTTGTATCTCCCTCTCTCTTTAAAGAGGCCACACCCAGACTTCCACGTATAACTGACAGCTGTCAATCATCTTTGTTACCGTTCCCTTGCACTTTGACTTCAACATCGTGAAGCTATGTTTAACTTTATATAAAGTAATGGAACTTAATTGTTTTGGCCACCATTTGTAAACCAAGGCTGCTTTTATTCATTCAAAAATACAGTAAAAACAGTAATATTGTGTGAGATATTTTTACAATATGAAATAACTATTTAATACATTTTAAATGTTTTTTTCAGCAGCCGTTAATGCTGTCCTCAGTGTCACGTGGTCCTTCAGAAATGATACTAAAATGCTGATTTGGTGCTCGAGAAACATGTTATTGTTATCAATGTTGTAAACAGTTGTGCTGCTTAATATTTTTAAAGAATATATATACACATATAATTTCATGCAACATTGAATAGTTGTAAATGAGTTTATTTTGTAGATTAATTTATATTGGAAATACCTAATTGACTTCCAAAGGAATGTTTTGTACATTGTGCGTTTTAAAACAGGACATGTGCTTTTTTTTTAACATTTCTTAAGGATTTTTTGAAGTTCACATTGAATCATGGATTTTGCATTCAATTTCAGTTGAATTAATGTTCTTTAACTAAGGGTGTCGTAAGACTTTCCTTCCAGACGCATAAGCAAACTCTTAGTTTGTTTCTTTGTGTAATTTTCTCCGTATTTATGTTTTATGGAAAAAAAAAAATATCACATTGAACTATATGTGTTGAGAAGGCTTGAAGGTGAGGTGTAAGTGAATGTGGTTGTTTTGAATACGCAGTCAATAGAAAGAGAAGTGCGTCATTATGGATGGGTCACAATGCTCTAGCTCGAGGTGGCGGTGGTCGGGCTGGAGGAATGAGTCCGTATGTTGTGTAACTTCGGTTGCTGAGTGCTATAGAGAGTGAAGGTGTTTTATCTGCAGGATTTGGGAAGACTGCATACTGCTGCGTGATTCTAGCAGTTGTGTGAGAGTGTGTGTGTGTGTGTGTGTGTGTGTGTGTGAGGCGTGGCAGCTGTGTGAGGTGATATGTGTCTGTAGGTCTGTGTGTGTGAGATTGGAGGGCTTTTTGGGTGTAAGTTTGTGTGCAAGACAAGTGATGCTTGTGTGTGTGTGTGTGTGTGTGTGTGTGTGTGGGGCAGGGATAGGCATCAACTCTTATCTGGGCACAGCAGTGCCACTTCAGCTGAAACACCACACCCATTTCTCCACATGGTGTGTTTGAACAGACGCCATGTCCTCACACAAATACACAGATTCGCCATAAAATCACAGCGCGAGGCTATTTTTATTTTCTATATTTTTGATATAAGATGTTTATTGGTTGGATTTTATTGTATGAATATTGAATGATTATTTCATTTTTTTCATACCTAATTTTTCTTGAAAACGTGATGTCAATATTATACTGTTACGAAGTATTATGAAATAGGCCTTATTGGCATTTTTAAGAAACATCTAAATGCATTTGTGTGTATTTCGATCATGACGTTTATCAACTGAGAAGTTTTTATTTTATTTATTTGTATCGATATTGCTTTTCACAATTTTTATCAAACTTTTATTAATATACAATTATTTTCACTGTTTTTTTGCACTGGTTGCATTATAATTGTTATTCTAACCATGCTTATCTAATTCTAATTTCAAGCACAAACTCTATTGTATAATAGCCAAAGTATCATTACAATCCATTGATTAGTGACTATATAATATAATCAAGGACGGTCTAACAAGCTCCCAGAGGTCCCATATTTATTATATTAAAGACTTTTTTATTATTCAAACAGTATATATTTTCATCTATTCAGATCTCTAAAGGTATAGTTATCCGTCTTTAATACTGAATGTAGTGTCTAAATTTACTTGTAGTATTTTTTTTTGAGTATTTTATTTATTTATTTTTACAAACCCTGTAATATTGTCAATATATCAGTTGTCATCCTGAACATTAAAAAATAATTATAATTTATTCTGTATCTGGGGCAATTTCAATATCTGTGCTTCCCTACTTCATATTTTTATCGTTGCGAGCTGTTAATAGTTTTTTCCCCCCCACATGTGTATATAATATATATAATTTGTAAAAAAAAAAAAAAAAAAAAAGTATGCATGCATTTAAGTGAGTGCAAATGTTTCCACTCTCAGAAATAATGGAACAAAAGCTGTCAATGGGACGGTTCCCTTTAAAAAGGTTCTAATATGTACCATTTAGGTACTAATTACATATTACATATTACAGGGTACTGTGCCAGTGATAGCTTTTGTACCATTTTTTTTTGGTAACAATATGCACTCTTTAGGTACAAACGTGCGCCTTTTGAAAGGGTACCGGCAAAGTGACGGCTTTTGTACCTTTTTTTTCTGAGAGTGTATCTTTTTTTGAAACGTTTTGGTCAGGACAGTTCTCTTTATCAACAAAAAGTCGTGGCAACACGATTCGCTGATCTTTCGCTTTAAATCGAGAGAATCTCATCAAACTTTTCCAAGAGATTGTAATTTTTCATCGTTTCCACATCCGGCTTCTCTGAGAAAAGAGCATTTCCATCAGCTCTTTCTTCACGAATGGCCGGTGAACTAGGCTATGAGTGTGGGCAGTGTAATCCTGTTTGAAAGGTCTGCGTGTGTTCCTGGTTGGACGTCTGGCGTTTTGGGTGGGCTCGGCATGGGACAGCAGGTATCCTTAATCATGTTACGGGGTGCGGGTGTATTTTTGAGAAGGGGTTAGCTGGCAAGCTCCCATCCCAATTTCATACTAAATGGTCACACAGCAGCTTTGATTAGAGAAGGCAAGGCCGAGGTACCCAGCCCTGCTCCATTGTCATAGTTTCTGTCATTGGTGCAGAGCGGCAGGTCTGTGCATTTAAAGCGACCGTAGTTGTTCTGTTCCAGGAATTATTCCCTCCATTTTCTGCAAGTTTTACGTACAAAAAGTATTTGGACTGTAGTAATCTGTCTGAATATACTCAACTTTTTTTGGTCAGACTTCACTTTTCCCCACATTACTTTTTTTTTTTTTTTTTTTTTTTTAATTTTATAGCATTTTATAAATATTATACATGTTTTTTCTCTGTAAATGAGCTGTTTTTGTTATGTGACGATTTACCCTTTTCACCAATGAATCTAAACGCCTTAATGAAGTTAGCACAAGATATTTATTATATATTATATATTTTGTAGTAGTTTGGAGAATATTCTCCCAGAGCAGGTTAAATCTGAATGTTGTGTCTGTTCCTCTGTGATTATCTTCACCGCACAAAGATGCAGCTTTGTCCCGGAAAACCTCAAGTCCAACATCTGTGTTTGTTTTTGCAGGTGCTCATTTGGTTTGATGCGAACGTTTTTTTCAATATAGAATATTTGTGTGGGCTGTTTTCAGACAAAGTGTAGCGGAAAAAGTCCCCCCACCTACTAGCTTCTGTTGTTAATTCCACACACCAAATCTATTTGTTTTTCACAGAATTATTTGAATGCTGTGACAAAGATGGTGCTAAAAAAAAAAAAAAAAAAAAAAGCATATTTTGTTTTTCTAAAGAAGAGGAATTGAGACCACGGAAATTCAGGTTTGGCATTGTTTGAAACCATTGTATGGCACTGAAACAATGTAATGAAGACCCTGAAATACAGAAATGAGTTACGTGGGTCGTAGAATGAATATTCACATTCATAGGAATATTGTAGTATATGTTAAACTTCTTGGCTTGTAGATATGATCGTTTCCGCTTGTCTTTTATAGTTTGGCTTGATTATTATCATTTTGAGGCACTGGCCCTCATAAGTTGTGTGTCGGTGCGGGGGAAACTTCAATAAGGGGGGGGGAAGGTAATTGCAATTACCAGTAAAATTCATTATAATTAAGCAGTCATTTAATATAAAATCAAATTATTGCCTCAGCGACAGAGGACGGAGGCACCCCAGTGAGACCTGATTAATTTTTTTTTCTGTCTCTTTCTGCACAACTGTAACTTTTAAATCAGTCTGTCTCTTTGGGAGGGGTGTTTGGGTAAGGGGTATTTATTAAAACTGAGCCAATATAATGATGATTACCTGACTGTTTGGGGTATTTATTAGACTGTAGACTATTAGATTAGAGATAGTAATATAATTTCATTAGAGTGGCGCAAAATGAAGCGGGAAAATTCTTTGTTGAGTTAGTCTTGTGGATGTATTTCAAAAGGTTAAGTCTAAGGAAACTGATATTTTTATACAGCAGCTTGGATCATTGTGAAACAAAATTAAAATATTATTTGTCTTCTACATAGCACCCAGTCACTGCATTTATATAACCGTTATCAAACGGTTCTCAAGAGAAATCTGTTTTTATGTGAAATATTGAAGTATAAAAGTAGGTAACTTTATTTTAATGTCCTAGTTATGCAAGTTACATGTATTTATTATGGTAATAACTGTGACTTATGCATATTTACAAGCATCTAAGACTAAAGCTGTTAATATTACTCAGTACTGATTTGTGTAATTTAATTGTATTCGCTTGTTCAGATGTAGTTCTTAAATATCTCCAAAAAAAAAAAACTTTATAAAGTTCTGAAAGTCATTTCATGATATTTATATTTTGCCTTTACTGACATATTGCTGTATTTGTTCATCTAATTCACTTCTCTTGCTTGTGACTGTATTGATCTGTCCACTCATTAACGGTGAGGTGTTTGTGTGTGTATGTATTTGTATGCCTGTCAGTCTTGTGTCTTACTGTTACTAATCTCTCAAGGCTTCTTAACTCCCTTAGGGACCTTCCGGAAAATGCCACCTCACTATTATTAGGGTCTCTTTTGCATATTGAGGGAGTTGCTCTCAATCGTGTGTGTGTGAGGGAGAGAGTGAAAGTGCGGCAAAAGTTTTCCATTTTGTTGCGGGAACTATTAAGACGAACTCGTGGCATCGAAAAACAACTTCATAGCTACTCTACTTCTCTAGTATGGTTGCTGTGAGACCCTAAAACATTGTCAGTTATTAATGCTCCATAAGAAATCATATTTACCACAGTTCTTGCATTGGAAATATTGAGAGAACTCAATAGACTATAGTAAATTCGGGCAAATCCATGGCTCCATATTACCATTGTTAAAATCTTTAACTTTTCTTTAGTTGTATTTTTGTAAATTTTATTAGTAAGTTATTTTATTTTTATTTATATGATATTAGTCATTTATTAATGCCCCCTTTAATAGTTCAATATTTTTTTCATTCCTTTTAAATGTAATTTATATTATTTATTTTTATTCTTTTTTTATTATTATTTCTTTACTTTTTTATTTTTCATTGTAAAGTATTGGGCATTTATTTACACTTACAACCTTAAGAAACCATATTTACCATAAGTCTTGAATTATAACTAGAGTTAACTTATTTTTGTGACAAGACTCAGGTACATCCATAATTTGGCTCCATTTCACCATAGTTACCATGGTAAATTTGACTTTTTAATGTTTTTATTTATTTATTTAGATATGTTTTTTAATATTATTTTATAAAATTTTCAAAGGGAGACCTTGCATTTTTACCTGTGCCTTTTCACAAGGGTTCGGTTATTCTCATAAGAATAATTTCTTACCCGTACAAATGATTGGTCCCAGTAAAATTAGGAGACTGGCTTTACTACTTACTTTGTAGGTGACGTTATGTATTTGAACCACCCAAATGCTTGCCTAATGTTAAAGTGTTTTATTAATTGAAGGGTTTCTCATAGATTTCTGTATTTCATATACGATGATCTACAAACATATCAAATAATAACGTGTAACATAATAACATATCCAACATGCAGAAATAATGAAATCCGCTTTCATCCACTGGGATTTTAAGCTTGAAAATTTCTCGTCATAACTCGTAATGACATGGAGATGTAAAGCTTTGACTATCGTCTGCTATCTAATGCAGCCCAAGCATACAGTTGGTTTAGCTGTGATAGCTGACAGTGGAGCTGAGAACCTGGCAGTGCAGATTTTGGCTTCATTGGTGGAATGAGGCTGATATGTTCATGCGGCGACTGTCGGGAAGCCATTTCTCTTGTATCATTCCACTTCTTCTCCCGTTTACTGTCACTGCGATTGCTGCATGCACCAGACATATTGGCGGTTTATCTTTCCACTAACATCCAATAATGTTTTTGCCAGCTATCGTCCTCATTATCACATAAGCAGGGATTTTTATTATAATATTATTTAAGATGAAGCCTAAACATTTCTTAGAGTAAATAATATCTGTACCAGCAGGAATGCTGTTAAAAAAAAATGTTTAGGCTGAACGTTTCTTTTATTTCCTTTTTCAAAGCTATATATTGTTTATATAGGTATGTTTATTTTCCCAGTTGTTTCGCTATTTTTTTTTATTACAGAGAGGTACAGGACATTATGGAAGAAGAAGGGGGAAAAATGATTCTGAATCACAGCTCCACGTATGCTTATAGCAATATCCTTTTTTCTTTTTAGTCATTTTATAGTTCTATAGCCCCATGATAATAAAGGACATCTGGCAGATGTTAGTCATCATGAAACAGAAATGGTCTTTCCTTCACTATTGCGATGAATATGTGAGTGAAACATCTTAAATGTAGGGTTGTCCATCGGGAATTGTTTGGATCATTCGATCGTTGTCATTTGCTAGTTTCTGCGATGGTTTCATGTGTGAGGCAGGTTGCTGAAGGTGAGGGATTGAAACTTGTCTGCCTATTGGACAACCATATTGCCCAACCCTCACATCAGAGCAAAGCTTCCTCTGACAGGGACAGATTCTGTAAACAAAAGTGCACGTAAGCTCAAGGAGATTTTGGATAGTGAATGTCTATTAGCTTTGAGACCATGGAGAACTCTTTTGAACTCATGATTCATGGCTGTAACAGAACTAATTCCTAATGGTTATTAACAAATGGGACGTACCCACCATTATATAACAGCCACATTTTCTTTTATAAAAGTAAATACACCAACACAGAAGAGAAAAATATGCTTGTCAAGTGGTTTCAATCCCACAAGACTCTCTTCTCTGCTTCTTTCTGAGGGATTTCTTGATGCCATTTAGCGCTCTTGAAGCTCTGAACAAAAGTGAGCAATGGAGTAAATGGAGCAATTTTCCAAACTGTATAAACAATAACGATTTTATTTTGCCATTTGTTTGACAGTTCCACACTGACACCTGTGGTAATTTACCACTTTATCTAAAATTTCAACGAGAAATGTTTTGACACCCTTTACCCTAGAGATAAATCTTAAAAGGATTGTTACCCCTTAGATGAAAATTTTGTCAAAATTTATTCTTCCTCGCATAATTTCAAACCTGTATGCATTTCTTTCTTCTTTGGAAGGCAAACTAAGATATTTTGAGAAACATTTTGGGCCCCATTGTCTTTCCTCGTATAAAAACTTTCATTAAAGCAATCTTGAAATTGTCTTCGGTTGTGTTTGAAATGACATTAGGGCGAGTAAATGATGACAGCCAGATCATGAATTCATCAAAGTAATGTGGCAGTGCCGAACGTCTTCTTGTAGGGTGTACCAGTTGAGCACATAGTAATGCCTGTGCTTGCCCTCCAGAGTGAGTAGGGCAAAGTGATGCTCACTTTTGAATAGATTTTGCTGTCTATCTGTCTATCTCCTTTCTCCCCTTGCACTCTTCCTCTCTCGTTTTCCTGAAGTGCGGTGATCAATAGTAATTGGGTTGCCGCTGCTGACCAGCTTAGTGGCCCGGTGGACCAGCAGAAGGAGAAATGGAGAGTGTTTACGAGGTACTGAGCGTGACTGACTTTCCTCCGCAAATCTCTCTATATTTATTCAGCATTAGGCCTAATCTAAAAATCTTTCTTTCTCAACCCCCTGTTTTATATATTTTTATTTTCCGCTTCTTTCCCTCTCTGTCTCTGTCATGCACCAGAGAGAGAGAGAGAGAGAGAGAGAGGGGTCCAGAATGTAATCCTTTTTGAGGCTAAACCACCAGTACTCTTTGATGGCATATTTAATAGATTTTTCCCATAAAGGCTTTTCCTTAAGTGACTACATTCAAATAGAGAGGTATTAGTGAGGGCATTAGGCATACGTTAAGGTGTATTAAAGAAACCTCCTGTTGTTCATATAAATACGTTCAATTCAATTTGCAGTTCCCTTTGAGTGTAATTGGATTTTCTGATGTATGGTGCAAGGGCACTTTAGGGTTGCATATTCACCCTACTTGGTAAAGCTTCCTCTGACAGGGACACATTTTATAGTAGTTACTTTGTAAACAAAAATGCATACAAACTCTATTGATATTTGTTCATGAATGCGATAAATGCTATTTGGAGAAATGAATAGTAGAATGGAATATTTCCTAAATAATTTTAACCTTTTTCTGTGGAAATACCATGCATATTCTCTTGTTTTCTTTCATATGTACATGAAAATCATCATGGAATGCTGCTTTTGTGCACCAAAGCGCTGTTGGTTAGATTTCGAATGGTGAACATTTTAAAGCAAGTCACTGGAAGATTTTCTTTTTTTTTTTTTTTGGAAAATCATTTATAAAAACCAAAAAAGCACAAATTATTTGAATGTTTGAGCTGAATTAGCTGCAGACAAGTTTGACAGAAATAAGTAAACTGTAAAAAAATAAATAAATGAATAACAATAATGTTGATTAATGAACCTTATTGTAAAGTGTTACCAACAGAACTGACAAAAAAGTAGCATATTTATTTAGGGCCCTATGATTTCTGCGACGTGGACAGAATTGGCGAAACCCAGTTGTAATTTACTGTATAACATGGAATTTTATATCTGCAAAAAGAAATATGAAGGTTGCATGTACTGCATGTCTCAGAATGAATCAGCATCGCAGTTTCTTCTAGTTTTGGTGTTTTCAGCATCTGCTATCTCACTACAGAATGATACTCCATGAAAGATGAAAGAGCTACTCAGAGTTCACTTCATGAACATGAAGTTCAAACACTTCAGCTCTTGCTTTCAAATTTACACTTCCGTGTGCTTTCAATTGCTCCCGTGCGTGGATCATTTTAGCCAATCACAGACATGTCTGATGAGCACATGAACACAAAGACCAGTCAGGTGTTTACGAATGCACTTAACAGCGCTCAAATTGTCGCATTTTTTCAATTTCAGTACTTGGGATCACGGTTGGTACTTTTGATAACACTAAAAGCCTATAGACTGTTTTTTATGTGAAGGACTCGGGACGTTTTTGTCAGCCAAAAATCAATAGGATGTGATGTTTCCACGTGCTCTCAAGTTCTGTGACGCATGAAACGAATGCTTATATAAAGTTCAGCGTGATGCGGAAAGAGCTATTCCGTGCTATATCAATGTTAAAAGCATGCAAAAAGATATATAAGTTATAGTCTTACATAGCCAGATCTGTAGTCTCAAATATACGTTATAATCATAACAGTGTAATGTTAATTACCTCATCTAGCGACACGATGCCGGTGAATTGCAGGGCTAGTGGTAAAATATCCGGATTGCTATCATCATGTGCTTTCTTAACAGCTGTTTTCCCATGGCCGTCAATTTTTTTTTTGTGTGTGTATGTGCTTGTTTTGTAAAAGTGCGCAGTACATATTTACATATTCATGTAAAAGTTAGCATAGATGTTCGCCACAAAGGTATTTCTAACTTCTAACTTTACTTCTAAGCAAAGAACATAAAAGAACTTGGCAATGAGTATATCAGGACATTGAGTCATAATGTGTGCACAAGTGCGAGCATGAGCAATAAGTTGCTGACTGCAGTTCATTTAACGACCACTGGTGTCACTAATAACGAGGGAGTTCTGAATTCTACAGCCCTTTGAAGAAAAGATATCGTCATTTCATGAACATACAGAAATTCAAAGGTCTTCACTACAACCTGCTTTAATAAAAGTTTGGTTTTACTTGAAGAAATTATGACAGAAATACATTGTATAGTAAAAATGTACTTCTCAGTGTAATAATCATATTAATAATAACAATGTGATTTATTAAACCGTATTTAAGGAATATCACTGAAAATCTCCTGCGAGAGATCCAACACTGAACCAATAGAGCAGTGGTTTGGGTAAAGCTCTGTTGTGTAGCACTTCATTTGACAGAAATTAATAGTAAAAATTGAAACATTTGTTGTAAAAGAGCTGAATTACTTTCATTTGATTTACACGTTTTATGAATTTATTAGATTACCACAGTTTTTGCTAATCAATTTGTGTTTAATAAGACATAATGAATAAAAATTTAAAGAGGATTTGGGGGAAAAAACAGATTACATAGGACCCATTATTGATCAAATTTAAATAAAATAAAAAAATTCAATTGTTAAAGTTTTATGAATTTAATTTATTATACATGATTTTTGATCATTAAAATTTAATGAAATCATTCAAACGGATTACAGAGGAAAAAAAAACAAAAAACAAAAAAACAAGGAATTCGGGAAAAATAAAACCTAGATATTTAAAGTATAAGGGCAATATTATAGTTTTATGGGTATAGAATAGACCCCCCCCCCCCCACTGTAGGTTTCATCACCTTCTTATATTCATAGACTTCATAATTCAATGAAAGAGGATGCCGTGATGTCAGGTAGGGGTCTGAGGACCTGACCCAGTCTATCGTTATCATATTAAACGCACATTCAAATGGGCTTGTCAGTTGGGTTCTCTTTTGGATGTTATTACCTGTCAAAGGCTGAGAAAAACAAAGTCAGATGGAGGGATGACTAGAGGGAGAGATGGATGGATGGATGGATGGATGGATGGGTGGAGAGATGAATGGTTTTTGAGGTGTAAATTCAGCCCTGTCTGTCATCTTATGCAAACCATTCGATCATTTGAATTTAAATATGCATTAATCGTAACTGTATATTGATGTATATATTGTGAAATTTAACCAAACATTTAATGATGCTAAATATAAACAACAGCAAACGCAAGCCTTCCTATCTGAGTCTGCATAGTCTGGCTGTAATGGAGCAGACTATACGGCTCAAATGGGCGAACCAACAGAATGAATAAACAAGAGCTCGGAATAGCAAGGGAAAACCCGATAAATGAGAATTACGAGTGGGAGAATGAGCAAGAAGGAAAGGGAGGAATGCCCTGGGGAAGAGAGTGAGGTGAAGATGGACAGGCAAACCCTCTCGTTACACCTTCTCTCTCTTTCTCTGTCGCTTCCTTTGGCCCCCCCTTTACCCCTCTTTCACCCAGCCATAGCCCCGCCATCTGTCTCTCCCCTTCCCTTCGCCTCCGCGCCTGACATCTCTCAGCCCTTTTTTTTGAAAAATCTTTTTGTTTGATGGAATTTAATGTGACTGTTTAAAAATTAGACATATCGTCTCAGTCTGCGTTTATTAGTAACGCTAAGCTATTGTAATGAAACTGAAATCATTCTTTAGAAAATTTTCCTTGGTTTTATTAGAGTAACAGTAAATTATAGTATTGTTCACACTTATTCATATTAAGTCTGTTTGGGAATGGAAAGAATATACTTTTTTGACAGTTTAACCGACTATTTCTCAGAACGAATACAGTATTGTTTTTTGAAACAATATTTACAAATTTTTATCAATTTTATGTTTTAATATTCTGCAGTCAGTGCGCAGAAAATACCAGAAAATAAAATAATTACAATAATAAACAAACAAAATAATGAATAAAAAAGATCTGTTGAGAATTACGCACTGACATGCAAACAATGTTTCTCTGTAGACTTTCATTGTAAGTGGATTTTGTCAACACTTTGTTGAATTTGAGTGTGTGTGTATGTATATATATATATATATATATGTTTAAGTACGAACAAATAAACTGGATTTACTACAAAATAATAATAAAAAAAAGTTCAATTCTTTCAAAGACTAGTCATCTGCTTTGTAACTTTAGGAAACTAAAGGTAAATGTGCCTTTCTTTTTTGCTTCCTGTTTACCAACAGGGGATTTTGGTTTTGTTGAAGTATTGCTTGATGCTTCGTATGTGGAAACGCTACATTTGTATTGTTTGTTTCAATGCAACGGTTATTTTTACGCGTGTTGCCTGCCGTCAATCTGGCAGAACTGAACCCCACCCAAACTCATATTTTATTCCAGGTTGTCCGAGCTGAACAGTGTAGTCCTCCCAGACCTTTTCCTGGCTCTCTTTTGGGAACAGTAGAAATAATTCCTTTTGTCTTTCATTATAATTCAAGACTGAGAGATATCGTTTTTAATAATGCCAGCTTTATGTTTCCTAATCTAATTTGTGTAGTAATATTTAATGTGTGTGTGTGTGTGTGTGTGTGTGTGTGTGTGTGTCTTTGCTTCCCACCTGTTTTATATCCGTCCTATATTGTTACCACCTTTCCTGAAGTCCAATGATGGCTACAGGCAGAAAAGAAAAAAAAAACAAATTAGAATCTTAAAGCGCTATTATTTAATTACCCCAATGGCTATGGATTTGCAGTGTGTGTGTGACTGAAGAGGGCGATAGAAAGGGCAGGATTATTCTGCTTTTTCAATTTACAGAAGCCCCACTGCCCACACACCCCCTAACACCCCAGACCCATAACATACACACAAACACACACACACTCCATCAGTCCCCCCTCCCCAACCGCTGGAAGATAAAACAGCATTATGGTAAATTCCACTTAATGACAAATTTTTAATTTGCTGAACACGGCTGTCTCCCACATCCCTTGTGTGTGTGTGTGTGTGTGTGTGTGTGTGTGTGTGTCTGTGTGTGCGCGTTCACGTTTTAGTGAGTGAGTGAATGAAAGGGAGGCCTAATTACAGTGTGGGTTGGATGGGAGGAAGAAAAGCCCTCCTCTCCTTCTATCACAGCGATAAGGAAAAGGGAATGTAGCCGATTAATGATGGTGTTTATCTCTTTTCATATAATAACAATCATGAAAAGTCGATCTGCCCCTCAGCCTGATAGAAAAACACTCCCAGAGGAGAATTTTCATCAGAATGAAATTGAAGTCGCAAGCTAGTGGTTTTATTAAGTATTTCATTTTCCCTTCTCGTGTGTTTGTGCGTTTGTGGATTCGAAAGGAAAACTAAAGGTTTGGAATATTAAGTCTGCTTGTTGTGTTTGTGATGGTCATGTTTCCAGGGTCAATTTCAATTAAAAACGGTCTTCAAAACATACAGGCAGAATCTGATGATTCATTGTTCTCTTGGATATAGGATACATTCATACAGAACATACACACTGATCAAGACATTTAAGGCTGATTCTGCTATTTTGAGAAGCTAGCCAACTGTCAAAGTCCGAATATTAATTTATGAGTCCCTTTTTTTACCACGCTTTTACAAACATCAAACCATATGCTCCAGCAAAATGCACCACACTGTAAAATTACAATTTAAATTTGAAATGCATGTCTTGGAATAATACTAGCTCCAAAATTGCTGCTGTGGCAAATCAGTAGTATCTATAACTTGTTTTCCCTTTTTAGGATTTTATTTTGGTTTATGTAACTTGAGAGAATCACTAATAACTAAGCATATACATATTTGCCTCAATTCTGCTGTCATTTTTATGACAGGGCAAGCTGTAGACACTTCTCAGGTGGGCTCTTAAAGGAGTGTCGTCACACACCAGCACTGAACGAGACTGAAAGTGTGCATGTGTGCACAAGCTGTTTCTAACTGCCGGTGCACATTGCATAAAGAGTGTTGTTTGCATCAGTATTTGTTGTTCATCTCTTTCTAACATCACAGGATTCAGACTAATGACTGGTATTACTCTGGGAAATGGATGTTAAAGTAATAGTTCATACACATTTTTCACTCATTCTACATTAACTTATTAAACTTCTTATAATTATTTAAATATGTAAATAAAACACAAGATATTCAGAGTTTTCTGAAGTTGATATCTTTGGAGTAGACCAAAACAGGCAAGCATTTCTATTCACAGAAAATATTGTGTTAAGTAACGTGAATGAGACTTGAGCGATATAATGCGTAATATTTCTAAGTTTGGAAAAGCATCAAGGCACTGTTCTGAAAAGAACAGCTTCAACATTGTTCAGAATTTTTCCTTTTGTGTTCCATGGAGGAAGATTAGTTGCAAGAGTTGGGAACGTCATAAGGACGAGTAAGTAATGGCAGAATACATTTTTTTTTTTTTTTTTTTTTTTTTTTTTATGGTTGAAGGCTTTGTTTTTGTTTTTTCATTAACTTGACATCAGATTACCAAGTACAAAGAGTCATGTTGAGTGTGTGCGTGTGCTTTTCTCAATCCCATGTGACTCTCTTTCCTTATCTCCTGTCACTTACCCGTCTGCCACTCTGATTGGAGCGTATGGTTGCCGTGTGGTTGCCATGCTGTTGCCATACCGCGCCCCGCTGGGCAGTAATTGGGCCCCCTCTGGGTTGCAAGAGGCAACGGCACGTTGACAGACAGGTTTGGCCACCTGCCCCACCTCCCCCTTTAAACGAGAAGTCAGGAATGCCAGGAGCGTGGCAGCACATACTGTGTGCCATGCCGAATTGTGGGTAGGGGCACCGATTTGGTCACATGCCCCAGTGTCGTGTTGTACCTGCAGAGTTGGTGTAATATGGGCTGATGGTCTTGGGGGTATCCTTACTGTACATCTTCATTAACATGCATTTGCCTGGCTGTCCAAATGAGGACTTCTATTGTTTTGACATACTTGTGTCCTCCTCGGTTGAAATCGCGGTCCGGAGTGGGGCACAGGGATGTCCTTTTGTCCTTAGGCCCTCTGGTGCTGGGTCTGACTGTTTGTTGGATGGTTCCACTAAAATATTCTAGCTAAACATTTTATTTTATGATCTTTGAGGAATTTGTATGGATGTTTTTCAATAATGCTAAACTTCTTTGCAAACACAAACATTGGCACAACGGTTCTAAAAATGTGTATATAAGAAGTTGTAAAATTTTGTATCAAACAACATCTGCCATTTCTGTCATTAATCATAGCTATTAATCATTCCACAAACTAACCCTCTTGTTGTTTCCGAACGTCTTAAATAAAAGCTGTCATGTAGACAGTCCCACATTCAAAGTCATCATGGGTGAATAATGACTTCAAGTTGTTTGGACTAAAAAGGAAGGTTTGAAGCGATGCCATAAAAGAGCTATTTTGGGTTCCCTAAAGAACCTTTCGGTGCACAGCTGTTAAAAGCACATTGTTTTTCTTCGAGTGAAGAACATTTAAATAATATGACAAATCTTTTTCCACTATAAAGAGCCTTTTTTCCCCCCAGTGGAAAGCTTCTTGTAGAACCATAGATGCCGAGAACTTTTATTTTTAGTTCTTTCAAAGTCTTTTTTGAAAGCTCTGGATCACTGTGAATGGTTCTTCAATAAATTCTGCTTTAAAATCGCAGCATTAAATTTGGAACGACATGAGGTTGAGTAAATAATGACAGAACTGACCCTTCGCAAAACCCACCCCCTACTGCTGTACCCGACAAGCCATGCGCTCTCACACCGCGCATCATGATCTCCCGCAGTGAAAAATACATCGCGGAGCAAAGAGTTTTATATTGTAATTTTTTAGAGCAGTTTAAACACTAAATACGTACAGTGGCTCCTTAATGTGTCGAGAAAGATCCTTCAATCGGCTCGTGAACCGATCTTCTAATCAGACCGGTTCATTTACAGCATCAGATAAACATGAATGAACATCAGAAGGAATGTTGTTTCAACCGCGGAAAGACGTGAGGACACACACTATTTCAAGTTGAACAACGTTAATCTACTATAGGCTCCTCCCGGACTGCTTTGTTGGATAAGATTCGACGTTATGATTGGTTAGATCGCCTGTCAGTCAAACTGTTTGCGAAGGGTCAGTTAAGATTTTGGTGAAGTATTCCTTTCAGAAACAATATGATGGCAGTAACCGACACTGCAATGAAACTGCTTGTGTGTTCCTATTCACCGAAGGTGGTTTTTGGTGTTAAAGTTGTGTGTATGTGTGCAATAGAGATATCAGTGTAATCCTTGTTGCAGGGCTCCACAGCAGTGCTGCAAACATGAAGACTGAGCATGAAATGAAATGAAATGTGCCACTGTAATCCATAATCGACCTGTACATGATGTATTGACCGAAAGGGAGATCTCTCTCTCTCTCTATCTCTCTCTCTCATTTCATCTCTGTCTCAACATGTCTGTCTCTTTCTGCTTGATTTCATGTCTTGGTCCTCTCTTCCAACATGTTCTGTTTGTGATCCAACCGGACGCTTGAATTTAGTCGAGTGTGAAACGCTAGCAAGTATGTTTGTAAGCATGCGTATCTCCAGTCTCTTGTAGTGAGGTACCCTTGTGTGTGTGTATTTTGTCTTTGAAGTGTGCCGTTGTTACACACTGTTTGGTTTTCACACTCACATTCACCACTGCTCACCTAACTCACTGTGGTCTGTTCACGGACCATGATGCATTTCACTGCACCGCTCATTTGAATTCTGCCTTCCGTCTCCTCCGTCAAGTAGAGTTTAATTGCCCGTGTGGATGTAAATCTGGCATTTCTGATACAAAGACGATGTTGAATAAAGAATGCCGTGACGGAACATAGAGGATGGTGCATGTGTGGGTAATGAGTGTTTGAATCCAGCTCGCAACACTTCATATTCTAATTCCTCCATTCATTTCCTGTCCTCTCTACTATCATTTCCATAAAAATGGCAAAAAGGCCATAAAAATAATGAAGATAGTGAAAGGACTGTGTAGAAGGTATGAAAGCGTTTTGGAGGGATGGATTCTGACAGGAAATGAGAATGAGCAAGGAGATTATTTAGCTGATGAAGGAAGTGGAGGAACAGGAGAATGGCAGGCCAGGAGGAGAGAAAGACATGCCTTTGGTCAAGCGGGCGCGAACACTGTGTGTGTGTGTGTGTGTGTTTGATCACTCTTTGATTGGATTAAGGTCTGCTCCAGGCAGGGTGAATAGGGACATAATGCATTTGCTCCGTGGTCCATGTCAAGTATTTGTCAGGGGCTCTGTGAGGGCCACTGACCCCCATGTCTGCCCTTCTGTGGGGCATCTACCTTTCTCTGTATCGCTAGTCTCGCGTAGCCAGACCTTTGACTAAATGGTAAAAGGTCTGGTCCACATTGCTGCTTATTCTGGCCAAGAAACGCCCACTTAGACAGGGTGAAAAAGCAACCAGCCACAGTTCGTTTTGCATGCCATTTAGAGGCAGGTTTATCTGAAATAGATTAAACCGGTGTGGGAAAAAAGTCACTTAAATAATGCTGTGGTAGTCTTTAAGATGGATTATATGGAAAAGACTGAAAATATAGCAGAAATGTGACGACTGCGCATAGGTTATTTTTGTTTTTTAAGTATTAAAAACAGACCATATGGGCTATTACATTTCCGGGCTAAATCCACACAATCGGAAATTTTGCATAAGGTGTTTATTTTTTGCTTCATATATGATTTAATAATTGAAAAGAGACAACGGACCTCTTTTGATTTTAGGAACCGGTCAATTTATTATTATTTTTTTTTTTGGTTTCCTCAGAAAGGCCAGTAGATCAAGTGGTTATTTTCCTTGCCCAACTTTTGACTGGTGCTACCACAAAAATTGAGGTGTTATTATTTTTATTTATTTTTTTTTTTTTACAACATTTTTATATTTTATATATTATGTATTTTTTGTAATATATATTTATATTTTACTATATTTGACTTAACTAGCTATGAATTCATATTGACAAAAAAGTATGGCCAGGCATTTTCATAATTTTGTTAAAATCTCACCTACAATACCATTCAAAAATAGGGATCTTTTTTTTTTTTTTTTAAGACTCTTATGCTTACCAAGGCTGTATTTATTTGATCAAAAATACAGTAAAAACAGTAATATTGTTCAATATTCTGACAATTTAAAATGAGTTTTTTGATATATATTTTAAAATTTAATGTTAAAATGTTACAATTATGAATTTTCAGCAGCCATGACTCCAGTCTTCAGCGTCACATGATCCTTCTGAAATCATTCTGATATGCTGATTTGGAGATCAAAAAACACTTTTCATTCACCTAGGTTGACAACAGACTGCCTAATGTTTTAGTGGAAACTGATTTTCAGGATTGTTTGATGAATAGAAAGTTCTAAAGAACCGCCTTTATTTGAAAAGAGTATTTTTGGTAACAATGTAACAGTCTCTATTGATCAAATTCTGTCATCACTCACTCTTAAGTTGTTCCAAACTTGAACGAATTCTTCTTCTGCTGAACACAAAAGGAGGCATTTTTAAGAATATGGATAACCAAACAGTTGATGGAAAAGTTGATAGTATGGGGGAAAAAAATGCTATGAAAGTCAGTGGGGCCCAGCAACTGTTTGGTTACAGTCATTGTTCGAAATATGTTCTTTTGTGTTCAGCGGTACATGTTTGGGACAACTTGAGGGTGAGTAAATCATGACAGAATCTTCATTTTTAGGTGAACTATTCTTTTAATGCGTCCTTTCCTTGTTGAATAAAAGTATTAACTATCTGAACAGTGGTACATGTTAGCCAAATAGGTCAAGTGACAGTTCTAAGAGCTGTCCCTAAACACTTACACTGATCCTTTGCCATCAAACCATCTATATTGTTGAGCCCTGCAATAAGAACCAAAAGTAGGGCTGAACATGAGCAACTTCTCCCTTCCCTCTCTCCCTCTCTTAAACGTACACCCTCGCACAAAGGTACACGGGGTTGCCCACACTCAGGCTCCATTGTTATGTATGGCTGTGTTAATCTGACTGCTGGCCTCTCTTCCGCTCTCTTTGTCCCCTCCGCCAGCCCAGTGGCAGAAGTCAACAGCACCACACAAAGGGCCAGCATCCCCCAAAACTGGTTAACGGCGGGGCCCGCTTGAGGCTTTGATCAGCTTTTTTTAGGGTTCGGTCCCATGTTCCCCCTCCCTGTACTGGGGAGTCTGCTGGAGAAGGCTGAATGGTTACACTTGAGGGAGGTTGTTAAGGGAGACGAGTGCGGAGAGAGGTGCTCGGGACCGATACTTGCGCCACTGGTTCAGCAGGGGATGTTATGTGCTGCCTTGTTTTAGATTCTTTTCTGCCGTTTTGTAATAAGACAGCTGATCTACCAAAATATTATCAGAAAATTCCTTTTGAAGCAAATGAGAACGTGATTTACATTACACTTCCTTACAGGTACAGTCCACCTGCCTTTGACCTCCTTTTACGTAGTTTTACTTAAAGGATTAGTTCACTCAAAAATGACAATTCTGTCATCAGTTGCCCTCACGTCGTTCCAATCCCACAAAGAAAGATATTTTTATTTTTAAGACTAGATTTCTGTCCATTTCCTCAAAACCTTCATGTGTCAAAAAGTTCATGAAGACACGGTGAAAGAAATCTATATGAATCCAACAGTTTATTCCATGTCTTCTGAAAGGACATTTGCTTTAAATGATGAAGATTTGATTCACATATGAACATTGATTAAAGCACATACCAAGTGCACAACTATGGAGTTCACACAGGAGTTCAAACTCGCTTGACGGAATTTTCCGATGTTTTAATGGAAGGACAGATCTAAAATGTAACCCACTCAGTATTACATTTGTTTGTTGAACTGTTTTATAAAAACAGTATCAAATTTGCGATCACGCTCGTGCACTGATGTTCAGAAAAAAAAGGCTCTCTTGCTTGTGTGATATTACTTAAATATATCAATGCATTATAAATATGTTAAAACTCATACAGGGATTATTTTTGCCCCCATAACTTGAATAATTGGGGCATTCTAATAGGCTTCATCGGTTCTAAACGATCAAAGTCCCACTCTCTTCTGTTCTCATTGAATATTCTGCTTAGTTTGGAAATACAATGTCTCATTACAAGTGCCTGGTTGCAGCCTCAAATTCCTTCAAATACATAGTGCATGCAAAAATACCTAGCTATAAGCAACTAAGTAGACCAAACTTTATACCAATAGTCAGGAGTCTGGCCGTGTGAAACTACAATGGTGGCATTTCACAGATCAGCCTAAAGAAGTCAATATAATTCCCAGAAAAAATGATCTGTTAGGATTCTTATTCATCTCAAAACTCTTGGTTGGCTGCCACAAGATACCCTAGAAGCATGCAATTTCAAATCTGCCATATTTGCTGGCACATGGGTGCGCAGATCTGCTACAAGGCTGTTTTGAGCCAATCACCTGGACCTAAATGCCATGTGGCTCTAAAGCAGGGGTGTCCAATCCTGCTCCTGGAGGGCCAGAGTCCTGCAAAGTTTTGCTCCAACCCCAGTTAAACACACCTGAACCAGATGATCAAGGTCTTCTTAGGCATACTAGAAATTTCCAGGCAGGTGTGTTGAAGCAAGTTGGAGCTACACATTACAGGACAGTGGCCCTTTAGGACTGAGTTTGGACACAACCACAGGAAAGTGCCGTGACAATACCAGTTGGCTTTGAAGCACATGGAGTTTGATGTCAAACACTTTCATGTCATTCATTTATGATGAATTATACCCATCTGTGTTTTTCTGCACACATTTAATGAATGTTTTAGCAAATTACAATACACACAGTAAAAATGATTTTTTTTTTAAGTTAACAAAGGTTATCGGAGTACATTTTTACAAGAAAATGATTACTATATTGTAATCATATTTTGATTCATCGAGGACACATTCAATTCATTAGCAGTGAAAGACATTTTAATGTTGCAGAAGTTTTTTTGCCCACAAATTCTGTTTTAAATAAAACGTGCCCTTTCGATTCATCAGAGAATCGTGAAAACAAATGTATCACGATTTGCAGAACAACTGTTTTCTACAAGCACCACATCAGCACATTAGAAGGATTTCTGAGGGATCATGTGACACTGGAGACTGCGGTAATGGCTTCTGAAAATACACAGAAAACAATTTCTTTAAATTATATTAACGGTTTTGATCAAATAAATGCTGCCTTGGTGAGCAAAAGAGTCTTGTCTCAAACATTTAAAAAAAACCTCGGTCGTTTATATTCACTATGGTTTTCTTTGTGGCTTTATGTGAACTTCAGAACTGGCTAAATGAATTTTCCAAGGAGGACCCCATTAACAAGTTTTAGTAGCAGTTTAGTTCAGGACTGTGGTTCAGCTGTAAGAGGAAACACTCAGAGAGTCCCAGACAGTTTGTGTTTGGAGATACGCCTTCACATGGCCTGTTCCCTACACACAGAGTACTCTTAAAGTCAGAATAGTATCTCAGTCTCTTTCCCTCTAATGGGAGCTTGTGTTCATGGTTAATTAGTTTCTCCTACACATCCGTTTTGTTCTCCATGGACCCAACGATGGTGGCCGGGCGCATGCCAGCTTTCTTCTCTCTCAGACTATTAGTCAGCTGGAATTCATTAAAACGCACACACTGATGAAGTTGCACCCTGTGCGCACACCTCTTATATTTATTTGTTGGTTCTATGTTAATTAGCATACCTATGAGACGTACAAGTAGCATCTGTCGCTATTCCACTATTCCCCCCTCCCTTGATCTACTTTTCATCCCTCCATCTCGGTCTCGCTGTATGGTAAGCGGAAGGTTTTTTGTAATGTTGATTATGGCTTACTCTGTAGTGCCCCCTCTGGTGGTGGTGCATCATTTCTGTAGGTGCCAGTCGGAAAAACTCCACACACCATTTTATTAAAGTGTATAAAGGCGAAAACTAGGTGGATTTATGAAAATATTCCTAATATTCATATGAGAAGTGCATCATAGTATCTTTGGTGTGTGTGTTTGTCATTGTGAATAGGCCTGGCAGGATTACCATAGTGAGGTCCTCCTTTCTCTGGCTTTGTGTGATTGCTGGGCCGTGACTGACGAGGCATTTCCCCCACGTAGAGACACGGAGGTGTGTGTGTGTGTGTGTGTGTGTCTGAAGGAGAGAGAGACAGAAGGGGGGCATCAGGATTAAAGGAAATGTTTCCTGTTTATTGTACTTGTGGTCCTCAGGGATGTTTAGGGGGCATTGTTGTGACGTGTTATATGCATAGATTTAAAAAGCATAGACGCACGTTAATGAACATATGAGGTTTGTTTTCATTGCAATTTGGATTAGTTTGCATATATGTACAAATATATGTAATCGTGTGTGTGTGTGTGCCACTGAACGTTTCTTTTTGTCTGTAAAAAATATAAAAAAAATGATACTGATTCATGAAACAAAATTCATATTCATCAGTACAGTTTAATGTGACACACTAAACTAGCATCAGTAGTTTGATGATCCTGGTCAGCCCTGGTCAGTTCAGAGCTGTTTTGTTTATTTTCATTACTTAGGACTCAATGGAGTCTTTTTTATGATTTTATGTATTTGTCTATACTTGTGAAGGGCAAATGTCCTCACTTATATAGTGAAATATGACAACCGACTAGTGAGGACATTTTACTGGTTCTCACTAGTTAAATCAGCCTTAACGGTTTTTATATAAGTCTAGTGTTTTGCGCTTGTTTCTTTAAGGGTTATGTTGAGGGGTAGGGGTTAGGTTAGGCCTTAGAAAATATCATTAACCTGAAAAAAAATCAATGGACATCTATGCAATGTCCTTACTATTATAGTGAAACAAACTGTGTGTGTGTGTGTGTGTGTGTGTGTGGGGGGGCATATTTTAATGCTGTGCGTGTTGATGTGCAGCTGTGTATCGCTGTAGTAACTGTCTCTCTGTCTCTTGAGATTGATCTTAAAAAAAAAAAGAAGGTCAAATTAGGGGAGTGGGCCTCTTGTATTATAGACACACACACACACATAATCGCGTACAATCACTTATTGAAGTTTTATCTAATTCCCTGTTAATGGTTTCAGTTTGTTTTTCTCATGTACTGATCTTTTTTTTGCAGGACATGCAAATGATGGAGAGAATATACAGAACTGGACTATATCAGAAAGGGATAAATGGGTAATGTTACATTTTTGTCAAATCTTAAATTAAGAAATAGATAATACTTTATTTTATCATATAATTTTACAGTTACATTTTAAAACAGAAAATGTAATTTTTTTAGGATTGTCTTTAATAGGAGGTGATTACCATTTTGCGTGTGTGTGTGTGCAGGCTCGGATCTATAATAAAGGGGTTGGCCCGAGGCGTGTTTCAAACCGCTTCTCAAACCGTTACTACCTTGAAAAATCCGTCACGTGTCACAACTGCAGAAAGACCGGCCATCTCTCCAAAAACTGCCCCACACCAAAGGTACATCATTATCCACCCTTCACTCTCACTATACTACAGTCACCTGCCCCACAGCAAAGGTCCAAATCCTCTCATTTCCACTCAATGAATGTGCTGACACATATAGTACCGGATTAGCCAAAAAACTGTCAACTATACAGTTTAGCCACTGTCTCAAAATGCTGCAATTGACCAGTCAGAATCAAGTTTTTCAAATTTCAGACACTTGAATAATTCACTTTAGGGGTCACAATAAAGGCACTTTGGTTGACATGTTAAACAATCACATATTTTGACTATATAATTCTTTTATTTACTGGATTGTCAAAAATGGGAATTACATTTTAAAATATATTTAAATTGGAGTAATATTTTACTGCATTTTTATCAAATAAATGCATATCATGCATAAGAAAATAGATCATTCTTAAACTAACAAAAAAGTTTAGGTTCAAGTTTAGGTGTTTTTATTTAGGTTGCTGTCACCAAGTGTCAGAGTTGTCCTTATTGTGACCTAGGACGTGTGTTTGTGCGTTTATGAGCAGAAGATGCCGTGCTGCTCATTATGTGGGATTCAGGGACACTTACTGAGGACCTGTCCGAACCGTCACTGTTCTAACTGCTTGCTGCCCGGCCACAGCTATGACGACTGTCTGGAGAAATCTTACTGGCATAAATGCTGCCACCGCTGCGGCATGACCGGACACTTCATTGACGTGAGTGGTTCTGTGTGGGAGTGTGTGTTCGTTTCGGAGTGTATTGTGTTGCATTGTGTGTTGTTTGTTTGTGTGTGTGTGTATCTATCTCTTGGGCCGTTCTTTCTCTCATTAAGACAGACGCTTCACAGGCTGCGAGTGGGACACACGCTCCACTCGTCACTCCCAACAACAACCCCACTGAGAGAGAGAGAGAGAGAGAGAGGGAGAAATGGGGGAGAAAGAGAAACAAGTGACTTTTAGAAACAACAGGAGAGATGAAAGCCAAAATAAATCGCTTGTTAAAACAATTTTATAACTAGGGGATGGGTCAGGGTCATTGCAAATAGTGCAGTGGACATGCAGATGAACATCTCTGACCATTGCGTCTTGCTTGTTTTTTAAGCATCTCACACCATGAGCGTTGAATTTTTTACGAAGACCCCTGTATTCTCTTCAATTTGTTTTTTTTTTTGAATGCAAGAACACATTCCCTCACCGTAAAAGCTAGTTAAGTTTGTTCATCTTCTGTTGTTTTGTGATTTGGAAACAGTTTTAATATAATTTTGGCATAGTTTTAATTGAAACGGAATTGGCCCCATTCATGCATAACATGACAAACACATTTAGGATTCGGGTGCAGTTAAACAATCCTGCTGCAAGATATTCTGCTGCATTCTATTAGTCAAAGGAAGAAGTCGTTCTGATTATCTAAACTCGCTAAGTTCTCAAATCACATGATCACAGTCGTAATGCCCATCATCCCTGTAAGACTTCTAGTTGTTTATGGATCTTGAAGATGCAGTAAATATGGAATGCAGAGCTTAGTTGATCTTACTGGTTAACTGAACAAACAATTTTTCAGCCGCCAGCACAACATGACTTTTAATTATGCTTATAATCTATAATTACACCAGTCCCGAAAACTGTTATGTAGCATTTGTTAATGAACTCTGAGAGTTGACAAATATCAGCCGGTCCATTTATTTTCTGTTTTTGGGCTTGGTGTAACATCCTTCTTCCTAATAAAATACCACCGTTTTTGATACTTACATAGTTGTTGCATGTTTGGGATATGTAACTGTCAAGCAGTCTGAACCTAGATTGTTTGCCAGATTTTTATTTATTGTAGGCAACTCAAAAAATAGTAATTTCCAATTTTGGCTGCATGACTCTGTAAGAAGGATACTTTCATTATTGGAGACAATTTTGGGGATTTCAGTTTTTGTTCTCCCCATACACATTTTTTGTTTCCAAGTTCTTTTGATTTCAGCATTTTTCAAGTCTAAAACGGCAGTAGAACTAGCATCTGGCGATATGGAAATGTGTTTTTAATAGCTTTATTGCTGTATCATCTTGTCACAGTGAGCGAGGGAAAGGAAAGCAGATTCTTAAATATTTTGAATGTTTCCTTCAATACCCTCAGCAGGGTAACCCTACAGCCTTTGCCTCCCTCTCTGCCCAGCTCTCAGGTGGGGTTCAATGAAAAGCTAACTGTATAAATGAGTCTGGCTGATGTGCCCTCGGCACTTTCAATTTTCGGAGAAATGTGGGAAGCTCGCAGGGCAGATGTGCTAACCTGCTAAGGCGGCTTGAGCTGTCAACACCGCACCTCTTTCTTCTCCTACTATTGTCCTTTCCTTTTTCAATTCATTTTTCTTTTGCTTCCTGCTGTTACATTTCTTCTTTTTCCTTTCTCCTGTTCTATTTTTACATGTTCCATTTTCTTTTCTTTGATCTTGTTTCATTCTTTTCATTTTCTCTTTTCCGGTTCCTTTTCCATCTTCTCTTCTCTGTTTTCATTGCTTCCCATCTCTTTTCGTGTCCACATCTTCTCATCTTCTCTTGTTTTGCTGGATTTCCTTTTCATCTTCATGCTATATTTAAAAATGGACTTTCATTGCTACTTTTCACTATCAGCCTTTCCATAAATATCAACCAATTCGTGAATAGTTTCCTAATAGGCCCTAAGAGTTTTCAATCATTTAGCTTCTGCAGTACATTTAATCAAAGACACTGAAACAAAGCGGAAATGTACAGCAGATCAGAAATGAACAGTGTCTGAAGGACGCCGTGGATTTTGTGGAATTGTCATAAACATCTGTGTGATTTAGTCTCCGTACCCTCCTTTTATGTAAACGTTGGGTTTCTAAAAACGACTTTTTGTTTTCGACAGGCCTGTCCTGAAATCTGGAGACAGTACCACCTCACGGTAAGATTTGTTTCTCGCATTTAAAATGTGAAGACAACTTATACAAACACCTCGAATGCATACGGAATATGCCTGAGGGAATTCCAGGTGACTGATTGGGCTAAGCATCTGAATTAAGAAAATGACTGGAGTCCTTTGTGACAAAAGGCATATTTGTGTGTAATAAAACCTCACTTGTATATAAACACACATTCATCATTAGCACTATTAGTCATGATTGCGGCTCGCAGAGAAAAGACTCCCGCTGGTTTTGCCTTTGCCTTTGTGTGAATGTTCATAAATGGTGGACTCCCGATGGTGTGTCTGAGCGGAGAAGAGATCAGCTTTCATTTGCCACAAAGGGCTGCTTTAATAACTAGCTTTGTGTTGGAAGTGTATAAAGTTACTGAATTTTAAAATGTCATTTAATATATGAATGCGAATTTGAGACTCCTTAAAATGACACGATTTGTTTACACGAGTTTTATTGAGTCGCTCTGTGCGTTTCTCAGAATTTGCATCTGTGTGTATGCGTTTTGTCACAGAACAATCTGAAAGTGGTTAATTGGCAAACTCACTGAGCATTTTCTCCCCAAAGATCCACCAGGGTGAGAAGGCATGTGACAGTCACACACGCAGCTAAACGTCAAGGGGCACGCTGGAACATCTGCACACGCACACACATCCACGCAGACTCCTGGAATATAGACCTCAGCCTAAGAGAAAAGAGCAGGTTGTTTGTCAATTAAAAGACGTGATAAAGCATGAAATGGGCTGCCAGCATCGCGCTGCGCCGAGCAGTCACTCGACCCGTCACACACACACACACACAGTCTAATTAGCTAGCCTGCCTAATGAAAAGGCCAGATCGTTAGCGCTAGCCTGGTGCGCTGGGTGGCAGAGTGGAGAGAGAGAAAAATAGAAAGACGGGATGAAAAGAAAATGTTGCCTCTAGGGCTGTTAAAGAGGGTTAAAAGTCTTAAAAAAGCGTTCTCACGTTCACTGTTTCTCAGCAAGGTTTTGCTGAGAACACTCAGAACACAAAGAAGTAAACTGATATTATTATTCCACCTTGAAAAGTGTGTCATGCATCTGTTGTCTCTGCTAAAGTACCATAGCATTTATTGTTTCTACAATAAAACTGTGGACAATTAAATTGTCAGCTGTTAAGTAGCATTTAAAATGCAATATAATTCAAAAATAAAGTCAAATAAAACAAACAAATCTCATTTGAAATTAAATGTGTGTGTGTGTGTGTATGTATACATATATAAGAAAACTAATAAACATAGGCTGAATATGAATTATTTTATTAGTTCAGAAAATTTTATAATAAACATTTTAATATTCAGCCTTAATCATTTTCCATTATGCTTGATAATATGAATGCATTTTAATGTCTGAATTGGATGTATTAAGTATTAATTTGCCCTTCGTTAAGATGAATTAAAATACCTTTATAATGTGTTGATACACTTGAAATCCGTTGTAAAATCTGCATCCTGAATCAAAAATCAGATGCAAATAAATAAATAAATCGACAAAAAAGTTGTTTTACACAGTTTGAAGGAGATCCTGTATTAAAGATTTTACAGTAGTGTATTTGAAATAATTATGGTATTTCTGCAGAAATTATGGAGATAGAACAAAATGTTAGTTCTGTTACAGTGAATCACTGCTTGCGTGGACGACGTATGTGGACTGTCGGCTTCATAGTGCTGTAAAATAGCGTGAGATGGTTTCCTACAGTTCCACTTGGTTCTGCTGGGCTGAGTCCATCTGCTTGTGCATTACTTTCATCCTCTGGGTCCTGCCCTGGTTCTGTTTGTGTGTGTAGGTACTTAAATTGAGTCACCCTCAACAGACGGTCTTTAAGGCCTTTAAACTATCCTGGAGTCTAGAGGGCTCAAAGTTAAATACAGTACAGATACCCCTGTGTGTGTGTGTGTGTGTGTGTGTGTGTGTGTGCGCGCGTGTGTCAGTGTGTGTGTGCGCGCGTGTGTCAGTGTGTGTGTGTGTGTGTGTGTGTGTGCGCGCGCGTGTGTCGTGCTTTGGGAGCTCTGGCCTGTCGCCCTATGCTAGGCCCAGTCAGGTGTGAAAAGGCATTCTGTCAGACCAGTCCCTTTCTACTGGGTCTGTTTATACTGTGTGAATGTGTGTGTGTGTGTGGATGAGGCCTGCACCTGTCTTCACTAACAAACAACCACTCAACTCTACTAAGTTTGCCACAATACCCAAAGGAGACAGACATAGAGAAGTGTGAGTGTTCACAGAAGCTATGCAAAGAGTGAAAGTTTTACAGAGCAAATGTGACGTCTGGGACGTTTGGCTGCGATGATGCTGCTCTTTTATTCAATCTTCTATTCAAACTTTTCGGCTGCTTTATTATATAATATGTGACCCTGGACCGCAAAACCAGTCATAAGTCGCACGGATATATTTGTAGCAATAGCCAACAATACATTGTATGGGTCAGAATTATCGATTTTTCTTTTTATGCCAAAAATCATTAATATTGATATTAAGTAAAGATCATGTTCCATGAAGATATTTTGTAAATTTCCTACCGTAAATGTATCAAAAATAAATTTTTTGTGAGTGCATGTGCATGTGCATTGCTAAGGACTTAATTTGGATTTTAAAGGCGATTTTCTCAATATTTTGATGTTTTTGCACCCTCAGATTCCAGATTTTCAAATAATTGGATCTCGACCAAATATTGTCCTACATCAATGGAAAGATTATTTATTCAACTTTCAGATGATGTATACATCTCAATTTTTTTTTTAAATTGACCCTTATGACTGGTTTTGTGGTCCAGGGTCACACATAGTCATGACCATATTTACATTCGGACACAGTTGTCTTCTTCATGGATAACTGGACACATATTTCTTTTTTTTGTATGTGTGTGAAGGCTAGGTGTATTTAGTACTATGTAGCTTTCATGTTCAGAAAGAAGCTCAGAAATTACAAGTTTATTGGATATTGGTGAGCATTTATCATTTTTAAAACTTCTATTTAATACCCCCCCCCCCCCACCCCTTTCCACAAACTGATCAGCCTACAGTAGTAATCGTTTACACTCTAATGAAATTTCATTAGCATAAGTTAAATGTGTGAGGAACATACCGTTTTTGCATTCAAAGTTACTCATTTGGGCCATGCAACAAGAGAAAATCAATGGCAAACATTAAAAACAACAGTTTCGCTGATGATATTAACATTTCTGAATTTCATTCGGCAATTCTGACACTGCAAGACAGAGCCAGAAATGATCCGAGAACCTTATAATGAACATTTAATATTTCTTATTTACTATAGAGGATATTTTATAGATGTGTTGTACATTTAGTTACACCTTATGCCATCAGGAGATAGAAAGGTCTGGAATCAGCCTGTTCAAATGTTTAAACGGGAAGCAAATACTGTATATAGTTTGTAAATGTCTGCATGGATATATATGTGATGGTGTGGTAGATATACAGCACCATCTACTGATATAGATGAGGTACTACAGCAGTGGAGCATTGTTCTGGGCTTGCATGCATGATTTTGTGACCTAGCCATATTTCAATAACAAATATGGCTGTAAAATGTCCCCAGAAGACTTTTTTTTAAGTTTTCCAAGCATTTTTTTTTTTTTTTTTAAGATTTTCACTTGTTATAAAATTGGCAAAACAAATAGACTTAAATTGAAGGTCCAAGTCATATATAGGGATCACAATATCATAAGCACTTCTAAGGGTCTCCACTGATTAAAAAAAATGTATGAATGTGTGTGGTGACATTTTTGTAAATTTTGTGATGACTTCTCTCCTATAGTGAAGAGGAACACTGTCCATACGACACAGGGAAGGATTTGATTAAGTTTATTTTATATCGATTTGACTCCCAAGGGAACAGCTCAGTGAAAATGTCAAAGCACAGCGCTCAGATAAAGCTGTTCTTCCTCACACTGATGTTATTCTGTGGGGTTTTTTAAGAGTCTATGATTCCTGTGTGGAACCATCTGCAAGAGGCATGAGTTCTGGGGAAGAACTGTTTAAATCAATTGAGAAATGAATATGGATGTGTGCTTGTAAGCTTGAATTGTGGATTTAGTTGGCATCTGTAAGATTCTTTTTTGTCTTTTTGCGAGAATCCTCTTAGGCTCACCAAGGCTGCATTTATTTGATCAAAAATACAGCATAACAGTAATATCGTGAAATGTTATATTTTCTATTTGAATATGTATATTACAATGTCATTTATTCCTGTGATCAAAGCTGAATTTTCACACGATCCTTCAGAAATCAGTCTGATGCTGATTTGCTGCTCAAGAAATGTGTCTTATTATCAAAGTTGAACACAGTTGGGCTGCATAATACTTTTGTGGAAACTGCGATTCTTCTTTTTAGGATTTTTTGACTGATAGAATGTTCAAAGCAACAGCATTTTAAAATCATTTGAACAAATTTCATTTCTAAACACAATTTTTTTCTTTACTGTCACTTTTTGGTCATTTTAATGCATCCTTGCAGAATAGACGTATTGATGTGCATATGTAAGAATTATAATGCAGCTAAGAATGATTACAGTTTTGATGATGAGACATAAATAATCGAACTTGTTCATAATTTTCATATTATTATTGTTATTATTTTGTAAATTGCCGATGACTCATAAGTGTCACCATGCTATGTTGTGCTGTCGCCACCTGGGGGAAAATCTTCAAAATGCTTCAGTAGCCATTTGTTTTTGTAGCAGTGTTGTGCTGTCATCTCATTCATTCATCTCTTTGGAGGCTCCCTTCCTTGTTCTTCTGGCTCATTTGTTGTTCATAGAAACTCAGATAAGCTAAAGATATTGCAAGGGCTTTCTTTATAAACCTATTATTCAATTCCAGGTGTTAAATCAAGAGCTTTTGGCCTTTTATCAAACAGGAAAGTGAAAATGCAACTGGTAATATTGGGAAGAAGAGAGGTCTCTCGCACCTTCTACAGCGCCACATCTTCGATTGCCCGTAACTATATGACAATGTCTTGATGCAAAATCTTAAGCAAAATATCTTTCTTTTGACATTTGGGGTGAAATATGAACTAGACATTTTCCTTTAGCACTTTAGTGAGAATCAGTGCAGGAAAATTAGATTCTTGTTGATATTATGACCTTTTTAGATGCAAACTCCTCAATCACTGATACAAACACAGAGCTTACTGTTTCTGTCTCTCTCTTAAACTCGCAAGCCCACATACGGTCTCTCCTCCGCTGGTTTGGACGATGGCTTCTGGTTATCAGTTGAAAGGCAGGCACTGAGAGACCGGTGTGTGTGGCATTGCATGACAGGCCAGGGGTCGATAGCATTACAAGGCGTGTGCGTATGGCCGCACATCCGTGTAAGAGTGTGTGTGCCTCTTGGCTGCCAGTTTCCTGTGTCTGCATTTGAATTACAAAAGCAAGAGGAGCTGGCATGAAAATAGAAAAATGTTTATCTGTTAGCCTCTCTCGCCTCTACGTCTACACACACTTCTTACTGAACTGAGAGAGACAGGAGAGTAAACGGTCTGCAGCCGAGACCTGAAATGGGTCAGAGCGTCCTTCATATTATTTCTTTGAATCCTTTCATTTATGGAATATTTTGGCGTGAACCAAACGTGAAAAAGTGGACGTTAACAGGTGGGTTGCGCTAGCGCTTCCAGATAACTTACATTTAGGTCAATGTAAATAGCCCCAAAATTAAGACTAATTGTTCAGTTTTTAATGATATTATACATAAAACCATTTAACAAAACACATTCTATGAAGGCGTGTGGTTTTAAAGTTTGGGGGTTTTTTTTCTAACTGCAGAAAAAACAATTAGAAGACACCGATTTTGCTCATAAACACAAGAAAAATGTAGCTCATTGGAAACTTTTTCTTTTCCTGAACACGGGTACCTTATTTTAGCCCAAGCAGACCCTCACCGGCACGGTGCAAATACATTTGCGCGGTACACCGTACCTCTCTTCACTGTTTGTAAATCGCATCACTGGAAAGCAGTTGATTTGCATGGAAAGGCTCAGCTGAGCTACTGCAGCTCTTTCATGTCAATCATCACATGCTGTGCAGGAGAATCAACAATCAACATTTCAGCATTCTCTGTATATACATTCATGCCAACTCTATGCCATATTAAAAATATCATGCCACCGAGTATGTACATGCCATGACAAAACCTGGCTATTGCAGGTGAAATATTGGAGGCTATACACTCTAAAAAACAAAAAAACAAAATTGCAACCATTTGTGTAAAATTGTTATAAAAACCTTGAATGGAATGATGTTCAGCCAACAAACTGTATTGAGTTTTAGAGGAATTTGTAATTGAAATTGTAAGATAAACAAAATGATTACTCCAAATACTCGAGTTCTTGTAGTCCTGGAACCAATTGATCTTAATGTAACTTATTTAGCATGTAAATGTATTGAACACTAATAGAGTCAATGTAGGGTTTTCCTTCATGCATTCTACTCTACTAACCACAAACACTGACATGACAGAAACTTTTACATGTCAAACATAGCAGCATTAAACACTCTCTGGTCTTTCCCTTCACTAAAAAACAAATAAAATAACACTTAATTTCAACATTTATTCTCTTTATCAGTCTTATGCAAAGCATGCTGGGAAATAGAAATCCACTACCCAATTTCCAAAGACAATTTCATTCATTTATGATGTTAATTTGAAGAAAAAAAAGAAAAGAAATCCAATTAAAGCGTTTGCTGCATTACCTTAGATTACATTACCTCTGCTAACACTCACTTAAGTTTAAAGGTGTAAAAACTCTAATAGTTTAATAACACTATTAAACGTCAGCAAATATCTAAATATGCGTTTTTCGAACTGTACATTATAATGTTGATGCCCAAATTTACTTAGCATTTGAAACTATTAAAAAAACTCCGTTTTTAGTGTATTATTTATTTTAGACTAAACTGTATAGAATTTTAATATCAGCTATTTATCCATTATATTGGTCTAAACATGAACGTATCAGTATCAACCAGAAATTTTTATGTCAATGCAACTCTATACACAACATTTAAATGATCATACTAGACTTTTTCCCCCCTAAAACATTAGATTGGGAGGTGAATGTGAATTCAGTACGTTCTGGGTCCCTCTTCCTGCAGCAAACTGATCCCTGGTCTGCTTCCATTCAGCTTCCTCTGTCTCTCTTTCTCTTACATACTCACTCTGAAGTGGCTTTGGAAATTTATGGATTAAGTTTCTTAATCCATACTCTTCATTAAACATGTCTAATGAGTGTTGTTTTTGTGGAGTGTCATATATTTAATGCATTTGTGGATGAAAATGGCGAATATCTTCTCATTATTTCTATTTACTCCCATCCCTTTCCTGTCCTTCTGGGGGGTTCTCTAGAGTTTTCTATTACGTATGCAAAATGCACCCCAAATCTCCCACCTCTCCCTAATCCACCAAGCACACAAAGACTGTTTACACTGTGTGTGCATGTTTGAATTGTGATTACACTGGAAACAGTTTGAATTTGATGTGGGTTTAAGGATTAAGGTTGTGTCCGCCTGTAGCCAAGGTATGAGGTACTGTTGCCAGGATGCAGTGTGTGTGTGTGTGTGTGTGTTTTATTTGCTTAAATGTGTGATTGTGTGGGCATGGGAGCCGTTTTCTTTGAGGAGGCAAGGGAGGCGGTGCCTCTTAAAAACATTGGATGAGAAAATAATCAAAAGTACAATAATAAAACAAGAAATAATATGAAATATTGTGTAAAGCACTCATCTTTGTAACACTGTCCAACAGCAACATTAGCAGATGAGCTTTCAGAGAGAGGTGGAGTCTCTTTGGCCTCTTGAGCATTATTTTCTCATACATACCCTGATGCATGAGGGAAGAAACAGACAAAAAGTCTTGTGAGGGAAGGCAGTGCCTTCATAGCACTATGACTGGTTTGTTACTCTGCAAATCCAATAATGCCCACCTATCACGATTGCAACCGGTCCATATATCAGCCTGATTGGGAACGGTTTTGCAGTTGGTTTTAATAAATTTAGTGTTGGTTGCTTGTTGATAGGGTAGCACTTTATTTTACAGTCCTGTTTTGTATGTATATACTGTATACTTACGGTAGTAATAACTGGGTAGTGACCAAAAACTTTATATTTTGAAGAAAGATGGTACACTGCTATTACTATAAATGGGAGGAAGGGGAATAAGTCCCGCCTCCTAAATAAAAGAGCCAATCGCTTTAGAATCTCTGGTTCCTTTAATTATATATATATAAAATTATCATTGTGGAAATGGTTTTTCACCATTTTTAGTTGCTTTCACTAGATCTTTGCACTCAAACTTTTAACCAACATATATAAGTGGAAATATTCCATGCACACTAAAAAGTGTCCTGTTAAATTTACATAAAATAACGGCAGCATTGATTGTCAGAAATTTACCATAAATACGATGAAGGTATATTTTACAACTTAAAAAATCTGCCTTTTACCTCAAAATGTGCCAATAACCACCAAAATAATGCAAAGTTTCATGACAGTAACACACGAGAGTAAAATCTATGATAACAAATATAAGGTACATCACTGATAACAAATATTATATATATATATATATATATATATATATATATACATACACATTTACATTTAGTCATTTAGCAGACGCTTTTATCCAAAGTGAGGAATACAAACAAGCGATTCTTCATGAATTGGCAAATAGACACAGGAAGTGCTCACAATACAAGTTTCATACAAGATATATATATATATATATAATTCTTTTTAAAACTTACAAATGTTTTACAGTGTAGTCTCTCAATTCATATAAAGTCACTTCTTGACATTTCAAATCAATTAGCTAAACATTAGGTATTAATTAACATGAACTAACCATGAGCAATACATTGTTACTGTATTTAGTAATCTTCGTAAACATTGCGAAGGCAAACATTGTTCATTGTTTGTTCATGTTAGTTCACAGTGCATTGACTAATGTTGACAACGCTTTAATAATGTATTAGTAAATGTTGAAATTAACATTAACAAAGATTAATAAATGCTGAATAAGTGCAGTTCATTATTAGTTCTTGTTAACTGATGTTATTAACTAATGAACCTGATTGTAAAGTGTTACTGAAGCTACAAACAAGATTCCCTTTAAAATAGCATAAACCAAAAATCTGTGAGGGTGAAAAATATGCTAGATTTTTTCAAAACTTGGGTTAACGTATTTTTTAAGCGAAAAGGGTGGTGCAATGTACACACATTTGTCTATGAATGCAGTTTTGCACAAGGTCGTGTGTATGTGTGTGTGAGAATATGCTCTGTGACTCTTGGCCCTGAAACACAAACATATCAGAAGCCACCCTCTGCCCCGATAATCCTTTCAGATAGAGGTGATACACACACACTAAAGAGAGGTAATTAATAGTGCCACAGAACAGCTCTTACGCACAGAGGATTGGATGAAGGAGGGGTCGTCCTGTCGTCTTTTTGCTTTCTTTTTTTTTGTTCCCCCCCTGTCAGTCTTCCTCCCTTTTCCACCACATTCGAGCATAAGTGTGATAACAGGAGCTCAAGGTCAGGGGAGGGGGGCACAGTGTGTGATGGTGGGGAGAGTCTTCTTAAACATCAATTTGCATGAGATATCAGCAGTAATATACTGTAGTAGAGAAGAAAAATAGATGGATATGGAATGTACGGTAGAGAGGAAGAGAGAGACGGAGGTTAAAGGACAAAGAACAACAGGAGGAGCATAAGAAGCTCTGTTGGAGAAAGGGTAGGCGGAAGTTAATACATCTGTGCGTTTTCCGAGGGAAATTTGCTCGCTTGTGCAGTAGTAAGTGGTTGTCGGTGGTTTGTTGCACATTCATGGGTGATTGTTAGTGGGATTGGGAATGGAGAACCAGGTCTTCTCATAACTGTTCTTGAACATCTGCATTCTTCCACAGATTTGGATGGAACAGCTGATGAGGGGGGGGGGGGGGGGTCATTTTTGCGGAGAAACAGCAAAATAATACAAAAACTCAAAAGAAATATGTGATGTAGACCATCAGTTGCACTTGACAACAAACAAACCAATATAGTCCAGTTTGAACAAATGACTCGTTTGAGGTGATTCTTTTTAATGAATCGGTCATAAAGATCTTGGATCTAATGAGAGGTCTGTTTGAATCAGTCTGTTCACTCATTCACTGACTCAGCTGGAGTTGATCCTGACTGACTGAACCACAAGTCCTTCATTTTGTCAAAAGTAAAGAACTAAGTAGAAAATATAAACACGTTTGGGATTGATAAGAGTTTTGTAATATTAAAAAAACAACAGTAATTTTGTTATTACAGTTATTACATTTTTTTCTGTTTTAATATATTTTGAAGTGTAATTTATTCCTGTAATGGCACAGCTGACATTACTCCAGCCTTCAGTGTCACATTATACTTCAGAAATCATTTTAATATGCTGATTTGCTGCTCAAGAAACATTTATTTATATTATCAATGTTGATAACAGTTGTGCGGCTTATTATTTTTGTGAAAACCATGATATTTTCTGTAGAAATCTCAAAAGAACATTCATTCATTTAAAAATGTTTTGTTGCATTATAAATATTTTTACTTTCACTTTTCACCAATTTAACATATCCTTGCTGAATAAAAGTATTAATTTCTTTCTTTAAAAAAAAAACAAAAACTTTTGAACTTTTTGAGTTCAACTATTTGTTCTCAGCATTCCATGTAACCAAATGATTTTTTGATGAGCATTTTTTTATTGAGAAAGCGCTAATAATGGATTAAGGAACTGTAATTGCTTTGCAGACCTCAGTTGGTATTCTAGTTCTTGAATTCTTAGATATACCTCAGATTCCTCCTTCACTGTCTATAGGATTTTAGGATCCACCAGGCAATTGCTTAGAAATGTAACGGGATATCTCTCCTCTACCAGTCAAATGATTTGAGGTTTCATTCATGTCCATATCACATCCAGTACAGGATGAATTACACCATAGTAGAACACTTAAGAGTACGGGGTTTGGTCAAAACTCTGCCATGAACAATAGTGATGCTTGATTAGCAAATATCACTAATAAAGGGCAGTTATAGGCACAGCGTGCTGTGAGTTTGGGGGGTTAGAGCGAGTGAACGAGTGACGGAGAGAGAGAAGGGTGGGCGTCTGGGGGGTAACCGGTGGTGTCTTTGTGATGGAGATGGAGCAGTCTCCAGCGCTGAGCTGATAATGACCAACGGTTCTAATAGCATTCACCCCTCCACCCTTTAACCACTCAAGCGGAAAACGGACAGAAAGAAAGAGAGAGAGTGTGTGCAACGGAGGAAGATATGTTTAAAATGACGTAGTGGGACCGCGTGTGTCCTGGCTTATTGAAAATGCGCGTATATGAGTGTGTGTGTGTGTATATGTCTCGACGCCCCCTTGAGGAGACATTAAAAGACAATATGTGTGTAGTATTCGGGCACGCACACACACGCGCACACAAACATGCTCGCACCAGTCGGCTTACCCTCTTTATCGTGCTGTATTTACGGAGGGCGATGGAGCGTGAAACGCCTTTGGGCTCCCCGGGACCAGATGGAGAAACACACACACACATACACACACTCCAAAGGCGGCCTTATCACCAGCGCATTACTGGGATTTATTGATACCCTGGGTAATCACTCCCTTATATCACCTCAAAGAAAAGAAAAATATACAGATTATATGAATGTCTGTGAGAAAGAGTGGGAGGAGGAGACAGAGTGGATGATGGGAGAAAGAGAGAGTGAATGGGGGTCATCATTCACTAGCGAGATGGGAAATGTAAGTGAGGTTTATAATAACAGAACTGAGTGAAAGGAATTGAGTGAAGTAGAGTAATATAACACAGGTAGTCGGCTACCGCTGACATCCACGCGCTCACAAAGGGCACAGCTGAGGGACCGAGGTGCATTCACACACTTGACATGAGCCGAGTTGTATTCTTGTGTGCGTTTAGAGAGTGTTCTGGTAGTGCTTGCGGCCAAATTCATGTCACCCTAATTGGAGGTTTCTTGACCTGACTGCTTGTTAGCTTGTCTCACTGTAGATGCTTTTGCTACAAATGGGCGTATCAACCTTTGTTATTGTGAGTAGTGCAGAATGTCAAAGCTGCTCTTTTCCGCGCTACGAAAGCAGAAAGTCGAAACGGACAAAAATGAACCATAAAGTATGTAAAAAAAAGTTCAGTTTGACTCATTTATTGTTGGAAATAACAGGAGTAGGAGTAAATAATGACAGAATGTTTATTATTCTGTTCATTTTTCCTGTTAATTATAGGAGGCCTCGGCAAACCTTCGGGAGGGCCTCAAGGTGACTTAAAATGATTTAAAAGAAAGTTAAAAAATAACATTAAAATAAGCTTTTCTATCATGATTTCTAGACCAAGACAAGTCATGTAAATTTATGATGGGTATTTTTACTAGTTCTGACAAGCTCAAAAATATTTTATTGGGTCAAAATTGTAAATAAGAGTATTTATCTCATGAATGACTGGAAGAGTCATGTAAATTCATTGGTTAAAAAGGTCAGCAGTGTCATTATTTAGGGTAAGTTGGTAATCCTTGTCCTTTTGCTTGTTTGTTTCTCTGTAGACCGCTGTGGGACCTCTTCGCAAGTCCAGTGATCCAGAGGCCTGCAGGAAACCTGCCTACTGTTATAACTGCTCTAAGAAAGGACACTTTGGGCATGTAAGTGGATCGGGCTCATCCATGGGCATCACCTGGGTGTGCTGGTTGTGATGTCACTTTTGCGTTCTCCAATGGATAACAACCACACCAACCCCTCAGCAAAACTTTTACACCACGTTTCCACACATATACGGAATGAAAACCCCTGCTTGATACCTGTGCTGCCCCGTCATCACTTCAAACCGCTCTGTTTGTCACACTGAAACCAAAATACACGATTTACATAAACATACACTGCTGATTTCCTTTTTTTTTTTTTTTTTTTTTTTTCAAAATCTTTTTGCCATTATTTATCTTCATGCACTGCCAAAAATACTAAAACTTAAGTATTTAATGCTAAATTATTCTGCAAATCGACATTCTGATCATATTTTTTTTTTCCCCAAACACATTTTACCGATTCCAAACTACATCAGTCTTGATAACAATTTGCAATTTTGAATAGAATCATTTAAAAGTGATATATTTGTTAATTGCTTGAGGTTGAAAAGAAAAGATATTAACCGAAATACTGTCTGTATGCGGAATTAGGTGTGAAATCAGGAAACCTTTAGTCTCCAGTGCCACATTTTTCAGAACTGCAACCTACTTGGAGTCTCCAGAGCTACAAGGTTTCTGGTTGGCAGTAGTCCAGCATAGACTCTTTTGCAGCTTTCATTGGCCAAGGACCGTTCAAGAGGACGTTTGACTGACTTGTAACGCAAGCAATCACCGTTCGTTTGGTTCCGAATCGTGTCCCTGCAATAACAGACCGGCACGCATCTAATAAATGATTATTTCAAGAACGTTCTGCATGTTTACTGCAACAACGGAGCTGCGAACTTCACATAATTTTGAAAATCCATTGTTTAGTTGATACTGGTAAGTGCTCATTGTTACAGCTCTTCTACGAGGGGATATGGCGTCACATCATTTGTTTCCAGGCGGACCGTTAAAGAAAAGAACGCAGCACACGTGTCTCCCGGACATCCTGTAGAATTCAACCAACCAGATTCGAAACTCCTGAAGTATTTCCAGATAAGTGTGCTATATGCATCAGTTGTTCAGCTCGGTTCACTTTCGGTTTGCTTTTCCACTGCAGTTTAGTAGCGCTTCAAAGTGGGTGGGATTATAGACTGATATATTTGCTCCACCTTTGGATCCCCTCCTCATCTACCAATGAGTCTGCACCTACTGACCACGATACAGCCAGTTCTTATTTCAATTTGTGTGCGATGGTCATTTAAAGCAAGTTTATTTAAAAAAAGTTGCATGAACAAATAGTGGCTGTTTAAATCTAGAGCTTTTAGTGTCTCCTTTTTCAAATCCAGTGATGCTGGTTGTGACGATTCTCTCTGACCAATCAGTGATTGGCAGTGTTGACACGTCGTATTTAGTATCGGCATGGCATGCTTGGAACCTCAACCGAGGTGGTACTATTCAAGTTAGCCGTCCCATGCAGTGGAAAAGTGGCAAAAAGTGAGCCGTATCGAGCCATGCTGAACCGTCCCAGGCAGTGGAAAAGCGCCATTAAGAGACCACCAGCCACCACCTCTCATACTGCTATTGGAAGAATTTATCTTCCACAATCTGGCAGTAAGTTTTGGGAGTTCAATTGAAGTCCATCTTGTACCCTGAAAGGTCCATCTTGCTCATTGTTAGTAGCAGCCCAAACCACCGCCGCTGTTGTTTGACTTGAACTGGTGCTCGTACCTTAAAGGGATAGTCCATCCAAAAATGAAAATCATTTAGTCACCCTCACGATGTTCCTAACCTATAGGAATTCCTTTTTTTCTGCTGAACACAAAAGAAGATATTTTGAAGAATATGATAACCAAACAGTTGATGGGTCCCATTGACTTCCATAGTATAGGAAGAAAAAAATGATGACAGAATTTTCATTTTTGAGTGAATTAACTTTTTAAGTCCCTCTCTACCTATCAGTCCGGGGGAAAAAAAAATCGGTTTTCATCCATTACATGACACTGTGTTTCTTAATAAGTGGGGTCATGTTTCAGGATGATTCTTTTCCTTAGCAAAGCCTCTGACAACCTTGTACTTCTGGAGACTCCAAGTAGAAACTCTTTAAAGTCTTTTTCTGTTAACATCTTTTCTTCTCGACCTGTTTTTTTTTTTTATGTGACCCTTCTGCCCCAATGAGCGAATGGTCACGCCTTAATTTTGCAGTTTCTATAGTATTGCATACGTTTAATAATTTCTGACTTTTCAGTGTGTTAAATCACTTTTTGCCCCATTTTACCTGTGAAGGAAAACCTACTATAATTATGCCCTTGTTAACAATTATATATCACTTATAAATGATTATATACAAAATTAGTAGTAGTTATTAAGATTGATATGGTTTGGAAATGGTAAAATGTGCTTGGGGAAAAACACGATCAGAATTTAAATTTGCATAATAATTACGCACACGCTGTATTTACTACCGTTCAAAAGTTTGGGGTCAGTGAGATTTTTTTGGAAAGGAAGATACATTTATTTAGCATTAAATTGACAGTAATTACATTGTTACACAATGAAGAATTTCAAATCATTGCTGTTCTTTTGAATATTTATTATCAAAGGATTCCGAAAGTTTTTTTTATTGTTAGTTTCCACAATAATATTAAGCGGCATAACAGCTATCAACATTGATAATAATAAAAAATATTTCTCGAGCATAAAATGAGCATATTAGAATGTTTTCTGAAATGTATTCAAATAGAAAAAAATTAAATTCATGAACGATATGATGTGTTAAATTGTGTGTTTTCTGCAGGAATGCTCTCTGAGGAGAATGTATAACGGGACGTATCCCACCCTGCCGTTTATTTCCTATTATGACACAAAAAAGGACATCAATTGCCGGAATCACAGGATAAAAAAGAAGGCCAAAGGTTTGTTGGAGACTTTCTGATCATTTGATTTGATAGACACCGATCAACCAAAAGATTTAAGCACATGTGTGTCTCTTACAGAACTTCAAGATGCCGGATTGATTTCCCCTGATGGTGGCAGTTTTACATCTACCCCTCATCCGCCATGGAAGAAACAAAAAACCAGCCACAAACAGTCTCCATACCCACACAGCACTCACACAAACAACCAGCACACGCCGAAGAGGCGCGTCGCACACACGCCCAAACATCTTCCACAAGCGTACCGACAGAACACGCACTACAGTGACAAGCAGAACTCCCAAACACCCGGGAACTGCGGCAGAGGCACCCCTCGGAGCAAGTTTACACCACGACAGCAAAGCCAGAAGGAAGCCAAAAAGAAAAAATGTGAAGGTAGAGTTTTAGATGAAGATGCAGACTTTCCTAGAGGTGGCAAAAAGGGTCCTCACGCCACAGGGTTTTTTTCATCACCCCAGAAAGCCAATACGAAGTTGAGAAAGGCCTTTGGAGTGGAAAAGAACGATAAAAAGAAAACAACAAAAAAGAAGGAGAGGAAATTGAAAAAGAGGCAGCAAAAAGCAGCAAAAGATTCTTCCATGTATCCCTCTGATGAAAACCTTTTTCAGATTAAACAAAGAAAGTTTAGAAAAAGATAATAAAAATGCCCGACTTCAGATGTTCTATCACCAATATTGGCTTCTTCAGGTTGGTTGGTTTTGTTCCGTCTTCATTATATCCACATTTTCCTGTACAGTATTAGTGCTTTTTTAGGATTGTTCTTGGAAAACAAATCAATGCAAGTCCAACCGTCTTGCCCAAATACAATTGAAGTGCTGTTGAATATTGTGAACGTAAAGCAGATCATATCTAATTTTAGAGGATACAAATGCATAATACACACAAACAGATGCATATTGAAATTCTAAATTCACAGTGTTGTAAAAGAACTACTTGGACTAAAAGAACTAATTGTGAAAGAATCGCTTGGCTGCATTATAAAATGTTTCTCATGTGCTAAACTGGCTTTAAATAGTGCTTAAATTCGGAAATTGAGTTTTTTAGTGACAGGTATACCGCTTGTGCATGAGTATATAGTTCTCTTTTATGTACATGCTGATTTCTGTAACATCATGATTAAAGTCTGTTTGTTTTGATATCCTGTTTCAGATCTTTTTTTTAATGAATATCCAGGTTTTTAAGGGAAAGTGTCATTTTTAATATGCAAAGAAAACTAAGACAGCGGTTGGTTGATTTTGTTAAAAGTGTAAACTGACTCTGTGGGGGGCCAACAAAAAATTCCCAGTCTCACAAGCTTAACCAATAATTAGTTTGGCCAAACAGATAGTCCCTTCCCCAATCATTGGCAGATGTGGGATTGTTTTGAAATCTAGTTTAAAAGCAGCCGTTATTTCTGCAATTTTGTTTTATAAAATAAAATACACTCGTTCTGTCCTTTCCTTTCCTGTTTTTACTTTACAGACATTAGAGCGCCAGTTGGTGACCGTTTTTTAGTGAGTCATTGAATCATTCACTCAACCGATTCGTTCAACAACGCTGATTCATTCAGGAATGCAACTTCTATCTTTTGCTCAGATATTTTCGCTGGTGGATCATAATAGATGTAGATAGAAATAACTGGCAATATTTTGCCTAAATTGAAAAGTTCCTCAGTGTGAGCTTCTTGTTTATTGAACATGCAATCATGCTGTTCATACCTGCAATCTCATATTAAAAATCTGCCCGTTGAACTAAAATCTCACTTTTGAACAAAAACATGCACTCCACCTTTCTCCTCTTTTCCCGTGATTATCTTCTTGAACTCCAGGTGTTGTGTTTAGGGCTGTTCAGCTTTGAAGTAATGATAGGCAGAAAACAGCTGGTTAAGTGGTTTTAAACCATTACCATTTCCTTCCCTTTCCCTATTTTTCACTTTTTAAGATCCCACATTCCTCCTCCTATATAATTCCTCCTTTCACATTCACAGGTTGTTTTTGTTAAGAACAATATTTGAGCTCCAGAAGAGTACAGATTTGTTCAATTGTTCTGTCAAATGTTTTTCTGCTCCGCAGGACCCTCTCTCTCTCTCTCTCTCTCTCTCTCTCTCTCTCTCTCTGTGTGTGTGGACGTTTATGTGAAAGTGTGTGCCATCAAGCTTTTATTGCCTGAAAAGTTTTTCAACAGTAAAACAGGAGAGATGATTGCTTAAGCCAAATATAAATCCAACACCAAACACGGCAATCCAGCCCACATGCAGAAAGAAAAATCCCATTTTTTTTCTAAAGATTTGCAGACAGTATGTAAACTCAAGGGTCCCCCAGGGCTTGGCTGAGATGTGTCAGAGAGATACGCTACGATGTGAGTGAAGAAACATTCAGTCGCTATTGAAACTGAATTCGGTTGTTAGTCACACAAGATCACTCGCTCTGATTTACTCTGACTAATTCCTTAGAAATGATTAATCAGGCTTTTTACTGGCATAGTTGGCCACAACACATTCCCAGTAATGTGTCACAGTACTTGGACTGAACATACAGCTCTCGAAACAATCAGTCATCCACTTAAGTGTAATTATTTAACCATACTCGAGATCATTTTCATTTCGAGGACAGTGTTTGGCCCTAAAATCTTGTTTTTAGGTCATGATAGTAAGCTGTAAGATAGCAAGCTTTCTAGTTTCCTCTTGAAACTAAATTTGCCTGCAGATCTGAATCTTGCCTACACCACTGTGGTCCATTTCGCCTGTATGTGACATGTCTTTTTCATTAGTCCAGCAGTGCAGCCCAACTGGGGCTTAATAAAAGCTATATATATGCACACAGGCTAAAAAAAAAAAAAAAACATATTAGTAGATCTATAAATATAGCTTTAACACCATGAAAGTCAAAATATAATGAAAAATGAGGAAAAGTTTGTGGTTAAATAGATTATTTATGTTTTTTTTACAGTGCTTTTTTATGGTCCCTGCATATGTGCTGATTGCGTGCCAGAAAATGTCACTCAGTGCTGAGCATGGCTAAGTTTATGGAAACCATGACAGAGATGGAGTATGAAAATTTTTTTTGGTTTGAACTGAAAATGTCATTGAGAAGCTCAAAATTTTCTGGAACATTTTGATGTGAAACATGTATTAATAAATGTTGAGATTAACATTTGCTATAGTTCATTAATGTTATAAATAAAAACAACCCTGTAGTTTGGACCAAAATCACTAATAATTATCCAGTAATAGATGCTGATCATATTTATTGTTTTTAAGTCAGTTCACTTAAGACATTTGATAGATATGGACTCACAATGCAATATATATAATATATATGTGTGTGTGTGTGTGTGTGTGTGTGTGTGTGTGTGACCCTGGACCACAAAACCAGTCATAAGGGACAATTTTTAAAAAAAAAATTGAGATGTATACATCATCGGAAAGTTGAATAAATAATCTTTCCATTGATGTAGGACAATATTTGGTCGAGATCCAATTATTTGAAAATCTGGAATCTGAGGGTGCAAAAAATCTAAATATTGAGAAAATCGCCTTGAAAGTTGTCCAAATTAAGTCCTTAGCAATGCACATGCACTCACAAAAATTCATTTTTGATATATTTGAGGTTGTAAATTTACAAAATATCTTCGTGGAACATGATCTTTACTTAATATCCTAATGATTTTTGGCATTATAGAGAAATTGAGAATTTTGGCCCAAACAATGTATTGTTGACTATTGCTACAAATATACCCGTGCGACTTATGACTTATGGTTTTGTGGTCCAGGGTCACAAGGAATAAATATCCATTGTAATACAACTGTTACATCCTCTTTCTGATGGCTGAGATGATGATAAATTCTTCCATTTTATAGAAGGTTAAATGTGTGTTTGTTGCTCTATCACCCTCAAGTGAGATATGAATGTGGCATAAATTGAACTTGATTAATTTTCAGCATTCTTGGAATGGAAGGAATGCTTGTAATATTAGTCTTTACAGAGTCCTGATACTGCACTTGCATTAAAGTCTTAAATCACATCGAACATGTCAACATTTTATGTTTCCACTGCCTTGTAAAGAAATACACATAAAATGAAGGCCTAGGTTTTTAATGACCCAAGTGAAATATGACGTTTAGTCAAGTTTGTGTGTGTCAAGTTGTATTTTTTGGGATTAGTTTTTATCAGCTCAAAGTCTTTGACCTATGATGTACTAATAACAGCGAAAATAATTTAATGTTATTTAACCACTAGAAACAACTTTTTTGGTTTTTTTTGAGACCTAAAGCACTAAGAGCAGCTCAACTCTCCTCGCCTTTTTTCTCCTGTGGCTGAACACTTAAGAATCTCAGAAGTTGTAGGTTACCCAGATATTTTTGCCTCCGGTATCACGAATACTGCATATTTCAACATCCTTCTCATCAGACATACTAGGGAAGTATGAATAGTTATACGGCGAGAGAGAGAGAGACTGTCTTAAAGTGTTCCCACGGTCATGGAAAACCTGAAAATAACATATTACAATTGTGATTTCCAGGCCTGGAAAGGGAGATGCATTGTTTTTTCTAGTTCTGCTCCTCTCTAAAGTATTTCATCAGCTAGATATTGCTCCTTGTGTAGAGTAAACTTGCCTTCAAGCCAGAGTGATAACATCAGTCTCGTCTGTCTGTTGAGGGTCTTATTGGAGATATTTGCACACTAATTTCTACTCTAATATCATTTATAGTTGACAATGCTGTATTTAAAGTTAGCATTTCCATCTTCTCAACAGAGTCATTCCACCTTTAGTACTTTAGCAAAAAGATTTGGACTTGTTTGATTTAGTACACTTGGGAGACATCCACTGTTATTATGTTATTTACTGTCCATACTAATCCACAGCGGGCATGTAGAATGCAGGGCTCAGAGCTGTTATTAAGTATGCTTAGTACTGACATTCCTCTCCAAATCCCCGTACTTTTGGATGAGTCTATGTCGAGTTTCCAGCAATCTGTTTCTGTCTCTTAAAAACTGTCCACGAAGGCTGTCGGAGGCTTGTCTGCATTTAACGTCACTCCGAGATTTCCTCCGAGCAATCGCCGAATAGACTTCTCTCTATTTACCATCCTGAAGGATAAGCAAATGTGACAAGTGACTACATAACACACACACACACACACATGTACTGATACATGTCATCTAAATCACTGTCTGCAACAGGTGTGTAGTCAGCAGTGTGCGGGATTGGGAATGTGTCTGTTTTATGCTTGTAAATCAGAGTAAAGCCACTTTATACCTCCTCTCCTTCCTCCTCATATTGTAGTTTCCAGACAAAAACTCATTTTCATAGAGTACTCTCAAAGCAAAACACAACAAACAACATCAGTGGTGGTCACTAGGTCTAAGTACATCTAATAAAAAATGGGAACTGAGTAAATTTCGCTGCCAGTTAGAGGAGTTTTTAACTTGGTAGTCTGCTGTGCACTTTAGACAAATTATGCTTGGTCTTAAATCATACTCAGTCCTAGACCATCCATGTTTTTCATTATTTTCATGGTATTTAATCCAAACTCTTCTGCTCTTTCTTTTGTACAAACCTCAAACTGCTGTGACGAACTCTTACTGTAAATCAATATCAGATTATCTTCCATCACTACCAAACTATGGCTTAAGATAACTGTTGTGTCCTCAAAATGGTCTAGCTCAAATTCAACCCAACAGATCCACATTTCCCTTGTGAAAATGAAGTGCGCTTGGTTGTACTGAAAGTGTGCTGATAATGTACTTGCAGATCATTTAATATTAATTGTTAGAACACTTTTAAAAAGTGCACTTTGCCGTAATGTCAAATTAAACATTTTATATTTTAAAGTACATTTTAAATGGTGCATCTGTCAGGAACACTTTCGTCAAATATGATTGATAATTGGATAAGAGCAAGGAGAGCGGCAATAACCCCTCGTCGGGTAACAGAACAGAACAAACGTAAAAATGCAGAGATCGCTCATTTCGATAATTTAACATGTACGCATTTTTCAAGAATTAGTCTGATTCAAGGAGAAATTAGAAGGCCAAATCCTGACTGACGACAGGAGGAGCTGGGGATGGAGGAGGGTAATTAGCGATAGCTGCTGATAATACTGAGGAGCTTATATATGAATCCTGGGATGGGTGTCGTATTCCTATAGGTAGACGTGAGTATTATGGGAGTCAGCTGATGCGAGCTTGACTGACAGAACTGACGCTATATTTATTTTAATGCGTTTCCTAACATATTAAAGCACGTGCGGTCAGCTATTTGATTATATTTTTACCTAAAGTTCAGCTAACTGCATTTAACATAATTTTAAACTATAACACATTTTCATTAATTGCAATGTACATGCACTTAAGTGTGCCAAAACATTACATTCAGTTTGCGCTGAAATGTATATTCTTTTAATGTATATTATTCTTGTAATAACAAGCCTACTCTTTTAAAAAGTATATTAAACCATTGCGATCGTTATGCTGTTATGCAGGTTAACATATACAAGTTTTGAAGTTATCCATCATACATAATCTATAGAAATATACACAGTGTATGGCCAATAAAATGTTCCACATAGTAGATTTCAGCATTTTAAAATGAAAGAAAATTACTTTGCGTTGACTAGTACTCAGTACATTTTAGAAAACAAGAAAAAGAGTAAACTGTGCAGCGACAGTAAGGAAAAATGTGACCTGCTTACATTCCTGAGGTTGAGTGATAGCAAAGTCCCTTTCAAGGACGTCATTTAAAATCCACAAACATTTCGTTCATCTTCAGAACACAAATGAAGATATTTTTAATGAAATCTGAGACGTTTCTGTCCCTCCCCTGAGAGCCTATTCTCCCAAAACTGTGACGGTTCAAAACAATCATAAAGAGATCGCTAAATAATTTTGACAGCATTTTCATTTTTGGGTGAACTTTAACCAGAGAAACATCATCTGAGACAGCTGTCCCTTCATCACCTTCTCGGTCTATGTCCCTCAACTCTCTGCCTCTTCCAAAACATACTCACCTGTGTCCCTACTTGGTTTTGCATGCGTGTTAACTGACACATCCTGAGTGAATTATATTGAGTACAAAAAAGGCATTTTTGTGAAGATTTCGAAGAAAAAAATGGAACATGAAAGTGTTTTTGAGAACATTAAAGTTTCGAAGAATGTGTCTTTGTTTGGGGAGCTCTGGGATTTTATGCTAAAAGAATCCGTTTTTAATGTGTTTGCAATGAAGAAAAACTGTAAGTCGCTTTGCATTATTGACCTGGAATAAAGAAACACAAAACCACTGCCACAAGAAACATTCCTTTGCCGTGTCTGTCTGAGCTCCAGTAGTTTATGTCCGTGAAAATATTTTCTGTGAACAGAACTGACCAAATGTTTCAGTGCAAGAGATCTGAATGTTCCCTGTGTTTTTCCTTTAGGCCTGATGTCTTGATATTCTCCTTTCCTCTACCGTTTGATGAGGTGAAGATCATGTGACCTCCAGAAGGTGTGCAGGTCATAGAAAAACACACACACCATCTGGACACAAGTGACATACACCCTCATTACTACAAAATTACACACCACAAGACACACTCAAGTATGCAAAGAGACGGTTGTGGACTGCATTACAGAATGGGCCTGCTTTACATTTGCTTTCTGTTCAAGAGGCTTTTAAAGGGAGAGGTTTTTTTTCTCTCTAATTCTCTGATTTAGTTCTGGTTAGGTCAGAATAAGCCTCTCTGAGTGTTAGAAAGAAAGATAGAGAGACTGTGTCTGTCCATCAGAAAGTGATTGTAATTCTAAGCATTTTACAGCTTCTCTCACAGAGAGATTTCTTGGAAGGAATCCTTGCTGCTTATGAAAGAACAAAAAATGGGGTGAGTGGAAAGAGGAGAGGAGGGAGATGTGTGCCAGTGTGTATATGACTCGCTGTCTGGGGGTGAGAGAGAGAGAGACACACACACACACACACACACTCACACACACTTAAATACCAAAGAGAGAAACCCCCTTTCACTAAAACTTTCTCTCACACAAACACACATCTCCATTCAGAGACAGCACCACTGCAGTACTTCTCATTAAAACCAGGACATACACACACTTTTACACACTTACTAAACGTCTTATTCTGCTCATGGCTTGTCGGATGCAACTGCCGACCTGGAGCGGACACCACTGGAGACTCATCCAACATTTCCTCCAGATGACCCTCCTGCTCTCCCTCCTGTGCCCACCCACAGAGCCTGTTCCCTGGGACAATGACTCCAGCAGCAGCCCTGGAGAGGTAAGAACCGCAGAGAATGAGCAAATGCATTCAAGTGTCTTTATCAAGAACAATGTGTTGGAATACAGCTTAATTAGGATAAACGAATACGGAGAAATCCACATAAATCTGTACTTCAGAAAAACATGTATATTATTAAGTTGCTTTAGTTACATCAAGTTACTTGATATATCAATTTAATATGTTGAATATCTATGACTTGACTTGATGAAATATAGAGATATGTTCAGGTATAATACGACAATGTGATACCATTTTCAAAGTTTATTTTACAAACAGTGCATTACAGCATTTTAAAATGATGCACAAAATTTTTACAATTACAGTAACAAATACTAATAAGTACAGAGTACTCATTATAAGACAAGAAATACATTATACTGTAAAACCTCACTAAGAGTTGGCACAAAACGTTTCAGTTGTGGAAAAAATACTGTCTCTTGCTGTTCCTATGTAAAAAAAAATTAATATATAAAAATTATATATTAATGTATTTTTCTATATTAACATATTATAAAAATATATACTATTTATTATTCTGTATTTGAGAAATAATATATATTTAAAAATTATATACTATTTACTATGCTGTATTTGAGAAAAAAATCTTTAAGCATGAAATAAGAGTCCAGTGTAGTAAACGCTGGAGCAAACATTGATGGCTCTTGTAAAGATCAACTGGGGGACAAAACACTGCTAAACAATAAAGCACTGATGTTTGGGGGACTCTGGGGACAGGTTTTGCCTACACTGTGGGGACCAAATGTCCCTTTAAAGAATAGTAAACCCCGAAATCACCTCTATTGTGAGGATCAGCCAAAAGTCCCCACGAGGAAAATGACTTAATAAACATACTAAATAATGTATTAATAACATTGTTAAAAAAAAATGTCGAAAGGTTTATGTGAGATTTGTGGGATAGGGAATATCTTGAACTCAAAATAAAAACAAAAGAAGTCACTGGAAAGTCCCCACCATGATACAAAAACAAAAGTGTGTAGTTTTAGTGTAAGGAAGCAGATTTTTCCAGTCTGTCTAGTATGATATTGTTAAAACTAAGCCTGCTTCTTATTATTAGTCTGACAATCTGGGAGAAAAGGTGTGTTTTCATAGTCCTAATCAGTCCTAGTTCTTATAGACGTTTTGGACTAACAACACAAGCAGGCTGTTTACACACACGATGGCTTGTAGTGTGAGTAAGTTTGAATCATGAAACGATGTGGCCTCTGTCTGACCATAAAGTGTGTGTGTTTTTCATTATAGTGTTATGCTAAGAGAGACTGCTGATTCTTTGAATGTTTTTGAACTTTCAACATTGAAAGTTTTCGGAAGCGGTTTACAGTAAATCATTGCGATTATAGTAGCAGTGTTTCCCAGATCTGCAAATCTCAAACACAAACTGTAAATCTCTCTCCTCACTGATCTGTATTTATCTTCATTCATCTGTGAATGCGGGTGAATACTGGATTTGAATGTTCAAATTTGTTACACTTTACAATAAGGTTCCACTAGTTAACTACATTGGTTAACATGAATTCACATTGAAAAATAAACACAAAAATTGTATGTTTATAATATTTAATGGACCTGAACTAATACAATGAAGAGTTGTAATTTCATCACCTGACATTAACAAAGATGAATAAATACTGTAACAAAAAATGTATTGCTCATTTCTTGTTAATGCATTAACAAATGTAAAGTAATGAGACCTCATTGTAACATTTTATTTTTATCATATTTTATTTATTCATGAAATATGCAATCATTTGCGTTGAGTCTTATTACATTTACATATAAATTACAAATGACTGGAAGCATTTTTAAATATACAGGCATAAATACAGCTTAATGTGAGTGCATTTTGCATGAAAGACCTTTTTGAAGAACTACATGTTTGCTTTTTTTGATTAATTCTTGCTAGATGTTGATGAATTTCTGAATTCAAATAATCTTAGCTGTTCAGTTTTGATTTAATCTTTTTATTAATAAGATCTCGAGCAAACACATCTGCCCAGATAGTCTTGCGTTTGAAGTGGTGAAAGAGTCATAACTCAGGACTGAATCACGTGTGTGTGTGTGTGTGTGTGTGTGTGTGTGTTGTTATCGTTCAGGGCTGTGAGGGTTTCCAGGTGGATGTATGTGGTGTGTGCACAGGGGATGGGAGCTCATGTGAGCTGTTCAGCGGGACACTCTTTCTTTCTGTGCTCTCTGTTGGCTACCACAAGATCCTGGACATCCCCTCTGGAGCTCAACGAATCAAAATACAGGAAACACAGAAGACCAGGAACTACTTAGGTAATGGAACTGATTTCCTGCTTGCTCTTGTTTTCAAATGACTTCAGGCTTTTTATCATGGCACGTTCCTCAAACAGGGTGCAATTTAGTTTTAAGCATTAAACATTCGAGACATAAAACACCTTGTGTGTGTGTGTGTTCTGAGAATTATGTGTTAGATAAAAAAAAACTGCAAGGTGAGAATACAAATAAATAATCTCATTCTGTTCATTTTAATTTTAGTATTGACTGCATTTGTTGTGCACAACAACATTCTTCTCATCCTGTTATTATAAGAGTGTAGATAAAATTATTAAACAAATAATTTACACTACCATTCAGATATTTTGGGCTCAGTAGGATTTTTTTTAAATTATTATTATTATTTTATTATTATTATTATGTGGTTGTGGTAGTCGTGGCCTAATGGTGAGGGAGTCGGGCTTGTAATCTGAAGGTTGCAGGTTCGATTCCCATGCCGGCAGGAATTGAAGGTGGGGATTGTGAATGAACAGCTCTCTCTCCACCTTCGATACCATGACTAAAGTGACCCTGAGCAAGACACCTAACCCTCCCCTTGTAAGTCGCTTTGGATAAAAGCGTCTGCTAAATGATGAAAAATGTAAATATTATTTATGTTTTTGAAAGAAATCTCTTATACTCACTGTAATTGACAGAATTTCATTAGGAAAACTGTAATATTGTGGAAAAAATAAAAACAAATTTTTATTCCTGTGACAGCTGAATTTTCAGCATCATTACTTCAGTCTTCAGTGTCATATGATTCTTGAATATGTGGATATGATGCTCAAAAAAAAAATCTTTTTATTATCAATGTTGAAAACTGTTGTGCTGCTGCTGCTGATTATTATTATTATTTTGGAATTTTGGAAACCTTGATACATTTTTTGATGATTAGAAAGTTTCAATTATTTGAAATATAAATTATTGTAACATTATAAATGTCTTTTCTGTCACTTTTGATTGATTTATTGATTTTTTTAAATTTCCAAATAAAAGTATTAATTTCCTTCTAAATAAATAAACTCCAAACATTTAGTGTACTTAATTGGTTTATCAGCTTAATTTAGGCAAAAACCTTTTAAAATAAATTTTGAATATGTAATGTTTATTGGTGAAAAAAGCAACACAAATCATGTTTTAAACTGTATGTAGCCATGTCCCAAATTTTGGCTAAGTGTTAACTATTAATTATTCCAGAAACCAGCTGGTGCAACCTAGTTTTTCCCAGTAAGGGTGTGGAACCATGTGTTATCCTTCCATCCATCATCTTGTTTTCACCTCTCTCTTTCTTTAAGCTCTCAGGACAGCAACTGGTGAATCAGTGATAAATGGTGACTGGGTAATCGACAGGCCAGGACATTTCTACGCCGTGGGTACTCAGCTCACATATAAACGGCCCAATGAGATACGCAGCAGGGCGGGAGAATCCATCACTGCTCCTGGCCCAACCAATCAGGAGCTACATCTCTTTGTGAGAGACCACTCCTACTGTATGATATCACAAAACTGCCTTGATTAAAGACACATATATAGAAAGTGGCTTAGTTTGGCATATAGTCTAAGAAAAGTCTGTAAAAATAAGGCACAGTGTATTGTGTTACTACAAAGGAACATTATTTTACATTACATATTGCACTGTACTGTTTTCTAGGGTTAAAGAAAATTTCATTGATAACGTTTGGCAGAAAATGACCAGTACCTTTTCTGTTTTTCTATGGATTATTTTTCTTACAGTGTGATGTATTGTTTTAGAAAGTTGGGAAGTATGTTTTTATGATAACACCGGCTTCTGATTAAGTCCATTTGAATAGTTTGTGAGACTGTAGATTTTTAGTTTTAAACTCCATATTTTTCAGGTGATTTATCAACAGCCCAATCCAACAGTGTATTATGAATACATTCTACCCAAGGACTCCATCACTGACACTTATTCAGATGCATATTCTTATTCTAGTGTGCTTCCTCTAGGTAAGTATTTTAATGATATCAAAGGCGATGGTACGTCATGGTTTTTATACTGTACAAACTGTACATACTATCCCCTTACACTAGCCCTACTCCTAAGAAAACATTCTGCATTTTTCATTTTTCATTTTTTTTTTGCAATACTCATGAAATGTCCTCATAGTTCATGTTTAAGTCGTAATACCAGTGTAATACCCATGTCATTACACAAATTCTCATAAATCACAAAAACGCGCACACACACATATACAGTACACAACTGTTCAAGAATTTAGGTAAAAACTTCTACATTGTAACAAAAAAAATGTATATTTCAAATATATGTTCTCATGAACATTGATAATTATAGGAAATGGATTTTAAGCACCAAATCAGCATATTAGAATGAATCTCTTTCTGAAGACTAGAGTAATGGCTTCTGAAAATTGTAATAATATTTCATATTACTATTTAGTGTTTTTAATTGTATTTTTGATCAAATAAATGCAGCCTGGAGAGCAAAACAGACTTTTAAAAAAACTTATGAACAGTGTATTCCAAAGAGTTTTAATTCACAAGTATAAAATAAAGATGTTTATCAAAAAAAACAAAAAAAAAAACAGAAGTTTGTAGATTTTATAACTGTTTCCATGCGGTTTAGCAAACCATCGGACTAAACCACTGGACTCAAACTAAGTAATTAAAAAACCGAGCACACAATGATTGACACAATGTTTCCAAGGTTTTTATCTGCAAGGCAATAGGGGCATGCAGTTTTTCCTTGATTTATCTTGAAATCTTAAAGCTCTCTCACCTTTCTTTCTGTCTCTTTCTGGCCCTCCAGTAGAGAGTCATGGAATATTTCCTGATCCTGAGAATAGTGACGGTGAAAGCTCAATGGGCAGCCCTCATCCTAACCAAGTTCCATCGGACCCCATAACCCCTGAACCAGTTCCTCAGTACAGCTGGGTCGCCATGACAACAACACCCTGCAGTGCCACCTGTGGGACAGGTAGTTTTGTCGTTAGTCCTTACATTAGAATGCATTTGTGGTCCTTTGTTTGTTTCATTTGGTCTGGGTAAACTCAGTGGTCTTATTTGGATTCCTAGAATATGTGTAAGAAAATATTCTTAGATTTTCAATGTTTTTGGCCCTGAGATATATAAACACAAGTTGTCTAATGAATGATGTTCTGAATTTGAATATAGTGACACACACACACACACCATCCACGCATTCCAGGCCACTGCAGAGGTTTCATAATGTCCTCACTGTTTAAAATCTAAATCAAATCCAGAGTAACCATACTTTTGTGCCTGCAAATAAAACCAAAATAGATTGGTATTTCACCAGAGGCAGACACTGTACTTGTAAGACAATGTTATGTCTTGTCTGTCTCTGTTTAATCTGTTTGTCTGGTGTGTGTATCAGGCAGTCGACAAGTTCTGTTCAGCTGTGTGGAAAGGGCCACTCAAACTACTGTACCGGGGGATCTCTGTAGCGACAGTCATTCTGGCCCCCGGGTAGAAGAGTGTCAATCGCAGCCTTGTCCAGCCTTGTGAGTGAACATCTTTTACTGCAGACAAGAGAGTCTGAAATCATCAAGAAAAAACAACTTTTACACAAGTATTAGGGCTGGGTATCGACACAAATTTCACATTTTGATTCACAAGCTTGTGATTTGATTCGATACTGATTCATTTGGATATGTATCAGGTACAGAACATGGCGAATTTTCTCAAGGAAAAAAACTATAAACCGTGAACTATAGGGAGTTGGTCCTATATTACCATTATATTGAAGGTTACAATTAATTGATTTGAATACAAAATTACACATAAGGAATTCTTTTATAATAATAAAGTTATAATACTAACTTTATAATTGCATAATTAGCCTATTTCCAATAAGTTTTTAAAAAAAAAAAAAATATATATATATATATACATATAAAGGCCATATAAGTAAAATTTCGGTGTAGCTCGATGAAGCCGAAATTGGGTGCGGAATCATGGGACATGTATTCACCTCAAGGCCAATGAAAAAGAATCGGGACAGGACTCGGGCAGAAATCATGTTCATGGATGAGATTATTAATATTACTGTAATATGACGCCACGGAAACAAAACCGCGGGAGCGACTGCTAATGAGAGACGACACACTCCTCTACAGTGGAGCTTTTATTATGCCACAGTCGCTGCTTCCGCTTCTTCTGATCAAATGTGGGGCAACGCAGTGCTGTTTATCATATCAGACTCATTTGAGTGTGTTGAAAATTATATTGTAATGTTACTGTTAATGTTAATGTTATTGTAAGCTCTGCAGTCAATATTAAAATGTCATATTAATAAAGGCTGGATGGCTTGTGTCAAATGGCATGCAATTCATTTTAAAACAGTGTACGACAGAAAGAGAATGCTTACTGTTACTAAAAAATAAACCTGCATCTGATTACGTTAGCCACTAGACAAAATAGCACAAAATAGCGTTGTCTCAGAGGCATAAACATGGAAAATCAAGAAATCGAGATTCAAACAATGAGACTAGACGTGTTGAGCTATTAACAATGATTAGTTTCTGTTTATAAATGTATCTAGACAGTTGTTCCCTTGTCTAATAAAACATAGGCCCATAATATATTAAAGTGTCTTAGGTGCTTCCATGGTTTCTACAAAATAAAAATAAAACTCAAGGGTAACATGGTTATGATGTCACACGGTCCTTGTCCTGGTTAAAATTGCTTATTTCTCTGGATTTAATTGGAAACATTTAGGATAAGTACATGAATGAATATAGTGTTTTTTGTATATTTCAATCCAAAAATCTTACATAGATATTGTGCCTTTAGGCTAAATTGTGGCTGTCATAGACTTGATGGATTTATTAAAAAAAAAAATATCACAAATATGTAATTAGTTGCATGTATTTAGCAAAATGCTCCTCTGTGGAGTTCATTTTTCCAACTAACTAGGTCATGGCCACTGAAGGGCTTTTCTAAGGTAATGTAACCTAATGTTTTATTGACGTCTTTTCACGGTTTGAAACATTGAGCGATTACATGAGACATGAATGCGAGTTATAAAGTCAGAATTCTGACTTTATAACTCACGATTGCAACTTTATTTCTCACAATTCTGACTTTTTTTTTCTTGCAATTCTGACTTTATAACTCACAAATGGGACTTTATATCTCGCAATTCTGACTTTTTTTCTCGCAATTGCGAGTTTATATCATGCAATTCTGACTTTATAACTCACAATTCTGTGAAAAACATTCCGAATTGTGAGATATATGGGCTTCCATAGGGAAACAGGCTTCCATACACTTCTGTTGAAAATACTATAATGTGTATTTAAATTTATTTGCAATTTTTTAATGATGGAGTTGGAGATGGAGATTTAATAAATCATAATAACTTTGAATATCATGTAAAAAATATTTAATCATGTACTTTGCATGAGCCTTGGTATCTTATATTGTCACAACTACTTGCCAAGCATTCTTAGAATTCTTAATCATACTTTTCATTACAAGTAAATAACAAATTTACTTAAACTTCTCTGTATACTTGTCAGTATAAGCCAAGTATACATGTGCATAATTTTGTATGCATCTTACATAAAAAGTACACATAAAATATGCTTTTTGTTTTGTTTGTATGCTTTTTGTAAAATATGTTCTTATCAATTGTGTACAAAGGGTTGGTTTGAACAGAACAAATGACAAGCAGCCCTACATGTTTGCACATCTTGAAACATAAAAAATTGTCCATACGGGCATTTGGATTTGATTTTCAAATGGTGCAAATGAGTAGCATGTGTGAATGAAACCAAGCAGTTGTACTTCAATCAGTTTGTGTGTGTGTGTGTTTGTAGTTGGGATGTAGGGGAGTGGTCTGAGTGCAGTAAGACCTGTGGTCCAGGTTTCCAGTATCGTCAGGTGATTTGCCAGCAGACGCAGGGACACCATGGCAATAGCACAGTCGTCGTGGCGACCAGGCTCTGCGATAACACAGACATGCCAGAGACGACCACTGTGTGCCAGCTCAAGATCTGCAGTGAGTGGCAAATCCGCTCAGAGTGGACAGAGGTTTGTGAATGTGTCTTTGTGTAGGGGAAAGTGGGGTAAGATGAGCCAGTTTTTACTAAAGTACTTGAAGCAAAAAGAAAGGAGACAGAGGTTAAACTAATGCTTACAATTGACCCTTTCAAAACCCGCCCCCTGTTGCTATGCCGGACAACCCGTGCGCTATCACACCACACATCATGTTCTCACGCTGTGAAAAATACATTGCGGAGCAAAGCGGTTCATATTTAAAATATTGTAATTTTTTAAAGACGTTTAAACAATAGTGGCTCTTTAATGTGCCGTGACGAATCGCTGTATTTTCTTCTTCAAGCAGCTCGTGAACCGATCATCTCTTCATACTAGTTCATTTATAGCATCAAATAAACAAGAATGAACATCAGAAGGAATGTTGTTTCAAGCGCAGAAAAACGTGAGTACGCACAATATTTCAAGTTCAAGTTCACCAACGTTAATCTACTAACTTCTCCTGACTGCTTTGTCGAATAAATGGCGGATTCGAGGTTATGATTGGTCAGATCGCCTGTCAATCAAACTGTTTGCGAATTGTCAATTATGGAGTTAAAATAACATATTGGACTATTGAAATATTGGCTTGAACAAAGGGGTCTCAGTTTGCCCCATAACCACCTAATCAGGAAAAAAGGTCCATAATATAAAAAGTACAAAATATAAAATAATTTTATAAAGTTAAATAAAATAAAATGAAATCTTTAAACTTGGAAAACTTCAAAGAAAATTTTAAATGTTGCTTTGGCAGCTCACTGAAATAAAATTTTGTACTAAACTAGTAAAGTGCAAAGTTGAAGTACTAAAACTAAACTAAACTGAAGTAGTGGAACTAAAATATAAAAATAATGGCTATTTATATAAATAATAAATAATATAACATAATAATATATAATAAATAAGTTATACTAAATTACACTGCTCATGATTTATCTTAATCTAAACAATCTACCGGTAAATTTAAATAAGCATTGTGATGTTTTTCATTATATTTTATTATTATTATTTATAACAAGGTAAGTTTATGTGGACATATTACCTGTAGTGAAAATAATAATTAACCAAAAAACAAAACATCTTAATCACAGACTGATAGAGGTTGCTTTTGGAATGCAGTTTCTACAGAAGTATTAATATACTTGAGCCACATTTCAAAATGTATTTTTAATTGCATCAGGTAAATTTAAATATTGCTCAAGTAAAATACTTCTAGGCTCACTTTCTTACCTTGCTCTCTCCTAACATCACAGTTTAAAAACTTGGGGTCAGTAAGTAGTTTCTCTCTTCCTCTAAATTAATCATAAGTGACAATAAAAACTTTTACATTGCAACAAAAAATCTGTTTCACATAGCAAATAAATGCTGTTCTTTTGAACTTTCTATTTATCAAAAAATCAAGAAAATAATAAGAAATGTATCTTGAGCACTAAATCAGCATATTAGAACGATTTCAGAAAGATCATCCAACACTGCAGACGGGAGTAAAATAAAAAAATAAAACTTAAGTGACATTTTACAATTAAATCGAATTCACAATATTACTGTATTTTTGATCAAATAAAGTCTTGGTGAGCAGAAGAGTATAAAAAAAACCCTCTTATGGACTCCAAACTTTTAAACGGTAGTGTACATGTGGAAAAGAGGAGAAGTCATAAAAGAAGAATTATTATTTACACTATATTTGCTTATGATAACTTGCATAATATACAATATACATATTTACCAGATCATGGTCTTTGGAGGTCAATAGCCATCAATACAAAGTGTTCAGAGAAAACCTCTCTCTCTCTCTCCCTCAGTGCTCGGTGCCATGCGGAGTAGGTCAACGCAGAAGAGAAGTCGTGTGTGTGTGGATAACCTGGGTGACATTGTTTCTGATGAGGAATGCAACATGGCGCTTCGCCCACAGGACCTGCAGAACTGTGACAAAGGAGTGTGTGCCAGCAGCTGGTTCTATTCTCTCTGGAGTGATAGGGTGAGAAAGGGTGCGCTTTTCTTCAGTATTTCCCGGCAGCACTTCTAAAACGGCCGTTTGTGTCTCTGTTCAGTGTTCTGCAGACTGTGCGGAAGGAAGTCGCAGTCGCTCGGTGGTGTGCATGATGAGTCAGACCAACTCGCTGCCACTGGACAACTGCGACGATGAGGATAAACCCGACGAGCTCGTGCCGTGTGACCTGGGACCCTGCACACAGCGACTGGAATGGTACACAGGAACGTGGGGACAGGTGCATGGATGCGCACATGCAGAAGTTTAGATGAAGTGCTGAAATTACTAAAGCTAAAATTGAAAGAAAAAAATGAAAGGTTTATAGAAGTAAAACAAAAAACAATGATAAAAGCACACAACAAAATGACTAAAATTCCAACTAAAAATATAAAAGTTCATTTAACTTATTAACATGCCAGTGTTTTTTAATTACCTCTTTTCTGTCAAATATTTTGGTAATCATTAAAAAATAGATATCATTCAAAAGCTAGAACACTCAAAACTCGTCCTGTAAAAAACATTTTAAAAATCGGATATTGCGTTACCATGGAAATGGAACTTTAAATCCTTTTAGTGGGCTCCTCCCCCTAATGGGCTTTGTCATGTTTCACATTATACAAAATTGACTGCACTATTTTATAATCAAATCTATTTCTAATCTTGACATATCGCATATGTTTGGAAAGGTCTGGGGCTCAAGGCTCCATATTTGGCCACTGTTTTGATAGCAGTGATACTGTGACAGAAATTTCTTGATTTGTTACAGGAGAACGCATCAAAAATATTTCAGTGAAGTGTGAGTGTCACTCGGTGGCAATTTTTGACAAAGCGGCCAATAAAAAGCTAACTTTTTGTGATATCAACTTTGAATTTGGAACACATTTTGGTTAGAATTTTGGCATTGATTTTCTAGCAGTTTTGAAATTATTTTGTAAACTCTATATGTTGCATAAAATAAAATAAAAATTGAAGTGTAGTTCCTTTACAGTAAACTTGAAACCAAAAGTTAAAAAAAGGGGAGGTACAGTAATTAAAATATTAATAAATACTATAATAATTTTATTTAATACTAAAATAACTCTGCTTATTAATTATTTTTTAAAAGAGCTTGCCCATAAGAGTCATTCATTTTAGGAACTGACTGCACTAGTAACGCGTTGTGTTTTTGATTCCCCAAAAAATGCAGAAACTCTGTTTTCTTATTTGTGTATATGTGTGTGTCACAGTGCTCGACTGAATGTGGCAATGGTACCCAGAGTCGAGGTGTGGTCTGTATTGTCCAAAACAATGGCCAATTAGAAGTCACCTCAGATGACCGCTGCTCTCATCTGCCCCGTCCTCCAAGTGGACAGACCTGCTATTTGAAGAGTTGTGGAGCGCAGTGGTACATGACAGAGTGGAGCTCGGTTAGTTCCTCACACACACAGTGCAGCTACAACCAAGCTGTTTCAATCAACTTATTTAACAAGAATGCTTTTACCTACTTCAGTGTTCTCGTTCTTGTGACGGAGGCTTTCGAGTGAGGGAGGTTCGTTGTTTGCAAGACGATCTGACCATGAGCCATGACTGTGATCCTGCTCTTGAACCTGCAAATCAAGAGAAGTGTAACACACATACCTGCACACCACAGATTGGTATGATTTTCTTCAGCTGTCCCTTTCTTTATTTAAAATAAATTGTTCGTACTTCATCTAGTATTGTTAAACAAATCGCTCACCCTAAATGACAATTCTGCCATCTAATCACCCAAATGTCATTCCTTCTTAATTAAGGCTGGGTATTGATACAGATTTCCCAGTCTGAATCTGATTCACAAGCTCTTCCGAATCATTTATTTCCATTTGCTTCCATATTCTTTTTTTTTTGTAGAAAGAGATTAAATTCTCTCTGCTAATGCTGTACATTATTACGATCATGTGTTTCAGACTTATTTATAAAGCTGTATTAAAATAAAATATAAATATTAGATGAAATACTGAAATGAAATTGAGAAATGTTGCCTTGCCAACTAACTGCAATAATGTTTAAGTTGAAGTACTAAAAGAAGGCATGTGAATAGGTAAGGGCTTAAACTAAGTCTGTATCAGGGCTTAGTTCAATTAGGGTATTTAAGTTGCGTTTATAAACATTTCCTAGAAAAAAAAAACATTACTGATGTGCATCATGAGTCAAAACAATGGCTCTGACATATTTTAAGATGTCAGTGGAAGTTTCTTTCAGGTAAAACAGCTCAAACGTGCATTTTAGTCTGTGAAACCGGGGGCAAAAGAAGGAAAACCTGACTCCACCCCCCAAATATTATTGTTTAAAACATTCCTTTTAAATTTAGAAATATATTGCTGTTGCAATAATAAATATGTAAAAGTATAAATATTAAATTGAGTGTTTAATAATCATAATATATTATAATACATTATATGCTACAATCAAAGTGTTAATAGAATTATTATTATCATTGTTAATGTCACTTTGCTTGCAGAAACAAACAAAGGCAGAGGAATACATATAAATACGACAAAGTTTAATTGTAATCTAGGCAGGCAGGCAGGCAGTGCAAAACAACAGAGCATAACGGTGATCAGACTGGGAATGACAACTTATAAAGAATACACAAACAAGAAGATTTATAGAACATGGCTGACACCAATGAACTAATGATGATGGTAACCAGGGAGACAGACGAGTGGTGGGAAACTGAGCAAAGGCACATTTGACAAATGAAAACAAACTGAAAGTTCATGAAAACAACACTAAACTGAACAACTGTGACAGTTAGCAATACAATTACAATACAAAAATTTATGGTTGCATCTAATTCGCTTTCAAACGTTAAACCATTGAGCTTTCATTTTGGTGGAAAACCTTAACACTCTTTGTTGACAACAACAGGTTTATAAACGATTGTAATTATGAATTTGGGAAGAAGGTTGGCACATGCATTCCCACTTGCAGAGTGAAATTGAATGTTTCTGTACTCTCAAACATGCAGAACATCACACTATATGTTTCACAATTGCACAATCATTTCACATTCTCACAATCATGGATTGTCAAAATTAATAAAAGAGGTTATGGCGCCGCGAGCTCGCTGTCAGGAGCAATCCGTGCATGAAAAATGTATTAGAAAAATATTTAGGAATTATGTAAGGCCATTTCACGATTTAAATCGCAGTTACCTGTAATCGCTTTACACATTCGTTTTCACATATAATAGAAATCAAGTAAAATATTGATCTAGTTTCTAAATGCATGTTATTAATCATCCATGACCGATCTTCTGGTGAAATGACAGGCTTCTCTCTGGTGATGTATGCTGGACTTCTCCAATCATTTTGTCAGGTTTAACCCCACCCCCTTCTTATGATCACTGCAAGCTCGTGTCTCCATCCAATCAGTTCTCACCCTACTTTTTCCCCGATAATCCATTTCATATGGCTGAACATCACAATACGAAAATAAGGCGCTACTTTCATTACTTCATACCAAAAAATCTGTATTTTTACCCAGCCCTTTTCCAAACCCATATTTTTTTCCATGAAACAATAAAGGTAATGTCTAAGCTTAATGTTTAAATTGCACTTTTCCACACAGATAATTAAAGTGAACGGAGATAAGCTATCAAGCTCCAAAAAATGACTAAGTACTAGGGGTGTGACGAGACCCCTATCCCACGAGACGAGACGAGACGAGACACGAGATTGTGTTCACGAGACGAGATTTTTGTAATATTTTTAAGAAATCCTCAATAATGAAACGTATGAAGGGAAAATAGTCTTTTATTCAACTGAAAATCATAAAATGCAAAAATGTTGGTGCATTTGGAAATCAACTTGTAATGCATGTCATTTTACTTCTATTTTAATGAATTATTTGCAGTAAAACAACATGCAAACACTGCTAAATGTTGCTACAAAATCAACCAATTGTTTTCTGCCCTGTATAATTTCACATGAGAAATCTCTCTGAACTTCTTTCTATAGATTGAACATAAAATAAACAATATAAATAAAAAAATTCAAATTACACTTTAAGTGTCACTTTAACTGCAGTACAAAGTTGACCATTTCCCCCGTCACTATTGATTGTGTGGCTGTAACTGTTATATAGTTAGTATGTACACCGAGAAGTCCAGCCGTCAGCAGTGATAGCGATGCTTTCTGCCTCTTTAGGGGTGGTTCACATATCGCGTCTAATAAAGCGTGTAAAGCGCGGCCGCGTCGCTTCCTCCTTCTTTTGCAAGCGTTCGGGAGCTCGCGCTTCTGTCGCGTCTGTCGTTGCTATGCAACCATGAACTGTGCTCTCCACGACCATCGCTTGCTTCTTGTCACATGACAAGACATTCTGAAATGTTGAGATGTTTTCATCTCGCCGCGGCACAGGCGCGCCAGGAAAAAACGAGCGCGCCGTACCATATGCGCGTCGCTTCCATTTTGCGAGTGAAAATGCGCGCGATATGTGAACGGCCCCTAAGAGTCTGTACAACCTTGGCCGAGGTGTACGGCATAGTTTTCTTACAATGTTTACACATTGTTTGTGTCTTGTGTGTTATTCTTGCGCCAAAAACCAAAATGTTTTCACACAAACGATTTGAAAGTGGCGGGGACATCTTGAATAATGATTTCACCCTCACACTGATAGCACGACGAGACAACTTTTCAACTCGACGAGAAATCTCGTCACGTTTTAGTCTCGCGATATCTCGTCACACCCCTACTAAGTACACTTTATTCGTAAAGTGTAAATTATGTTGTACTTGATGGAAAAAAAAAAAAAAAAAACATAGGTTAGGAATGATCATGATTACAGAACTTTCATTTTTTGCTGAACTGTACCTTTAAGATGTTTCTCTTTGTGTCTTTCTCTGTAGATGAGTCCTGCAGGGATATGTACTATAACTGTGTGGTGGTGGTCCAGGCTCGTTTGTGTGTGTACTCATACTATCGCACCACATGTTGTGCGTCATGCTCTCGGGTCATTCAGAGAGACACACTCCATACAATCAGGTGATCCCTTCGCCTTCGTGGGATGTGACATCACCGCTCTCCTTTCCTTGAATTATGATGTCCTTGTCTCATCATGACACCACTGCCCACCTGTTTTCAGCTGGATCTGACCCTGAGATGACATCACTGTTCGTCACCTCTGTTTTTACGTCAAAAGACTTTAAGTATGCATTCACTGCCCTTCTTTTTTAAAACATAAAATGAGAATGCTCCATGAGCAACTGAATATTTATTGCAAATGAAAACAACTGAGCCTTTTCATCATGTTCAGTAATGTTTAAAAATGAACAATGACAGATTTCAAATTAATCTTCATAAAAATAAATGTTAATTTATGACTAATGGCCTCTAAAGATTCTGTTTGAACTCTTTACATAATCCATCTTTATTACTTAAATATGACATCTAAAGCTTTGCTTCTCTGCCATTGTAGAGGGGTCATTATATTTTTTTGTAATTGAGAGAGGTCCACATGTAATATAAGGTTATAAGTTATTTAGTTTTCAAATCCATTTTCACCTGAATTTTAAGTTTTCTAATGAAACGGAAGTAACAATAGATCTTCCGAATTGTGTCTGAGTGTTACAGATTATCGAAAATAAAAATAAAAATGTGAGGCAGGGACTTGGTTCTATGTATTGGTTGATGACTGGATTTTGAGATGTGGGATTGTGGGCATTGCACTCAAAAGTGGAGGCAGATGAACGCAAGCTTGAAGGGGCGGGTTTAAGCAGACTAAATGATTGGAGAAGTTTTATCACCAGATTGTTTTCGCCAGAAGATCGCATTATGAGACGTTGATTAAACATTACGTGGTCAAAACATTTGAAAAAAAATTAAATGTGCATGGATGAGTTGTTTACAAATAGTTTTATAACATGCATTTAGAAAATAAACTCATTTCATGCAGACTTTAAAGGCCTGTTTTTAACTACTGTGCATTTAAGACATGTGAACAGCCTCAACTGAAACGCTTTCTGCAGTATTTGAATTCTAAAATAAAAGAAAGATATGTGTTCCTTCAGTGGGACCTTCTACTTGCTTAAAGGGGTAAAAAAACTAAACAAGGGACAAACAAGAACATAAAATGCTCTGAAAATTCTGTATATTGACAGTAGTGTTCATACTGTGGAGATGGGAATAGAATTAACCCCCATTTCCTTGTTAGATAATAAAGTCCATTATAAATTAAAAGTTATAAAAGATATTATTGTTGTTAACTCATTAACCACTCCTCAGTAAAAGGCACATGAAGGACTCTCAGACCAGGAGAAACTAAATTCTGTTGTGTGATGAAACAAAGATTGAACTCTTTGGCCTGAATAGCAAGTGTCATGTCTGGAGGAACCCAGGCACTGCTCATCACATCATAGGAACAAGGAGACTAGTCAGGATCAAGGGAAAGATGAATGCAGCAATGTACAGAGACATACTTGATGAAAACCAGCTGCAGAGTGCTCTGGACCTCAGACTGGAGCGAAGATTCATCTTCCAACAGGCCAACGACCCTAAGCACACAGCCAAGATTACAAAGGAGAGGCTACGGTACAACTCTGTGAATGTCCTTGAGTGGCCCAGCCAGAGCCCAGACTTGAACCCGATTGAACATCTCTGGGGATATCTGAAAATGGCTGTGCACCGATGCTCCTCATCCAACCTGATGGAGCTTGAGAGGTCCTGCAAAGAAGAATAGGAGAAACTGCCCAAAAATAGGTGTGCCAAGCTTGGAGCATCTACTAGAGGGTTGCATTGGGTTTGGGCTCCCGTGGGACCCAATGGAAATCTCGCGGGAGCGGGCTGTTTTACCTTTGCTGCGGGCGGGAGTGGTGGGCAGAAAATTTAGCGGGAGACCCGCGGGGAACGGTGGGATTTGGCGTGTAGTAGAAATGGAGTCAACACAAGAAGTTGAGAAGAAAATTAAAGCGGCTGTTTACTTGATAAAAGCAAAACAAGCAAGTCAGACATATGGAAACAATTCTCAATTGGCCCTTCACAAACAGTTTGATTGACAGGCGATCTAACCAATAACAACACCAAGTCCACCATCTTATCCGACAAATCCATCAGGGAGAAGCCTATAGTAGATTAATATTGATTAACTTGAAATATTGTGTGTCCTCACGTCTTTCCGTGGTTGAAACAACATTCCCTCTGATGTTCATGCATGTTTATTTGATGCTATAAATGAACTAGTATGAAGAGATCTGTCTCGACACATTAAGGAGCCACTATACGGTTTTTAGTGTTTAAACTGCTTTAAAAAAATGACAATATTTTAAATATGAAACTGTTTCATACGTTGTCAGTGTCCTCTTTGCTCCGCGATGTATTTTTCACAGCGGGAGAACATGATGTGTGGCGTGAGAGAGCACGGGTTGTCGGGCAAAACAACACGGGGCGGGTTCTGCGAAGGGTCAATTGTCACTGATAAAAATGGGAGTTAAACTTCGTAAGTTGCGATAAATGTGCAAAAGTGTTCGTTTACAACGAACATAAATCTAGCACCTCTGCCCTGAGGCGACATACAATTTTCTGTTTCCAAATTACTCGTTTGGTGAGTGTGTATGCAGTAGCCTAAAAACTGAGGTGCCGCTTGTTGTGGTTTTTTTAACAGTTAGGCCTAATGTTTTACAACTCTAATAAAGAAAAATAATAATAAGCCTAACCTATATGTTTGTCATGTGTGGTGCTTTGGTTTAGCCTTGGTTAATTCATCTTATTTAAACACAATCAGGTTTAAAGTCTGTTATTCTGGATGTTAACTTGAACGAATATTTAGTCTGAGTATATGTGGAGCTACATTACGTCAGATAAAGTCCGCGGGTGCCGGCGGGAGTGGACACAAACATTGCAGGAGCGGGTGGGAGTGGAACACACAGGTTGCGGGAGCGGGCGGGTCATACATTCAGCGGGAGCGGACGGGTGCGGGTTTAAGAAAACAGTTCCGCGCAGGGCTCTATATCATACTCAAAAAGACTTGAGCTGTAATTGGTGCCAAAGGCTGTGAATACTTATGTAAGACTTATTTTTTTTTATTAAATAAATTTGCAACTTTTTTCACGTTGTCATTATGGAGTATTGTTTGTAGAATTTTTGAGAAAATAATGAATTTAATTCATTTTGGAATAAGGCTGTAACCCAAAATGTGGAAAAAATGAAGCACTGTGAATACTTTCCAGATGCACTATATCATAACTGACAAAAAAAAAAAAACCTTTTAAGATCAAAAACCACATTAGAATTTTTTTTCTGGTAACACTGCAAAAAGGTTCCATTTTTTATCACTACATTAATTAACATGAAGTAATAATGAAAAATAATAAGCTAATAAAATATTTTAAAACATTTATTAATTTTAATTTCAAAATTTACTACAACTAAATGTTGAATATCTGTTCTGGTTATTAAATGGACCTAAGCTAACATAAAATAACAAAGATTAATAAATACTGTAACAAATGAATTGCTTATTGCTGATTAATCTTAGTTAATGCGTTAACTAACGTTGACTAATGGGACCTTATTGTACAGTTACTATTTTTCCTTAAATCAAAATGATTTAAAAAGTTTTTGAAAAGCTTTCTATTTGTGGTAAAACATTTTCACACTGTGTAACTGTAGTCATATGTACAACTGCAGTTAACAGAACGGTGAATAAAAAGCTGTTTGATGAATACTCATCCACCATCTTCATTTAAAGTTCAACTCAATTTGTTTGTATATAGCCTTTTATGATGCATATTGTTCTAAATCAGCGTTACAAAGAAAGTAAAAAAAATCCTATGCTTCCTTGGAAAGAACCAAGGCTCTGAGGAAGACCACCTTCTCAGGTTCTCATATTTATACTGTCCTGAATCTCTGTTCAGAAATAGACAAATGCTGCCCTCTTGTGGAATATCAAAGCAAAAGGAAAAAGCACACTTTTGTGCACTTTGCTTTAACTTATCTATATTGTGTTAACATATTCGACATAATAAATTAATAAAAATTAATCTAACATTTCATTTTACTTACAAGAATTATTATCCTCAAAATTATTCTATAAATCAGAAAAGCATCCAAAAGCAGTATTTTTGCACCACACAATTAAAGATTTCATATTCACAACTGTTAAATGTTTCCATCCATTTAACTTGTGACAATAATTCTTGCCATTTATACTCCCTTGTCTCTTTTATGGATTATCAGTTGTAGAGTTTCAACTTTTTTTTAAATCTAAAGCGGTTGAAAAAGGTGAAATTACCTTGTCACTACAGGTTGTAAATATGGAAAAATATTTCATACTTCAGTTGAACCAAAATTTTAAATTTAAACTTTTTTTTCTTAAATATAAAGTTCATCAAATTACATCAAACATGGTGTTCCTTTCAAGGATCTTGAAAGGGGTCAAAGGTGTCACATAGAGATGACCTTGTGTCACAATCTTGACAAATATGTTGTGCGTTTATGATTTTATAAAAGGTAATGCATTATTTCTCAGCGATTTACATGTGTATTTATCATCTATTGTAGTATTAGATGATTTCAAATCATTTATGCTCAGAGATTAAGTTGTATTTCTCTTGTTTTTTTTACTTAAGTTTGCAGTAAAAGGTATTTTGTCATATCTATCTCTGGAAACAAAATATGCAGTTTAGTTATATACAGTTATAATAACCCAAGCCAGGTCATCTAAAATAATAATCGAAATGAATTAACTTTGTATTGAACATTTCATAAGAAAACAGAATTTAAGCATATATTTTACAGATTAATGAAAGAAAGAAATGTATTGCACAACAGTAAGTTAATAATAGTGTCTTTCAGGTGATACTGACATCATTCACACTCAGTCACTGCCTGGAGCAGAAGCTCATCAGGTACCTCTTCAGTGGCCCTTTCTACTTCCTGCAGGGCCTCTAGATAAACAGGGTCATCAGGCCACTCTCCGCAATCCTCAGTGTTCTCAGACAGGGGAGCCGAGCAGGACTCTGCTGAAGCAGTCTTGTGTTGAGGGCTCCTGGCAAGCTCAATGTTCCCCAGTTCATCTGTTAAATATGCCTGATCCTCCTCATCCTTAACAAAGAAAGGTGTACAAGTCAGTACACAAACAGCCTAATGTACCCTTTTGTAATGACAGGTTGAGGTGAATCCTGACTGACCTCCATCAGTAGGTGGCTCATGCAGACCTCCTGAGGCAGCGGGAAGCCTGAACAAAGAAATGCCACCATATTACAAACAAACCCATTTAAAAAATGTCATTCCCCATAAGCTTTCCATATCTAGCCACATCTTAACAGTCTTATTTTAGTATTATTTATATGCATTTATTAAGATTTTGATATTTAATATTTATTTCATCTTTTTCAAATGATCTAAAATTATTTTAATAGTTTTAGTTAACAATAACAACATCTGGGAACAATATCGTTTATTCATTTTTTTTTTATGAAGCATACTGGAGGATCTGTAGTTTTGTCTCCTGCACTCAGGGTCAAGGCATTTCTGATACCATACTTCTTCTTTGAGATCCACCACAATTCTACCAAAAAAGAAGAATAAAGAGCATTTGTAATTTGTGGAAAACCATCAAACAGAGAATGTAAAGCAATGCAAGTCACCGCGACAGAGACTTACATGATGTTGTTGCTCTTGTGGAAGCGCTTCACATTGTGGCACCAGCGGAATTTCTCAATATCATAAACCAGCAGCTGTTCAGATGCAAAATAGTTCCATCGCCGGATACCTGTTTGGGTTAAATGTGACATTCAGTTAGTTTTGTGGAAAAAAAAAAGAGTGCTATGAGCAACTCGAGGGTGAGTAGAGAACAGAAATTTCATTTGAGATCAATAATAGACCAAACTAGTATATTGATCGTTTTATTCCTGCTTACTTCCTTGAATGCCCTTCTTGCACACGAGTGTCAGCACAAATTCATCCACCTCTTTAAAAGGAGACGGCTTCTGTACACCCAACAGATCTATACAGAGAGGGCGGAGTGAGAAGACTCTAATTGTAGTGAGCAGTCAGTTGTGTGAACAGTAAAGCATGACATTCTAGCAGGGAGGAAAATTAACTTTTTTTTTTTTCACCCAACAGCCACAGGGCTGGTGAATGTTCAATTTCATGTATACAGTACATCTGGAAAGAATTCACAGCGCTTTTTCCACATTTTGTTTTGTTTAGCCATATTCCAAACTTGATTAAATTCATTATTTTCCTCAAAATTCAACAAACATAACCCATAATGACAAAGTAAAAGAAGTTTTTTGGAAATCTTTGCAAATTTATTTAATAAATAAAATAAATAAAATGTACATAAGTATTCACACTCAATACTTTGTTGAAGCACCTTTGGCATCAATTACAGCTCAAGTCTTTTTGAGTATGATGCTCCAAGCTCATTGCAGGATCTCTCAAGCTCCATCAGGTTGGATGAGGAGCGTCGGTGCACAGCCATTTTCAGGTGACGAGTGGTGCCTGGGTTCCTCCAGACATGACACTTGCTATTCAGGCCAAAGAGTTCAATCTTTGTTTCATCACACCACAGAATTTTGTTTCTCCTAGTCTGAAGTCCTTCAGGTGCCTTTTGGAAAACTCCAGGCAGGCTGTCATGTGCCTTTTACTGAGGAGTGGTTTCTGTCTGGCCTCTCTACCATACAGGCCTGATTGGTGGAGAGCTGCAGAGATGGTTGTTCTTCTGGAAGGTTCTCCTCTCTCCACAGAGAAATTCCGGAGCTCCGCCAGAGTGACCATCGGATTCTCCCTGACTAAGGCCCTTCTCCCCCGATCGCTCAGTTTGGCCAGGCGGCCCGCTCTCGAAAGAGTCCTGGTGGTTCTAAACTTCTTCCATTTACGGATGATGGCGGCCACTGTGCTCATTGTGACCTTCAATGCTGCAGAATTTTTCTGTACCCTTCCCCAGATCTGTGCTTCGATACGATCCTGTCTCGGAGGTCTACAGACAATTCTTTGGACTTCGTGTGCTCTGACATGCACGGTTAACTGTGGGACCTTATACAGACAGGCATGTGAGTTTCCAAATCGTGTCCAATCAACTGAATTCACCACAGATGGACTCCAATCAAGTTGTAGAAACATCAAGGATGATCCATGGAAACAGAATCCACCTGAGCTCAATCTTTAGTGTCATGGCAAAGGCTGTGAATACTTATGTACATGTGATTTTTTTATTTTTTTACTTTTATTAAATTTGCAAAGACTTCAAACAAAATTCTTTCACGTTCTCATTATGGAGTATTGTTAGTAGAATTTCTAGTAAAATAATGAATTTAATCCATTTTGGAATAAGGCTGTAACGTAACAAAATGTGGAAAAAGTGAAGCACTGTGAATACTTTCCAGATGCACTGCATAAATGCATGTAATATAATGAATTTAATGCAAATTTTAAACAAACCACATTGCAGCACTGACCTAAGATGGTTAATTCTGAGTAACTTCATTGAAAGCACTTGGTGATGTTAACTTGTATTTCTCACCCGAGCTATGTGACTCTCTCTGCAGGGTTGAACACAGAGAACCTGCTGTATTCTTCTGTGGCATATCAAATGTCAAAATCCTCTGTCCTGTGAAACTGGTGCAAAAAATAAAAATCATAAAAAAACTGGTTCCACCGTAGCATGGACAATTTTTTTTTTACAAAAATTTTTTGCATATAAATAACCTGATGTTGGTGATTAAAGAGGCTAAAAATATGCGTTCTTCTTTTGTGGTGTGCTTGGAGGGCATTGGGACAAACTTGTTGTCTTCTGCCACACTGAAGGCGGCATTCTTTCCCAATTTGGAGGACTTGTAGAGACGAAAATTCCTGTTTTTGGTGTATACACCTTAAAAAGAGGAGAGCATGGTATTAATATCAAGGACAACGTTTAAGTTTATTGAATATACACATGTAGTGTACTTCAAATCTTAAAAATATATTTTAAAAAGCATATAATATTATTATTCAGTTTTTTAGATTTTAATATAATATTAATGAAATTATGAGTCATGAAGAGAGTATACTTCCATAAATATTTCCCGACTCACTAAAGAACACTTTTAAAAAGTGCACTTTGTAATAATGTCAAATTGAAACTTTTACTTTAAAGCACTTTAAAGTTGCATTGATGTGTTGACTAACTCTTTTGTGTTCAGCAGAAGAAAAAAAAATCCATATAGGTTTGGAACAACTTGAGGGTGAGTAAATGAATACAATTTTAATTTTTGGGTGAACTATACCTTTAAGTGTCATTATATTTAGTTTTGCTCCTTTAAAGTATATTAAACCCATAATAAGTACTCTTTTTTTAAGGTATGCTGAAGTGTACATATTTTTAACAGGAAACCATTTAAATCACAGTGTACAGCATTCCTCTAAAGTCCAGTTTGTAATCAAAACAGCATTTTTAAGTCTTTGCAGACTAAAGAACCAACTATAAATTGTTACCCAGGTCAACAAAAAGTTGTTCCTGCCCATTTTTGCTCTTGACAACTAGAAAGTCAAGATCCTTCTCTTCGTACTTTCTTCTCTTGGCCTGAGAACCATTCACATCATCTCTGATCTCTCTGGGTGCCTCTGGATTGCTTTATACAAAATCAAAACAATATGCTATTATAGCAGAAACAGAATGATGTATTAACACTGCAACAACATAGAAGTTAGGCAGCAAGAAACAGGATGAGATTTTTTTACAGAAAACAAAGAGGGGCAAAAAAGAAATCAATTCTAAATAATGAGTTTGACCACAGCCCTTCCGATGTTTGTCATCGCTCACCTTTTTTGAAGGCTGTTTATAGCAGGATGTAGGATATCATGAATAAATCGCCCTGCAAACATGCACACAAGAATCACAATCACAGATCATGACAAATGTATCCATTATATATATATATATATATATATTAAAATATACTAATAGTGCCACTCAAACACACGATGATTACAACGACTCACCTACATGGGAGTTGTCTTTGAATACAGCACCGGGAAGCATGAAGATAATATGGCGACTAAACTTCTCAGAGGTGCTGGAGTCTAGATTAAGGACGTCTTTTGCAGAGCAGTGTAGACCATAAACCTCCTCTAGCTTCTCACACACATACTGTTATTACATATTGAGGAAATTACAGGTCTAGTAATGAAAGCCGTAGATTTGGATGTCCATTTTAAAACTAGAACAGACCAATCACCATACCACTTTTCAAAAGTTTAGGGACACCAGAAAGATTTTTTTATTTATTTTTTAATCCTCTGAGCTCACCAAGGCTCAGTAGAAACAGTAGAAACAATAATATTGTGAAATATTATTACAAGTTAAAAAATGTTTTTTTATTTTAATGTATTTTAAAATGTAATTTATTCATGTGATGGCAAAGCTGTTTTTTTCAGCATCATTACTCCACTCTTCAGTGTCACATGATCCTTCAGAAATAACTCTAACATTCTGATTTGGCAGTCAAGAAATATTTCTTTTTATTATCAATGTTTAAAATTGTACCGCTTAATGTTTTTGAGAAAATATAATTTTTAACAATTAAATTTTTTTTTTTTTTTAATTTTATCAAAAATGTTATGTTGTCATTTGTAACATTATAAACATGGTAATACTTTACAGCATTTGTTAACAATAGTTAATGAATTAACTAACATGAACTAACAGTGAGAAATATATATTTATGTACTATTTCAATGTTAGTGAGAAAAATACAATTGTTCATTTTTTTGTTCACAGTGCACTAACTCATGTTAAAAAATACAACTTTTAATTATAAAAATGTATTAGCAAACATTGAATGAATGGTGGAATTAACCTTAAACTTTTTAATTAATTTAATGCATCTTTGCTGAAAAAAAATATTAATTTCTTTAAAAAAAAAAAAAAGTCTTACTGACCCCCAAACCTTTGAATGGTAGTATATTTATGTACCTGAATTAGTTTTGCCACCATCATCTTGCCATCAAGGTGTGTGTTGGAGGCTTTGTGAAACTCTAAGTCAAAGTAGAGTTTGCAGACGGCCCCTTCCAGAATGACCTCATAGCAGTGCATCAGAGACTGCCTGTGAGTGCTGAAGAGACACAGATCTCTCATTCACCAACAACAATGACTCTAAGTGCATGTGCAATGTATTAAAAGTGAAGTGAAATTAACTTATTAATGTGTAACGTAACTAATCCGCAGACTACTTTCTATGAGTAACTTCCCCTACACTGACGGTTACCTGTAATAATGCCAAAGTTCACTGTAGCTGGTCACTAGGAAAATCCTCTGTCCAGCATCACTGCCTTCCTTCTCAAGTGAAAATATGTGCACATCCTGGCAAAGACACAACAGGAGACAAACATTTTAAAAACTTAAAACAGACATCACTTAAAACAGATATCGAGCAGCTTATGTCTAGACCTGTTTTATGTGCTGAACGAAAGCGATGGCTGCATTCTGGCGTGGGAAGAGTCTCCAGACAGACGAGGGCTGCCATGGCCGGGACAGACGTGGCTTGTATGGACAGCACAGAGGAGAAGACTGAAAGGACGAGGCTCTTTGCTCCACAGACTTCAGCCTGTCCTGCCACGTTCCTCCCTTCATTCTTGCCTCAAAACACTGAAGTACGATTCAATCTTACTCATGCTCTGTAATGGGATCATCAGAGGAGAGCAATGAGGCCAGGAAAACTGAAGTTACCTGTGAGCAGATAAAACAGCAAATACAGTGAAAACTTCTGATACAGCAGATCTTTACAGATTTCTGTAAAACTGGGATTCAATATCGGGCTGTAATATGAATGGTGGAATTATTCACCATCAATAAAGTTGGCGATTTTCCAATCCTAAATAGACAGAAACAGATCAATAAAAAATAAATACATATGTTGATATAACGTCAAATGTTTTTTGGCAGACACACAATGTGTTCCTAATGCACTGAACAATAAATAGATAGAAAAGATCTTGAAGGGAACAAACTAACGTACAACAAATTCAACAGAGACCGCATACAGTAAGTTACAGGTCAATAAAACAAATACATGAGTGCTACATTATACAGAAATGAGAGCACATACACCTAGCTTGGTCGCTTACTTGTATTCTTCAATTATAGTCCTTTGTTATTTTATTTTTACATATTGTTTACAGTCTGAAGCATTTCTTCTAAGCACGGCAGTTTTTGAGGGACGCGCGTAACTGCGTCAGACACAGAAGAACTAAGTGTTGCGCATGCGCTGGATTTACCAAGCGCGAAACGGAACTGGTTTGAATCATGAATATTAATAACTTGACAGCCCTCATCGTTATTAAACGTTATTTTGTCTTTTTGACTAATTGTTTTATTAATATGTTTTTGAAGATTAATACAATATATGCGTGTCATTTTATTGTTATTATAGTTAGATTTAATAAAAACGAAAAAAAAAGAACTTTCTAATTAATATTCATGAGATCGTCAGTGTTTGCCGTCGAGCATGCCGGGATATGTGATGTTCCACCACAGCGGCTGTTGGCGCGTTGTTTTGAACGAAAGATGGAGTTGATACGTGCTGTGCAGTTATTAAACTTAAACAGTGTATCTACAGGTATAGTTTCATTTTTGACACTAACATGTATTAGGAAAAATTGCTAAATGATGTTTGAGACTCGCCGCGTGTACAGTTCCTCGTCCTTCGAAATATTTTGAGCTGCAACCGACGCTGTCATCCCGGGTTTTTTTTTTTTTTTTTTTGTAGTTTTGGGTCATAACTTGTAATATGCGCGATTTTAGGTGTATTTCTTTTCCCCAACTCAATGTCTTTTTTATCTATCGTTTAACCATCCGTTCAAACTGCCATAGTAATACTATGTAGATCGATTGTATATCGCATTGTCGTTGTCGATTCTAAAACTTTATGAACTGCCTAACGTACATCATGTTTAGGCATCATTAGTGCAGTGTACTTCTGTTGTTGACTTGTTGAAATGTTTCAGCCTGGGTGGATGCAGTGTGGGATTTCGAGTTCACCCACACAGACCCTCTTGACCCTGTTATTGAGGAGGAGATAAAGGAAGACCCTGATGTTTTCAAAACGGTTTACATGCAGCTTTTGACCTTCTCCAATGAGGATGAGAACAATACACAGGTATAACTTGATGATGCTTTGATTTATTTCTGTTTCACCCCACTATGTGATGCAGTGGAACCTACTTATGATTGTATGATCATGTATTTTCCCCCCTTGTAGAGTGTCTGGGTGGTGTTCGGTGAGAATGGTGTCTCTGCAAAAGCTTTGGTGGCTGTTCTATCCTACTTCATCCTTAGTGCTAAAGCCAAAAGTCCCAGTTTTGAACAGAGACTGTGTGCTCTCCAGGCAGCCTCTCTGTACTTGTTGCTGCTAAAAATACCAGGTCAGTTTGCAACAATATTAATGTAGAGCAAAAAAAAGAAGTGGATTTCAGGTTTGTTTTGTTTTTTTATTGTTGTCAAGGGCCTTTAATCTATAGCCAAATAAAAGCAAATGCGATGTCCGATCCTATTTTAACATAGCATAAATCTCATTAGTTTGTTTTTTGTCCATCTTCAGGTAGTGTTGCGAATAAAGTGTACCATCAGATCCTTTTTGATACCTGTCTGAGCATGCCCCTAAAATGCTGGCCTCAAGACTCTGGCAAGAAACGTAAGAAAGATTCTCTGAAAAGCTCCCAAGGTGACCCCAAACCTGTAAAACGATCCAAACCCCCAAAGAAGGCGTCAGAAGAGGTATAGTATTTTGATTTATGCTTGTCTGTATATGTGGTGTAGGGGATTTTTACAGTTAAAGACCCAGAAGACCAGATATGATAAATGAAGACACACTCTGAGTTTAAAAAAATAAATTGAAGAAAATTTTACTGAAGAATAGTTTGCAGTTTCATCAGCAGAAGCCAGCTTCAAGTCTCACAAGGAGTTTGTTGGCCGCTCTCACTCTCTTTTTTTCGTACATTCACATTTCCACATCAATTATACACAGAGTCCACTAACTATGTCATTACTAAGATTAAGATTATTGGTTAAGAGAACTAGACAAAACTGGTAATTTTCCACACATGCACAGATAGTCAGAAGCATATCTCCTTCCATCATGATGCTGACGATCAGACCCTGAACTTAGTGACGGGATGTCCTGTTAAGTCAGGACAAGGAGCCTGCATGTCTCACAGTGCCAGTTGTCCACCAGTACCCATAAAGGACTTGTAAAGAACACTTAGCGCACATACAAAGATACACAAGATTCACAGCTTCTTCACGGCTGAAGTTGATCTGAGCTCTGCTATGAACAGGAAACTTTCCTAAAACATATTGATAAGTTGTACTTTTCTCTCAGTCAGAGGTACAGACAATATACATCATTATTTTCTAGTGTTTGAAAATAAAAAGGAACATACATGGTTTAACAAGATGAAGTTATTCAAATAATTTAACATATTTAGAAAGATAAATGTTGATTAATAACTTCATTATAAATCACTCAAAAGGTATATATATTGAAGCGGCAGTGGATTCCAGAATCCACCCCTTCAATCATCTTTAAAAGTGCATTTTACTTTTCTGACACGTTCTCCAAAGACTTGGACTCAATCTATCTGTTAATGATAGTGATGACTGTGATGTCATGTATGGCATATTTTTGTGTTTTGTTTCCCAACAGATTGAGATTGAGGACGATGAAAATGATGAAGAAGAGGAAATGTACTTTTCTGCACAGGATTTGCTGAAATTAAGGGAGGGCATTGTATTGCTGGTTCGCACTCTTCTGAGACTCCTAGAGAGATTTTCGCTTCGAGACAAACCTCAGAGTGCTGACAGTTGTGTTCAGGTCTGTAAATGATACGTGCCTTCCTCATCACTCAGCATTTGTGTGCTTCTTGTGGTAGTGTTGGGGATTGGTTTGCGGTACAGCTGTCTTTTTGCTAGTTTCTTCTACTCTATTAATGAGCAGGTTCAACCCCTTTTGAAGAGTAGATAACATGTTCTCTAAGCATACTGGTCTCGGCCGAAAAGCAGTGTTAATGTATAGATCTGAGCATGGTTGAACACTTTCATGATGCCATTAATGATAAAGAAACCAAAATGTGGATTTTCTACAGTTATACTTAACAGAATGCTGACATTTTTACATTATTTTCTTTTTTCAGCTTTTCACTGAACTTACTAACTTTGAACCAGTCATTGGAGATCTGACATTTTCTCAGGAAAGGTAAAAGCAAAATTAGAAAGATAAGGAAATGCATTATTTTTAAGGATTGTTTATATACCGTTATATTTTGAATTATCTTTTATTTTCAGCTTTCATTTAAACTTTTTTTATTATTATTATATTTTTATTGCAGTTTACCAAGGCAACATTTCTAAAAAAAAAAAAAAAATAGTTTTAAGTTTATTTCAGTGAAAGTGTTAATTTGCCCAAAAATGAGATTTCTGTCTTTAATTACTCACCCTCATGTCATTCCACATCCGTAAGACTTTCAGTCATCTTCAGAACACAAATTAAAACTTTTTTGGACTCTGCTTTCGCATGTAAAAACGGAACTGTCTATACAATGTTAACAGCGTAGGAGACTGACATCTCCTACGGGATTAGTGAAATTGCTGAATAAATTGTTTATTTTTGTTTTGTGTTTGCACACAAAAAATATTTTCTGTACCTTGAATGTGATAATTACTATTATCGCTTTCTATGGGGGGATTTTTTCAGATTTCATCAAAAATGAACAAAGGTCTTATGGGTTTAGAATGACATAAGAGTGAGTAATTAATGACATTTAATTAATTTCATTTTTGGTTGGACTAACCCTTTAACAAAAAAAAAAATTAATAGTTTTTGATTTAGTTAAAAATATCAAAAGTGATGCATTTCTTCTCAAGAGTCTTTCACACAAGTAAATCTGACTTTATATCAAGCTTTGTAGTCTTCTGAGTGTTTTTTTTTGTGTGTGTGTGTGATTTACAGGAATGTCGACAAATTACAGAGTCTGCCTGAGCTGTCCTATCATGGACTGGGGCTACTTTGCTCAACCATTCATGGTGAAGGAGATGAGGTGTGTGGGGTTACTCTAAAAAGACCACAGAATTTTAGTTGCATGATTACATTGCTTGATCATTGTGTGTTATTTTGTGCAGTGCTGTCGCCGAGTGTTCCGCAAGCTGCTGTATGTGATTCTAATGATGAAAACACAGGAGAGATCCAAGCCGTGTCTTCTTGCTCCATCTCAGGCTGTCTGTGGTGCCAGAGACCATGCCATCCTTTTCATTAGGTTACTGACTCCAGTTGTATTTTATGTGGGAAAAGAGTTTTTTTATAATGACATAAAATCTTTAAATTTATAATGTTGGATTTATTTTTTCCTGAATTTTGTGTCTTGTAGTCATATTGTCGATGAACAGAGGGAGACCACATTGCCACTTTTACGGATCCTTGTGCAACACATCTGCCATCAGGTATATTTTATTTTAAATGAATATTTAAAAAAATAATGATTTCATTTGAATTATTTCAGTTTTGTCTTTATTGACTCAACCCTCATGCCATTTCTGTCATATATGATGTTTCATAAGAATCTACATACAGTTGCATGAAATGACGACATATCATAGTGACCACAGCTGTTAAGCTTCAAAGCTATTAAAGAACCATAAAATTAGTACATGCATCTTGTCAAATCATTCATGCTGTCAAGTCATCATGTAACTCTCAAATCAAATGTGACCAAACATTATTACATCAGACCAGAGTGGACATTTTATAATTCTCCTTTTAAGAACAACAACAGCTTTCAATTTTGGGTGAACTAAATATATTTATAAAATAAAAAAAAATAAAAAAACTTTAATTCCATGCAACTCACTTTGTGCATGTGTTTTAGATGGTGGAGAAGTCTGAATATCGAGCCAGTGGAGCACAGGCTGTTGGGAAGCTAATGGCTAAGATGCCGTGTCAGGCCTACGCAGCCATCATTAAGTGGCTCTATAATTATTCCCAAAATAACAAGGTGACTATAAAGGCCTCTTACTGATTTTTCTTTTAAGCACAACTTGCCATTTGCAGTCTGTTCCTGATAATTCATTAATTAATAATAAAAAAAACCCTCTCTTCAGGTGGCATTTAGAATGTTTGCGCTTGATGTTGCCATGGTCCTTCTGGGGCAGACTGAGAGGGAAGTGGACGATACAGTGGACCCTGAGCTGGCTGTGTTCCTGTCTCACAAGTTCCTGGTGCACAATGTAGTTTACAATCATCGTAATGACGTCTCTCCCACAGTCAGAGGTCACGCATTGCACTGCCTGGCACAGTGTCTGGAGCTGGGCTCCCAGAATGCCACAAAATGTGTGCATGAGCTGTTCTCCAATAGTATGTATATTATTACAGCACATTATAAAATGTTTACAGATGAGGGAATTCTTTTCTGTTGTTGTAAATTGCAGTACATTTGAATAATAAGTCTTTTTTCATCAGGTGCTCAGAGTATGCTGGATTCGTCCCGTTCTGAGCGTAAGATTGCATTTTGGAATTTAAAATAAAATTAGGGAGAGATATTTTAATAGTCAGTGATGGTTTAGTTTGTGTTTTTCCCAGAAACTCTAAAGAGAGGAGAAACCGGCCAAAAAAACCGCCCTGACCTTCAGATCCATTGAGCTTACAAAACGTAGCATCACTGCGACCCACAGGAGCGTTACGAATTCTTCCTTACAGAGCAAGTTCAACTCAAACAGGCCACGTCATTTTAAAATGAGACACTTTACATGACTATTTCGTTATTAATATTTCTTTCTTTATTTACTTGTAGATCTGGATACTATGGCTCTATTTAAAAAGCATGTCAGTGATCCAAAAACCAATGCTAGAAAAAGTGCACTGGAGGTATGAAATACTGTCAAGACTTCATTTTACATTTCATAACACAACATTTCACATTTTCCCTATATTATACTTATAACATTCAAATCAATAAAAAAAAAATCATACTTTTGCCATTTCTATTGTCAAAACCATATAAAGCAAGCTCTTGTACCTGATTGTGTGTCTTTCATGTGTTTGTGTAGACTGTCATGAGTCTGCTGAAGCATGGGGTGATCTCATGCAGTGCGGAGAATCTGAGTATTCTGTCGGAGCGCTGCAGGGATCCTGCTGTCTCAGTGAAGAAGAAAGCCATGCAGTGCCTTATGGGCCTCCTTGCTGTGAGCACCTCCTTCCAACCTCATAGTACAACGTTATTGCTGCATCTAACAGATAGATTCATTCTATATCCATCTGTTGTGACCAATAAAATATTTACCTAGTCTTCCTGTTCCTCTGCGTTTTAATGTTAAAACTGAGGTCATGTTTAAATTCTAGACTTAACTTGATATTGTCCCGTTTTCCTCACGTCTTCAGCAAGTAGTATGGTAGCTTTCAATGACATAAGATATTGATCATATTTGTTTACTCATAAATGCACAATTTTACCCACAAAATAAAATCCTGAATTTGATTTATTTTAATTTTTTTTTCTTTTACACATTCAAATGGTTATGGCTGGCCAATGAGGGGTTGCCATATCTCTTAAAACCCGTTAACACAAAGAACAATCATTATACCTATATTAGTGTCACTGCAGTTTTGTCGTCTGCCACTTTGAATGTTCATTGATTCTGACCATCATAATCAAATACTTTATATGGAGGAAGACCGTGCACTCATATTCCTATGAATGAGAGAAAGTGCAATGCACAATTCAGGAGCCAATCAACATTCTGAGATGTACGCTTAAAATTGCTCATGCGCATTGCCTAATCCAGCCTGAAGAAAGCGTTTTTTAAAACTATTTTAACATAAGAAACCACGTTTATGAAACCGTTGTTGTCAGATTTCATTGGTGATCTGAAATATGAAAATTAATCGGAAGCTTGGTGGACGGCTTTGGAGCATTTGATGTTTCGCCATTCAAAGAGATAGGAGCTGTACTTGCATGACTGAAATAGCTGGCCAAGAGGCGTTTTAAAGATGGCTGCTGACTATATCGTTATTATTCGAGCTATCATCCTTGGTGTGAACGGGCCTCTAACCTCAAATTTATTCGAAGACAAGTGCTTTTTTAGTTTGTGTATCTAACATCCTATAACCTTCTTTCTTTCAATTATGATCTGTCCAGGCTCTACCTGAAAATAGAGAGGTGCAGGAGGCTTGGCTGAGAGGAGTGTTACCGGCTGTAATGGACTCTGAGAGCTCTGTGCAGGAGAAAGCTCTAGAGTGTCTTGACGATGTCATTATCACTCGCATTAAGAATCAAGGCAAATATCGGGATGGCGATACCTCTCAGAGGCTGGCCTGGGATTTACTGGGACTGATGTGTGAGAAGTGTCAAGACCTCAGGTCAGTTACACGGTATTTAACCATCTGTATCTAGTGGTGTGTAACACGTCTCCCACTGTCTTTGCTTTCATTGTTTTATTTCTGTCCTCCTCCACATCCTTGTAGCCGGTATTTCAGCAAGGCTTTCAGCGTGTGGGCTCCGCAGCAGAAGTTCACTCCTACCTTTGTGAACAATTTGCTGTCTCACACAGAGGGAGAGAGGGCCGCTGCCGCCTGGCTGCTGTTAGCTAAAATTGCCAGTGGCTCTCCTAAACTGAACTACGGCACCATTCTGGATACCTGGGAGAATACTATCAGGTCAGAAACAGAGTTGAGGAAATGACATGTGAATTTGTTGTGTCAACAAGCATCATGGTAAATGTGCAAACAGTTATAAGAGAAAGAGATCAAAGAATACATAGTTTTGTAGTGAATAATTTAGATTTTTAACTGGTGGACAGTGTGTAAATGGTGTCTGCTTCCTTTGCATGTGATTTTGTTTTGTTTTTTTAATTATGTTTTTGTTTTAATTATCAGGTCACGAGTCGTTTCAAATGCAATGACCTGTCATATCTTGAGTGTTATGGGTGACATTTCCTCTAATCTCAATGATGACACCAAGGCCAGAATAGTAGGTAAGTGTTGACATCAGAATAGGACTGAAGTTGTTGTAAATGCAGCAAAAAAATTGTATATAATAGTCGACAGTGGTGACAGGTGATGTGGTTTCATCATAATTGATCTGGTGAGGTGGCATTAGTTTAATACATATTTAAGGAGCAAACAAGTTGGTCTTGTGTTGCCGGTTCATTTTAACCTGAACTCACAAGTTATTGGTCTGACTCATTCACTGAACCTCAAGTCATTTTCTGTCACATTGGATTTAGATGAACTTAAAACTGCTGTTGCACCATTTGTGCTTCAATACGATTTTTTAAAAATCTTTTTGAAAGATGTTTCTTATGCTCACCAATTCTACATTTTGTTTTGGTGAAAAATACAGTAAAACACTAATATTGTGAAGTATTATTACAGTCTTAGTGACCCCAAACCTTTGAATGGTAGTGTAAGGTAGTCAGTCTAATTACCTAATGGATGTTCACATTATACTGGTAATTCAGTTATAGTTATACATTCACAACACAGCTTTGTTAGTAATGGCATTTTTATTCAAATACATTACAAACATGTGGACATTTCACCTGTGTAGATGATCTGATGGGCTGGTTGAAGACTTTCAGCCTGCCTTTGGAAGTGATCAACTCCAGTGTGGATACTCTGGTCAGATTTGGAAGATCAGACAACACTCAGGACACATTGGTAAGATGATACCATTGCCAAGTTGCTCTTAATAGATATCTTATTTATACTTAAATGCTTTCTTTCTGTGTGTGTGTTTCAGAGATTCCTGGAACGTTTCTGTGGAGAGCTGGTTTCTTTGTGTGAGAGTTATCTGTCTGGTGTCATTCTACAAGAGAAAGGAGCTATGGACATTAATGAAGACCTTCTGGTACAGACAGAGCCTTGATTAAAGTGGTTAAATCACACTTTTTTTCATTGAAGCCCACTTATAACACTATTAAAGTTTTTGTAACAAAAACAATCAATTTACTAGTTTTTACTATTTACATGACTATTTTCTACCCTCTCTGACCCTTACAGTTAAACAGGCTGTTTAATTTATTTATCTTCAATTTTTTTCTTACTGTTGTGATCTTTACATCAGAAAGCAACAATGTAAGGCCTGTTTACACCTGGTTACTTCATGCGTTTTCTCTTATCAGATAGCTATCCGATCGCCCTCCAAAATTATTTAAAACAGATTGGATAACTCAAATCACTTCAGGAGGTGGTTTGAGATGCATTCCAAATGAAACTGGACAAATATTAATGCATCTGGTTGTTGGAGCCACATATGTAAAAATCTTTCTGAGAACATGTTATAGGCTATCGGCAGCCCGATATGACCGCGATGCTGCAACACTCATTGCCACAGATATGGCCCGCCACAGAGGCCACACATTCAATTATCATACACTATTTAAAAATAGTGAGACTAAATTATCTTATCTCAATCCTTCAGTCACAGCCAATTTATAAACCTGCATTACATTGTGAAAGAACTCAAAGCCAATTTGTTGAAATTTGCCAATCAGACTTAAATGATCATAAACCTTGTTTAAAAATGAACTTGCTTTTAACCGTTCATTGAACTCAAAAACTGATCTCGGAGACCACAAGAATTAAATAAAGTGATAGTTTAATTTACATTTTGGATTTTAAAATGTTTTATTCCTCTGTATCTCAGGTGAAACATCTTTATACACTTGGTGTCACTTCTCTCCATTGTCCATCTAAAGTGGGGAAGAGAATTTTCCTGCTGGTTCAGTCTGTTCTAACTCCCTCAGAGCAGCTAGGTGAGTCCAAGAAAGTTTTTTTTTGCTTGGTATGGATGCGCATCTATCCCTGGATTCTTATCATGTGCATGTGTCAGTTCAGTAAATCTGAAACAAAAGAGAGAGAGAGAGATTTTCAGAAATCCACTGTACTTGGAAGCACAGACTAAGATCCAGTTTTATGCCATTTACAACTGGCGTCAATATCGGGGTCTTGGAGTAATGCTTTAAAAATCTTAATCTTCTGTCTCATGAACTGCATGTATTTTTTTTTAGTTCCTGCCGAAGGACATGATCTGCCTGCTAGTCAGCCTCTATCTCAGTTCAAACCCAATTCCATGCCAACAGTGGTCCGAGCACACGCGGTCATCACATTAGGTGTGAATCGTTTACAAATTAATGTTTCTTTTTTGAGATGCTCATTACCCTGCAGGCAGAATGTGACAGAAATGTTCTCCCTCTGTCGTAGGTAAGCTGTGTTTGCAGCACGAGGAACTGATGTTGAAGTATCTCCCTGTGTTTGCGCGGGAGCTGGAAGTGGGCACCGAGCTGGCTGTGCGCAGTAATGTGGTGGTGGTGATGTGTGACCTTTGCGTGCGCTACACCAACACAGTGAGCCGGTATATCCAAAACATCTCAGCATGTCTGAGAGACAAAGAGCCCATCGTCCGAGAGCAGACCCTCATTATGCTCACCAACTTACTGCAGGTACTCATACAAACCTGTGATCAGGCCCTACAAGCTTCTCTTTTTTTATCTAGCTGTGTCAGATTCTTTAAATATCTTGCATTGTGATGTTTTACTCTTCAACAGGAGGAATATGTCAAATGGAAAGGTGCACTGTTTTTCCGCTTCACTGTGACACTTGTGGACCCAGATCCTGCCATTGCAGAGTGAGAAATATAGCCTCACAAAGAAAAGCTTATTACATTCCAGTTTCTTTTGCCATTTAATCTACTGTTTTGTTCTGTTTTTGTTGTTTAGTCTCTGTGAGTACTGCCTGGTTGACCTCCTGCTAAAGAAGAGTCCTCTCATGTTTTCCCAGCATTTTATTGAGTGCATTTTCCACTTCAACTCTTATGAGAAACACAAGAAATATAATAAGTTTCCTCAAACTGAGAGGTACATTCTGAAATTATACATCATATGAACCTGGATATGTTTGTTTCTTGCGAACCATTGGGGAAAAAAACAATGTTTAATTTCCTTTCAATTTATGGGAGGAAATGCTGAGGTTGAATGCAATGAGTTCTGAAAATGTGTTTGTATGTTTTCTGACAGTGAGAAAATCAGGTTTTCTCTAAGAGGAAAGCAGAATCAAGGCAAACGCTTCAGGATCTACAGGTTCCTATTGAAAAACTTTACCGATGAGCAACGCTTCAACATCACAAGCAAAATCTGCCAGGACATTCTTGGTGAGAGCTATTTGTGATTGACTGCTTCCTGTGGTGTTTGTACAGATTTTAGGAGTGAAATTTAAGCATTTTCAAGGGTGAAGCAGCGGTTTATAATAAACTGTAATAGTTTTAAATATTTAGGACTTTGCAATGTGTGGCCAATAATGATTTTCAGTAAGTAAATTTATGAGACTCATTCAGTCATCAGAAAAATAACCTGGGCTTCCATGCAGGACAAAATACTGCAATTGAAAGCTCAGAGTCCACAACTGGCTGTAGAAGACATGTTTACTGCTAGTTTTGCAAAGTTAAAGAATAGGCTTATAACAAATGAATGGTCAATCCTAAAACATTTAGAACATTTTGTAATGTCAAAAAAGACATTTTCACACCAGAATCTATGCAATGAAGTGAAATGAATCGTAGACGAATGGTCCTTTTACACCAAGAGCAAAAATGAATATTAAACAAATTCTGAATTTGAATGTGTCCGGCTGAAAGAAGTTCAAATTCACACCCATACAGAAGAGGGCACAACAGAAACGCACCTTTTCTGCTGCGTTAACGTTTGATATATTAAAAGATCAGAACACAGGGGATCCGTAACTTGATCTTCAAAAAAAACAAAAGAAAGAAAAACATTTGTTAATCTAACTTGAGTTAACTTAAGATGTAAGGAAAAATATCAAGCAAAGATGATATTCAAAATTCAAGGACATTTCAAATATTAATAACATAAAATTTAAAACAAGCTTTTTTTTTTAACCCTGAATAGAGCGCCAGCCCCACCCAATCGCAATTTTGTTACGTTGTTTATAAATGTTTAACGCTTTAACTAACTTGTATTTTTGACTAGCAGAAATATTTATCCATGACTTGTGTAGCTGTGAAATCAATTTACAGGTTTGAAGGCAAATGTTTAGGGACTCAACAGAAGTTCAGAGAAACACTGGTTTATCATATTACAGTTGTGACCCTTACAGATTACTCTCTTCTACAGCATGTTTTGTGGACTCTGAGCTGCCTCTGGACTCTCAGGCTTCAGAGTTGCTTGCAGATACATTTGACATCCTCTCACTGAAGGAGATGAAACTGACAGCCATGAGTGGTCTAGCAGCTGGAGAGGAACCTCAAGAAGATGAGATGGCCATGGCTAAAGCTGTCTTACAGGTGGCACAGAAAAAGTTGGTCTCTCAGGTAAGAGAACGTCCTGAGGGTGGATTCTGGAGGTGGACAAAATGCTATCTTCATATCTTTGTTGAACTTGCCATGTGTTTTCTCTGCAGGTCCAAAAGAGAAACTTTGTGGAGAATGTTATTCCCATTATCATCAGTCTGAAGAACATGCTGGAAGAGCAACACTCACCTGTCCTGAAACACCTTATGGCATACCTACAGGTGATGGATATAGACATGATTAAATATGTGCCCCCCTCGTATTGGTTGGTTTAGGATTAGGGGTAATAATAGGGGCGACTTCGACGAGGGGGGTAATAAAATTCTGCACAACACCGGCAAGTGCGTATGTGCTTCAGATGATCAATGAAATTAATCACAGTTCTAATCACAAGAAAGCATGTCAAGATGACTATTCCCAAATTGTAAATGGTTAGTAGCCGAACATTTAAATTCTGTATTTACTTACTCTCATGTTGTTTTCGCACGTCACGCAAGCATTTGAACGTCATTGTTTATTATAGTATGTGTGTAAATCTGTTCATCATATAAAGCCATCATGTCTCTTCAGAAGACTTTGATTTGGATTAGATCACCTGATTGATTAATTTTACGATGCCTTTATGACATTTTTTGGATCTTTAAGTTTTAGAGGAATGTGCTTTAAATGGAGGGACAGAAATCTATCAGCTTTCATAAAAGATATCTTCATTTGTGTTTGGAAGTTGAACGAAAGTCTTATAGGTTTGAAACGACATGAGCGTGAGTACATGATGAAAATTTTTCCTGAGCCTTGAATAGAACTAGCTCTATATCTCTAAAATTACACAAGTTCAGTCAAAACAATTAAAAAAAAAAACCCTCTAGTATAGTGTAATGAACCCTTTTCACATTTTTGTGTCATCAGAAACAGAAGTCATCATAATTGATGGTGAACAAGAGAATACAACAAATATAATTTGTGTTACAGTTTGCTGCAATAGCAGTAGATGGCCCATGATAGCCTGTGACTTTGTAAAATAGAGAGAGATTGATTATGTTGGTCAGAAAATGTCAAATTTGCTGCAACTTTCTCAGGCATTGTATTAGAAACAACTATGCAGCAAAGTTAACTAGTCAATATAACACAATATATTCTGTGAAAATGATCCATTACTTTACACCGATTCATCAAACATGTTAACTCATCCTTGTGGTAGTTGTAGTACTTATGTAGCACTGTTTTAATCAACTGATGGTTTGAAAGCACACACAAAAACAATTTGGAATATAAGTACTCTTACCCATCTCTATTAGATGTAGTTTACCATGTGTTTTTAACACAGTTCTTCATTTCAGATGCCAAACAAACGTTTTAGCCTTTTTGCTTCTTACAGGTAACCATGCAGGACTATCGCTCAGAGGTGAAGGAGCTGTTTGCTGCTGATGAGCAGTTGGCTGCAGAGGTGGAGTATAACCTGAAACGGTTTGAAAAGGAAAAACAACAACAAAAGCAGCAAGAGATGGAGAACCAGTTGGCCAGCTTCACAATGTCACCCAGACAAAACGTGAGTCAAACAACCACATGCATCGGAAAGTAGCAGAAATTTGAAAATAAAGCCTTGACTTTGCTGCTGGTTTTTGCTTTTTCTCTTTCTTTCCTCTGTTTCTCTCCCTTGCCTATTCTTTTTTTAGGGTAATGCCGTGGCTTCTCCTGCTCAGGCAGCAAATGTTGGGAGGCGGACACCCAGAGGAGGTTTTGCCACCCCTCTACATCCTCATATTAATAAAGGACCCACTCAAACCCCTAAATCTGCTGATGCTCTAAGGTAAAACTGAGCCACACCCTAGTACATCAGATAACCTGTCTTTTTTTTGTTTGAAATCACCAATATCAATATAATAATATCTCCAGCAGCACACTTTGTCTGTTTAAATAAGGCAAAAGTGTATGAATTACAAAATTATGTATCGACATTCACATCACTATTAATCGTTCTCTCAGGCGCCGCACATATGCAGGCATGGTAACTCCAGTCAGGAGCCATTCTTCCCCTACAGTGTTTTCTACAGGTAAACCAAAAACTGCCTTTTCTTTTGTCAGCAAACGAACAATAATATTGCTCATACAGAACAACAAAGGTCGGTCATTTCTGATGTAATTTTTTTGGTAACATCTGCAGTACAATAATTAATCACATAACTTCAAGGGATAATATATTTTATTCTCTATCCCCCAGTTGCACAGACGAGGCTTAAGCTAATTCCAGACTAAAATTGAGCTGTTTTAACTTAGAGCAACCTGCACAGACAGACAATGTCAGAGCCATTGTTTTGTTTTAAGATGCACACCAGTAATGTTTTTTTTTCCTAGAGCACATTTATAAAAGCTACTTAAATGCCCTAATTGAAATAATGCCTAATCCTGGCTTAGCCTAAGCCTGTTTGTGAAACTGGGCCTGTATGTTTTCCATATTTATATAAGACTCAATAAAATAGTGACCAGCTGAGATGAACCTCTCGCTCTCATGACAGGACAAAGAAAACAAATTGGGAGAGCCATTAGTACTCCACAAGGTAAGATTCATTCATTTATTCATTCATTAATTACAAAAGTCCATATTTGGGGTATTTAATTGAGCTCTTTTCTCATTCTTTAAAGTGAGCATCAATGAAGTGACATTTGGAGAGCAAGTCAGTGCCATCTGCAATGAATCTAGAAGAGGTATGTTTTTGTGAATTTTCATTAACATTAACAGTCTTAGGGTCAGAAAGATCATTTACAACACTGTAGCCTGTGGTGTTCAAATGTTTTAAACCATTCAACGAGTACGTGGAAGGTTTTGAATATGTTGAAATGTGTACCTTGTTACAGTTAGCAAAAATGTGGAGGAAGAAGAGAGTGTTCTGCATCTGATTTCACCAGAGCAACAGTAAGTCTATACATTTCATTATACATTGAGAGTTGAGATGAATTTATTTATTCATTTATCAGACACTTTTATCCAAAGTGACTTAAATACAGGAAGTAAAAATTTTGGCCACTAGAGGGCGTACATTCAAAACAACAACAACAACGGCGTGCTTGAATTATGGGAACTGTCGTTTTTAAATTAAATCAATCAGACGGGAATCAGAAATCATGTTCATGGATGAGGTAAAGTAATAGTTTTATAAACCTTGCACTTGATGACATGATTATATTTCATTATAATGAATTAGCCGCAAGTAAACCAAGGTTTAACACAAAATTGGTTGTCATAGATTGGTTGTGATAATGCTGCGCAGTTTTATTTGTTCAAAACAGTCATAGTAAAAGTACAGTTGAACGTACCCACATCATTTACAAAAAGGCTGAGATATATATATATATATATATATATATATATATATATATATATACATATACATATATATACTGTATTAATTTACATTGTTTCTCACGCCGGGGGAAGTGTATGGCAAAGTCAACAAACCAAATACAATAGCGCTGTCCTTAATTAGGTTACTCGTGCAGAATGCAACTCATACGTAGTTTTGGCATTTGATAAATTTGATGTAGTGACAGTATTTCACTAAAGCTACTGTATAAAACAAAATTACAGGCAAACAGTTCATAACATACCTTGAAGTATTCCTAGTGAACATCACCCCACCATTTTTCACATCATATAGAACAAGACATTCAAACAATAAGACTAACACTGTTGTCGATATCGATAAAATAATCACAAGTTTTCTGTCAGTAAAGGAATCCAGATAGTTCCTTACCTGTCTAAAACACATGCAAGACCGATGTCTCTGTCTAGTTGAAGTTTGTTGCGCAGTTCTCTCCATTTAGGAAATTCCACACCGTTGACGTTTATGGGACTCGTCTTTGTTGACAGAACCAGATACAAACAGTAAAGAATAATTGTGTTCCATAACGACCGCGCGAAACAAACTTGTTGCTTGATAGACGCTGCAACTACTATTTCCGCATTTGTTCATGAGACCGTTGTCATGGTTTCTACGGCAGTAACAGCAGAAACCGAGGGTAAAGCGGATATGACGTAATTGACAGGCAATTCACGCACGTCCCAGAGCCTTGGTTAAAATCGCAATTTTCTCATGATTTACAAATAATAGGAAACATTTGGGATTTTGTAAGTACTCAATTCAACAAAATATATAACACTGGCCAAGTGGTTTTGGGATATTTTACTGCAAAAATTGTACATATTGCACCTTTAAAGAAGCAATAAACACGAGAGGTGTTAGTAATACAACGTTTCTGAAGTCATTCATTTACAGTGTTTCATTTAATTAAAGGTACATCATGTAACTTTTTGGCCTTTTTAAGCTGTATAAAACACAAAACAACAAAACTGCATGCATTTTGCAGAAGAACATTATGTTGGTTGTGCTTCGGCTCTGCATGACTGTGCGGATGAATAATGTCATCCTACTGCTCATAAAACATTCACTACTTGGCTTAAGAGATACAAACAATTTAGATTGAAAGGATCCCAAGCTGACTAGCTGAAAACGTTAATGTTTCATTACCCATTATATTTATTGAAAATAAATTCCAGCACAGCGCTGCAATAATCATAATGAAAGGACCTGTTAGAGAGCTACATATGCCAATTTATCTGTTCAGTAAAATGCTTTACTCACCTGTTGAGTAATAAAAACACCATCTCTGCTTCGCTTTTGCAACATTTCAAATCCCTCAGTTCTCACCATCTCTGAAAAAGTCCGATGTTGATTCTCGTTTTATTGCGAGCTCACCATATATGCGTCAAAGTAGCCGGAGCAACTTTTCTCTATTTACGGATATGACGAAACGCGCACGGGCGAGGGACGTATGTACGTAATTTCCTGTGAAAGCCATCCCATCAGGTCTAAAATATAAATAATGGGCTTACCATAGTGAATCAGGGTAAGACTACAACGAAGGAATGATGCATTGACACATTAAATGGTTCATTTTGAATAAAGAAAAGTTACATAGTGTACCTTTAAACTTTGACTTCTATAAGCCAATTTCTTAAAAAGATTAGATGAAGCATGAAGGTATATTAGTCAACCATTCATTTTTATGTTTATTCCCCCCTTTAGAAAACCAGTGCCCAGGCAGTGGAATGTGGAATCCCCTCTTGTACAAAAGCTGAGAACCAAGAGAAGGATTTAGCGGATGTTTATTATGATGTTAGTATGTTTTAATTGCATCTTTCACGTCACTTGTGCCATTATAACGAGCCCTCTTTATTTCACTGTTCTCTAGATAACTCTCTTTTTTTACTGTTTCGTTTTCTCTTGCTACGTTGGATTGCATCATATAGATTTCCTCCAAACCTGGTTGTTATATACTGAATGTGTCTGAAAGTCGCAATCTGCTTTCCATGTGGTTCATATCAGTGGAAAAAGTGTGGCAACTAATGACTATTATATGGAGCAGATTTATCCTTATGAGGTTTATCCTTCTATCCTATGTAAGATTTGTCTTGTTTCTCCTTAAGCTGTCTTAGTAAAACATATATTAAAGTGAACAAAAAAAGTCTTGAGAGGTTTTTTATATAAAAAAAAAGTCAATTAATAAATTGGCATTACTTTTAGGATGTCATCCACTTGTCACATGATTCCTTGGATATTATCACCTGTGCCTGTAGAGTGGATTTACCGGCGTTTCCTGTCTTTTTTGTATATGAAGTCGATTAGATGTATTTGTCAAATAAAGAGACATTTCAGATGTGAAATATTAAATTTAGCAACAGAAACACTTTCATTTAGTGTTTGTTCTTGTACATACAGGTGCTGTATTAAAGTTTAATATACAATTTAAAAACCGGTAAAGTGAGGTCTATATTTTTTTATCAGTTTTATTTTGACACAATATACAGGTAATATTAAGATTACATGAAGAGTTTTTACTGTTATAAAAACAGATTTTTGAGCATCAGCAGAACTGAAGGCGTCAGAATAAACATGAAATGCACATTTTTGTCTTTTGAAGATCACAGCATTTACTGTACATCGAACATAAAATCTGCCAATCACTGCACGTGAACAGGCTTCTTCTCCATACAGATAAATCTGACATTTTTCTTTGTGTTATCCTTGTGAAAGTCTTCTACTGTTGTTGAAAAAGTAGCCTCTCTTTTGATATTTTTATACGCTAGTCATAGAACTTACATTTAGGTGTGTATGTGTGCGTACAAGTTTATAGAACTTTGTCGGGACAAAATGCCTCCACAAGGATAGTAAAACCTGAGATCACCTACATTGTGGGGAAAAGCCAGCGGCCCAATGGATTAATAAACATAAATGATGTTTGTTTGGAAATATAACAATGCAGAAAGTTTTCTAGGGGTAGGGTATACTACCCCTAAAACAATCATTATGCCTATGGGAGTCCTGAACCAGGTGTTTCTCTGTGTGTATAAATAAATTAATAATGAATCATTTTTGGAAGTTACCGTCAATACATTCAAAACCTGACAATTATGTTAACCAGCAGCACAAAGGTCAGTTGCGTTTCCTCTCACTTCCACTTGAGGGAGACAGACACCTTTTGATATCTCTCCTCCTGGTACTTGATTAAAAACGTCCTTGGCAGATTTTTATCTGACAACAAGCAGAAATATAGTAAGTTAGATGCCTTTAATATCTAAATTTCAGATTTGGTGTCAGTGTCAACTTTTTAATGGTTGTACATGGATCATTCAGGATGTATATAGATATGTATACACAGGGTTGGGGAGTAACGAAATACAAGTAACTTAGTTGCGTATTTAAATTACAAAATTTGAGTGACTGTATTTCATTGCAGTTACATTTTAAATGGGTGGTAATCAGATTACATTTACATCTGAAAAGTGTTTTAGATTACCAAAGTGATTACTTTGAGTTTTAATGTCATTTAAACAGCAATTGGTGATTCTCTGACTCTGACAGTCTGAAAAGCGGAGTTAAGTTTCATGTTTTCGACTGTTTTCATGTTTTGTGATAGTTGTTTGTGAGTCATTTTATAATTCACTCATCACTGCAACTTTTTCTCACAATTTGTTTTTTCCCCTCACAATTGTGAGTTTGCATTTCACAATTCTGACTTCTTTTTCTCAGATTTGCGAGATTTAAACTCACAATTGCAAGTTATAAAGTCAGAATTGGGAGATATGAACTTGCAATACTGACTTTTTTTCTTGCAATTGTGAATTTAGTAAGTGAGTTTATATCTCATAATTCTGACTTTTCTCAATATTGTCAGTTTATATCATTCTGACTTTATAACTCACAATTGCAACTTTATATCACACAATTCTGAGGGAAAAAGTCAAAATTGTGAGATAAAAACTTGCAATGACCTTTTTTGTGTTTGTTCCACACTTATTAGTATTCCAAAGTATTCTAAAGTATTTAGATTAAGTTACTAAACATGAGTAATGTAACGAAATACGTTACAAATTACTTTTTAAAGCATGTATTTTGTAATCTGTAGTGAAATACATGTTAAAAGTAACCTACCCAGCCCTGTATATATATATATATATATAATATTTTATTTATTTATTCCTCCAGATATTTGTTTGTTTATTTTAAAATAAAAATAATATATGAATTATATATTAATATAATAAATACATAATATTTAAATATGAAATCAATAATGAGTTAAATTAAATAGATACAATTTTATAAAACGTTTAATAAAAGTAAAATGAAAAGGTTTCCCCAAGAACAGAAACTGTTGCCTTCCTGATGTTTTGACTTATATGCAATATATTCATGAATTGTGAAGGTTCTCTATTAAAATATATTACTTTCAACCATACATTTTCAACTATTCATATTATGCTTCACATATAATTTGGGCAGATTTGATTCTTTTTGAGTATTTATTCAGCTGTTTTGTAAATCATGATGTTTTACCAAAGTCACTATCTCAGTTTTCACCGTTTGCTGAACGCTGACTAGCTGTTGCTAAGTGGTTGCTAAGAGAGATCGAGACGCGTCGGAGTGAAGCACCCTGGGAAGTGTAACGTTTTCGTCAAACAAAAATGAAGGCACGTATGTTTTATATATATAAAAACCACTTAATATCCTATTGCATTAAAACTCAGTATCGCTATTTTGAAGCGCACGTTTGCTTTTTGCGAAGACGCTTTTAAAAGCATCACGTATAGCTTTAGCACGATGGCTAGTTAGCTCTACAGCTGTACATGTCTTTCACCAGTGAAAATAAAAGTGAATAAACTGCAAAAATACTGATTAACTAAACTTTTTCGTGTCTGCTAATAATATAAATATTGACCATAAGATTGGACAGTTATCTTTGTTGAAACTGTTATCGTTTTCCCTGGTATTGTACGCCTGCCGTTAAATAACGACTTGTTTTGTTTGTTTTGTTGTTTTTGTTTTGTTTGTTTTCAGCGTGTTTTCACGCTGTCAGAAAAGTCCTGGTCTGGATCATGTGTGCAATACAAATGGCAGAAAACTGTAGGAAACTATCTTGCAGTTTCAGGGTGAGTAACTGCTGCTTTGGTCAAAGCAAAAAAGTGTTTTAGGCAACATTTGAGTGAAATGTTTTATTTATCCACAGCCCTGACAATTTTGTAAAAATCTTTGATCGTCATGGACAGAAGGTCAATGAGTTAAATCTCCCTGGGTAAGTTCTCTCAGAGACTGTATAGTATGTTCATAGTACATCTGTATATCATGTTGATCGTATTTATAATCTGTAAATTATGTCCATAACGCTTATCTGTATAGTTATGGTACCTATTGTAGATCTTGTATATTCTGCAGTTACTGCTTATTCCACTTCTGGTTAGATGCTAACTGCATTTCCTTACCTTGTACTTTACATGTGCAGTGACAATATCTAATCTAATCTAATCTAATGTAAAGTTTAAAAATATTTTAACATTTGTTCATTTATAACTAGTCGGGTAGTCGTGGCCTAATGGTGAGGGAGTTGGGCTTGTAACCTGAAGGTTGCTGGTTCGATTCCCACGCCGGCAGGAATTGAAGGTGGGGATTGTGAATGAACAGCTCTCTCTCCACCTTTGATACCATGACTAAAGTGCCCTTGAGCAGGACACCTAATCCCTAATTGCTCCCCTTGTAAGTCGCTTTGGATAAAAGCGTCTGCTAAATAATGAAAAATGAAAATGAAAAATAACTAAAGAGCAGGAATATTGCAGGACTGACGTTCTCTTTCTGCAGTTGCTCATACTTGGTGTTTTTGTGCATGCAGGAATTGTGTATCTCTTGACTGGGATAAAGATGGTGATATCTTGGCTGTAATCGCTGAGAAGTCCAGTTCCATTTACTTGTGGGATGCAAATGTTAACAAAACCTCTCAGCTAGACAGTGGCATGAGGTGAGTGGTGCGTGTTATTGAATAAACTCTTGAAATCAGATTATTTTTTAGAGATGAATGATGCCTTTTTCGGTTGTTTTTTTTTTTCGTGTTGATACAGAGATCAGATGTCCTTCCTGCTCTGGTCCAAAACTGGGCCACTGTTGGCTGTTGGCACATCTAAAGGAAACCTTCTCATCTACAACCAGCAAACCTCACGCAAGATTCCTGTTCTGGGTAAAATAGAATTTACCAAAAAAAAAAAAAAGTGTGAATATGTCTCATGTTATATATTTCTTTCTTTCAGTTATATGTTTTTATAATATAATTTTAATTTATTAATGTAATATATTACTATTTTATATATATGAAGGAACAGAAAAGGTTGACTTATAATAATGTTTTAATTGTTTCTCTGATCTCTCTTGTAATTTATTTTAATATATTCATGAAATGTGAACATTTAAACAAAATATTTTTGTATTTTTCGATATATTTATATTTATAAATATATTTTATATTTTGGGCATACAGAAAAAAAGAAATTTAGTATTAAATTATTATTAATTAAATTAATATAATTTTGGCACTCCTTATCAAATTTACTTTTCTCTATTTTTTTTTTAGCCTCAACTATTTTAAAAGTATATTTTCCTCTATTCTACAATTTAGTTTTGGTTAAAAAAAATAAAATAATAATAATAATAATAATAATAATAATAATAATGTGTTAAAAAGAATGTGTAAATAGTTCCCACATCATGCAAACTGTTTTTACATGTAGGTAAGCACACAAAGAAAATCACATGTGGCTGTTGGAGCTCTCACAACCTTCTGGCATTAGGCAGTGAAGACCGCAGCATAACAATCAGCAACCACGAGGGAGACACCATTCGCCAGGTACGAGCATCTGTCATCTGTCTGAGATCCTGTATTATCGGGTCTGCTGCAGACATATAGATAGCATAGATTGAAATGTTGTTTTCCGCTCTCTTTCTTGTCTTCAGACCTCTGTGAGAGCAGATCCTGCAGATGTTCAGTTCTCAGTGATGAAAACAGATGAGAGATCATCTCCAGGAGAAAGCACTGTATGTTGACATGCTCATTTTAGTTGATTTTTTTTTTTGTAATTATAGGTAGAGGTGAACAAATGAGCAAAGTCTTATATTATTTTGTGAGTAATTTCATATCACAGTAAAATTCAGATATTAATATTAACTATATATATATATATATATATATGTATATATGTGTGTGTGTGTGTGTGTGTGTATGTATATTGTATGTGTATAAATATATGTATAATATACTATAATTTTGGTAACACTTTACAGTAAGGTTCATTAGTTAACATAGTTTATTAGTTTACATGAATTAATAATGAACTTCACTTATACAACATTTCTTAATCTTGGTTAATGTTAATTGTAATTAACCATAATTTTATTTGAATATTTTTGTAATTATAATGCTGTGAATTAATTACTTAATGTAAGGTACTTCATCTTTTTGTTTTCTCTTTATTTTGAATTTTATGGATGCAAATAACGGTCTGACATTGCTGTACAAACAGAGAAACTAAACTTTCCCCATCTCTGTATTTTTTTATTATTTTATGAGTATGCAAATATTTCTACAGATTAACTAAATGATCTTTACCTTGCAGGTGAGTGTGGCTTTGGGTAAGAAGACGCTGTTTCTTTTTAACCTGAATGACCCCGATAACCCTATAGAACTGGCCTTCCAGCAGCGCTACGGCAACATCATCTCCTACCGCTGGTACAAACACACACACACACACACACACAGGTGTACTAAAATATGGGAGTGACTGTTTTAACTCTTTATCCATTGTGCTCAAAAAAGACATTAAAAACTGTTCCTTCAATTAATTTAGACATTTTGGATCAATTAAAAAATGTGCTAAATAAACAAAACTGATAATAAAAAAAAAACTTCCTGCTATTTTAGTTACTAATAATTATGGTACTTTTATAATTATTTATAATGTGCCTTTATTATTATAATAATACAAAAAAGTCAACTGAAACACAATGAGAAAAAAAGACTCTTTGTGTTATTGCTTTGTAATAATTGCTTATTGTGTTTTTCATATAGTGAACACATATTTTCCTTTCTGTCTGTAGGTATGGGGATGGCTATATCATGATTGGCTTTTCACATGGTTATTTTGTGGTAATTTCCACACATATCCGTGAGATTGGCCAAGAGTTGTTTCAAGCCCACAATCATAAAGACAGCCTGACTAGCATCGCCATCTCACAGTCACTAAACAAGGCTGCTTCCTGTGGCGACAACTGGTAAGTGTTTATTGGTATCAAAGACGGTGCACTTATATTACTGTGAATGGGAGAAAGTGCCACGCGCAATATGGCGGAATAAGTCCCGCCTTCTAAATAAAAGAGCCATTCGCAAAGTCACTGAGATGTGCGCTAATGACTGCACATGTGCATTTGCTGCAATCTACTACAACGACTCTTCCTCTTCTCTAAAGCAGCTTAACATGTACATTTTAGGGTTATTGATGTCACTAACCTGGGAAGAAGCTCGTTGTAGTCCCTAAACAGCAAATACTTTAAAAAAAAAATCTCCCTTTGCATTTGAGCATAACTTTGCAGATGTTGTTTATGCTCGTCCAGTCATGACAGTTTCATCCATCATTCTCACTGAACATGAAATTTTCTTTATGTGCTATAAGATAACACTATTTTATCTCTTTGTGAGTATTAAGATTCATGACCTTACTGATCTGAAGGAGATGTATGCTATAGTTACACTGGATGAGGAGACCAAAGGTATGAAGTAATTTCTGAGACATATTGATGCACTGTGTATATGTGCAAAAACATTTGTTCTCTCTGAATTGTGCATATTCAGTGAACACTCCGCATACATGTCTTTCTCAGGCCTTGATCAGATGTGTTGGACTGATGATGGGCAGCTGTTAGCGGTGTCTTCTCAGCAGGGTACTTTGCATGTCTTCCTCACCAAGCTGCCCATATTGGGAGACAGCAGTGGCACTAGAATTGCATATCTTACATCCCTGTTGGAGGTTACCGTCGCTAACCATGTGGAAGGGGTGAGGAGACGACACAAAGACATTTACATTTAAATGCAAAATATCAGTTACTCGTAATACACATGCTCACAAAGTATCACTATAACTATTAGTGACCTTTTTCCAAGCTCGTAATGCTAAATACTAAACATGTATGTAACATATCTAGCATTGTTTGCATTATAAACGTGTATGATACTGCAAATTTACATTTACATTTAGTCATTTAGCTGACGCTTTTATCCAAAGCGACTTACAAGTGAGGAAAACAAACAAGCGATTCTTCATGAATTGGCAAATAACACAGGAAGTGCTCACAATACAACTTTCATACATTGCTCAGTACCATAAGCTAGAGTAGGAAGGGAAAAGAGAAGGAAAGATTTTTTTTTTTAATGCAAATTGTGCAACTTGTTGAAAAAAGCAATCAGAATTACGTTTTTCACTGGTACTAGAGCTGCATGATTTAGGATAAATTGAGAATCACGTTTTTTTTTTTTTTTTTTTTTTTAAATATTAACGAGTTTTAGATAAAATGTTAGTTGCTGGAGTCTATTTAAAAAAAATAATAATCTGAATTAATAATTAAAAAAATTGTTTTGAATGAATGATTCAATGACTCACTCATAAATACTTCTTCTGTGTCCCAGTTCGCCTATTTATGCTATGCATTCAAAATAAGTAGTTTTTGTGTGACGAAACAGTACATTTGAGTGTGTATCAGAATATTAAGTAAGCTTTGGAGCACTTCTTATTCTTTACTTCTTTATAATCGCATCTTGCATCACGCATTTTAAACACTTTTTTCGTGTTTGTAGTTTTAATCGAATCCTCATCCAACACGCAGTGGGTTGTGGGCAATATTAGCCATTAGAGTGTGGACAGATATGCACTTCAAATTCTAAAAAAAATAGATGGCCATCTGGGTATCTTTGGAATACTCATTTCAACATGACGATGTGGGACACACTAATTCTAATTTCGAGTACTATTTAGGATGGCTAGTACACAAATTGAGACAGCATTCACTTGTTTCATTATGAATGAATCCATGTTTTTGAACAAATCTCTTGAATGAATGATTCAGTAGATATAGCCAAATTGTTGTCATTTAGGAATAACATCGGATGGGTGTTTGAATCGAGATTGTGATGTTTGAAGGATTAATAATGAACCTCTACCTGGTACACGACGGACTGGTTAAAAAAAATCCCTAAGATTTTTGTTGAAAGAAGGACCTGAGCCTCTGAACCACCCTGAGCTAACATAGCAACTACCTAGCAACACCCTTAGAACAACTCAGAAGATCTTAAAGGTCTGTTCACGTGAGCTGCACGACGCATGTGCGTGATGCTGACACAGGAGCCGGCCAATACTGAGCGGACTAACCCTTTAACAACTGAATAACAATGCTCTCGCAACTACCCACAACACCCTACCATTTGGTGGTTTTGCCAGAATGTTTTTTTTTTCCATAAAATGTACAAATATAGTTTATAGATGGCATTTTATCTCGTCTTAGGAGTCCCCCGTTGCTATGGCAGTGGAGGTGGAGCCTAGTTTCATAGCTGTGGGACCATATCATGTTGCTGTTGGTATGAATAACAGAGCATGGTTTTATGCATTAGGAGATGATGGTAAGTGAGGAACAGTGTGAAAAAAAGGAAATATTCTGACTTGTAGCAGTAACTTTATTTACACTTAAGTGTGCATGTGTGTGTTTCAGGTGTGGAGCGTGTAAAAGACACTGAGTATTTGGGGACAGTGGCCAGTATGTGCCTGAACTGTGACTATGCTGCTGCCCTGTTTGAGGGGAAAGTCCAGTTGCATGTGGTAAGAAGACAATCATGTTTTAAAAAAAAAATATATGACTGTCAGCTTTTTCTGCTTACTTTTTTTTTTTTAATGTGTGTATGAAAGATTGATGGAGATGAGCAGGTTGTTCAGGAGGACAGACAGACTAAACTGTTTCCGGAGCCCGATCAGAAATACCGCATCATCAGTCATGCTCTCACCTCTGAGTTTCTGTATTATGGGACTGATGTGAGTCATTCACAAATACATCTTTTTTACCTTTTTTATCCTTACCTCATTTTATTAAATGTATAGTTATGGTTCTGGATGCTGTTTGGTTTGTGCTGAAACACATACTTAATTTTTTACTATTCGGCAAAAGCAATACAGTAAATTAATAGTAAGATCGTAAAACTAATCCGTATGACTTGAGCAGTTTAGTCCATCAACTCACACATCAGTTGTTGTAAACGGAAGCTCAAGCATGTTTGCTTGAGTCATGCGAGAACCAATGAGGTTCATTCTCATGTGTTATGCAGCATGTCTGAGCTTCCGGAAGAGGTTTGTTCTCGTGCATCAATCAGTTTAGGTTGAGATTTTGTTTATGTTAGCTAATCAATGTTTATATAATAATTATAAAATGTGAATATAAGCCTGAATTCAATCTGTTCATCATTAAAGCGATTAAGTCTCTTCAGAAAGTTTGGGCTAAGCCGTTCAATTCATATGGATTAGTTATGTGATCTCTTAATATAATTTTTGAAGCATGAAAGTGGTAGCTGTTTATGAAGCACTCAGATTTCATCAGAAAAGATGAAGATGGGTTCCGAAGATGAACGAAAATGACGGGTTTGGATGAGTAATTAATGACAGAATTTTATTTTTTCAGTGAGCTAACCCTTTAATATATTAAAAACATTTTAACTTTACTATGTATTAAGAGAACGTAAACAGTTGGGGGAAAAAATCTGTGTGTAATCTAATGTGTAACATTATATTAGATCTGTGCATCAGGTCTTAACATAAACCTTCTGCTGTCTGTGTAATAATGTTAATACGACACAAAAGAAAGAGATAATCACTCACTGCTCTAGACTCAATAACTTTTGTAGCTTTAAATATAATCCGTTTGTTTGTAATTAATGCATTTAAAGACAGCTATCATTTTTACATTTGATTATTCGGTTTCTGTTTTATTTCCTACTTGAATGCTTCTTTTGAAATAGATTTAATTAGTTGTTCTACTGTTTGTTATTTACATCTTTGTTCTTAGTCCTCTCAAAGATAAAATAACAAAAATAACTATATTGTAATTATTGATATCAAACATTAATCATTACTTTCTGAAACATAATCAGATTCACACCTCTAGTAAATAATATATTATAGTTTTGCTGGTTATATAGGGTATATTATATGCAGGATTAAGCTGCAGGATGCTTATTAAAATAACATTTTAATGAAAGTGTATGTCTTTAATATTTTGTAATTTGATAAAAGCAATAAGGCACTCAAGTGTGAGTAATGGGAACCCTTTACTGTGACTCTGTTCATGATATACATGACCTTTTGTACCGTATTACCTAAATGTATCATTCTTTGTGTTTTCTTATTAACTTACATTTTTCTCTCTCTTTCATTTTATAGACCGGATTGATTCAGTGTTTCTATTTTGAGGACTGGCAGAGTGTGAATGAACATCGCCACACAGTGGGTGTACGCAAAGTCTTTCCCGACCCCAATGGAACACGTCTCGTTTTTATTGATGAAAAAAGTGACGGCTTCCTATACTGTCCGGTACATGCAAACAAACACGTTTCCACTCTTAAAAGGGTAGTTCACGCAACAACAACAACAAAAAATAATTCTGTCATCATTTACACACCATCATGTTGTTCCAAACCTGTATAAATTTCTTTCTTCTATGGAACACAAAAGAAGATATTTTGGAGAACTCAGGTAGCCAAGAGTTTTGGCACACATTTTCCAGAATATTTTATTTTGTGCTCCGAAGAAGAAAGAAAGTCAAGTAAGTTTGGAATGACACGAGGGTGAGTAAATGATGGCAGAATTTTTGTTTTTGGTGGAGTATCGCCTTAAAGCTGCTGTCTGTAACCTCTTTGTCACCATCTCTGTTTGAAATCTGAAATTGCATTTATTTGTGGAATTATAATCTTTACATGAGTTCCTAAGCACAGATGGCTCTCATGTTTTGAACAGTGTGTGGCTGTCAGTCACCACATCGGTGGAGACTGTACTTCGGAATCACAGATTGTAGTCTTGGAAGTATGACCAAAATAAGAATTTTCACGAGAAAATGTCTTCTGAAAAAGTAACGAATCTGGCACTTTTTTTCTGACCAACTGAGAAAAAAAAAAAAAGAAAAAAAACATTAAATATCCCTGCCAATGGTGATTGAATCTAACGATCACTTAGCTCATATTACATCAAACCGTGCAAATTATTATTATTGAAAACAATTATACATTGTTCTCAAATTGTTAATGTTATCAAAACCAGCATTGCATAACTACGTGTATTAGTGTTACCTGTAGAATTCAGTTTCTGTACAGTCCAATCTCTAATTGTCCATTTGTCATACCATACAATCCGTCATTTAAAATAAGTTAAATTATTCCAGCTGCTGTGAGAAAAGACTATAAATGATACACCACCTTGTGAATCGGGCTAAGGTAAGGAGATAGTTTTGAACACTGGCGGGCTACTTGCTGAAATTGATTTTTGGATCATTTTTTAACCAAAAAAAGTTATTAACTGCAGCTTTAAAGACCAGCAGAAAATATGACACTGCCGAGAGGCCAATGACAAACTTTAAACTAAGTGACATCTGTTTTTTTTCCTGTAGGTGAATGATTCAGTGCTTGAGATCCCAGATTTCTCTCCTGCCATTAAAGGGGTGTTGTGGGAAAACTGGATCAGCAATAAGGGTGTGTTTGTGGCGTATGAGGAGGACAAAGTCTACACATATGCCTTCCACAAAGACACCATACAGGGTAAAACTAAAAAGCATTAATAGTTATGGGAATTGTAATATTTGTTCCAATTTCATGTAATGATTACAGATACTAATGGTTCTGGTAGACATTCTTTTTGTCATTTTTTTGAGGAAGTATAGAAAGTGAATTTCAACAGAACATTAATGGGATGTGCACATCTGGACGTAGTTTGATTATTTTTTTAATTGCAAGAAATCTTAGAAAGATGATCAGCTGAAAAAAATAAAATGCGCTCATCACTATCTTGACAATTATACATAAAATTTGTTCATTACAGTAACAGTGGAAGAATTCAAATGCTCCTGAACTTTGTTTAAACATATGTTTAAAAATTCTTTTTAAAACATTCTCGATTCCCATTCCTAATCATCAGTGCCTTGTAATAGACATTTTGTATTATCTGGGCATTGGAGCCAAATAGAGTGCTACTAAATTTTCGTTAGTAGTGTGTATTTATATGTGTTTATTTTCTAGGCTCTAAAGTGATTCTAGTAGGTGCCACCAAGTTGCCATTTTCCCATAAGCCCTTACTGTTGCATAATGGGGAGCTGACATGTCAAACCCAGAGTGGGAAGATTAACAGTGTGGTTTTAAACACACATTCATTCCTCAACAACCCACATAGTGACACCAGCAAAGACAAACTCCAGTCATTACTGCAACAGGCCATCATGCTAAAAAGGTACTCTCATGCTACATTAGTTTGATATGGTAGTTTATTGTGCATTCTTAACTACTCCACATCAAGCCAAATAATACAAACCTAAATGCTTCTAAAAGCAGGGTTGTTAAATGTGTCAATGATTGTGTCATTGAAGTATCAGTGATTGCATCAGGTTCACTTGATTTCTTCAGCAATGTTCTGAACTCTGTCAAATGTTTGTGTGCAGGTTTTCTGATGCGTGGAATACCTGTAAAGCTCTGAACAGAACCGAGGCCTGGGGTGAGCTGGGCAGGGCGTGTCTGCACCACATGGAGGTGGAACTGGCCATTAGAGTATACCGCATGATGGGAAATGTCGGCATGGTCATGTCCCTAGAGGACATCAAGGTGTGACCCTGTCACTAGCTCTGTTCCAAAACGTAATGTACTGCCTTAGTAGGCAGCAGTTTAAAGTATAAATCACCATATCTATTTTTTTTATCTTATTGTGCACAATTTATCCATGTGAATATAATTTTTTTTTCTATAACTTGTAATCAAAACGCCATAAACTGATCTTTCATTTTACGTTTAATAATTTAGCACTTTTAACCTATACCCAGTTTGTCTAGCACAGTACACGTAGCAAGTTGTCTTTTTTTTTTTTTTTTTTAAGATGCATAGAATACTAAGTGTTAGCATTAATGTGATAAGTGTTAATGTGACAGCCATTTCTTGAAAATAGCAGCTCTGGTTGAGTTAGGCAGATCATTCCACTGGCTTGGAATAGTCGAGGTGAAAGTGATTTTGTGCTTCTTTGGGATGACACCACAAGGCGCAATTCACTTGCAGAACGCAAGGTTCTGGAGGGCACATAGTTGTGAAGTAGTGAGTTTAGGTATAGGGATGCAGAGCCAGTGGTTGTTCTGTAGGCAAACATCAGTGCCTTGAATTTTATGCGAGTGGCAATTGGCAAACAGTGCAAGTTTATGAGGAGAAGTGTGACGTGCACTCTCTTCGACTCTTTAAAGACCACTCTTGCTGCAGTATTCTGGATCAGTTGCAGAGGTTTGACAGTGCATGCTGGAAAGCTTGCCAAGAGAGCATTACAGTAGTCCAGTCGGGATAGAACAAGAGCTTGGACAAGGAGTTGTATAGCAGGCTTTGACAGAAAGTGCCTGATCTACCTCATGTTGTGTAAGGCAATTCAGCAGGACTGGGCAGTTCTAGCACTGTGGTCTGTGTTTAGTATCATCGATCACAAATCCAAGGTTCCTAGCTGTCCTGGATGGAATTATCGTTGTCATACCTAGCTGAATGGAGAAGTTGTGATGAAGTGTTGGGTTGGCTGAGACCACAAGCAGTTCTGTCTTTGCAAGGTTGAGTTGAATGTGATGGTCCTTCATCCAGTAATAAATGTAAAAAGGAAATACTTGTAAAGCACATATGCTTATTTTAATTAACACTTTATTAAAATAAAAAGGTGGACCTCAGATATGGACCTCAGATAATATGAGCTAACAATCAACAGTTGTTGTTTTTTTATTACCTAATGTTAGATAATGCTTTAACTAACTAATGGAGGTCATTGTAAAGTTTTACCAAAAATGTAATTAATATAAAAAGTGTGTGTTTTAGGTTTATTTATTATTAATTATTTTATTGCGTGTATTGAAATCAATGTTGAGTATCCTGTGCATATTGTAATAGGAACTCTTTTAAATGACATACAGTATAACGTTCTAAATCAAGCCTTTTATAAGGTTCTATTTCAGTTAGGATGTTGCCATAGAAAGAAGCAGCCTTTGGAACAGAGAAAATGTGTGTCTGGGTTACAGAAGAAGTTTGAACTCTTTTACACACAGTGTTGTTCCTCAACTGTGTCTGCAGGGAATAGAGGATCAAAATTTGCTGGCTGGTCATTTAGCCATGTTCTGCAACGACTACAACCGAGCCCAGGACCTGTATCTGACATCTTCGTACCCCATGGCAGCCCTGGAGGTAAAACAGGCATGCACACACATGCATGAATATGCACATGTATGCACATGTAGGTATAAACTGTACGTTTAGACTTCCGAAGTCCCATTGACTATTGTAGCTGCTGTGTGTGTGTGTAGATGCGAAGGGACCTGCAACATTGGGACAGTGCGTTACAGCTGGCTAAAAGATTGGACCCTGATGAGATTCCATTCATTTCTAAAGAATATGCCATACAGCTGGAGTTTGTGTAAGTCAATTACATTACATTAGTTAATAATTACATCTAAAACACATTTTTTGGGACACATCACATACACATTTCCCTGCACCTGATTATGAGTGACATGGACTTGTTTTTTATATTTGATGGATTTGAAAGGATCAGTTTCTGGTTTTATTTTGTAGAAACCATGGAAACACCAAAGAAGTTTTAATATATCACATGTTTTATTACACAAGGCAACGTGTGTTTTGATACATTTATAGACAAAAAACTAATCATTGTTAGTTTTATTGGGATTTTTATTGTCGCAATAAGGCGGGATCCATTTAATAATTTTAATAATTAGAATAATTTACAATCTATTATATTATTGTATCCTGGTAATGTACAAAAATACTGAGCTACAAAGTATCTGCCAATATAAAGTATAGATAGCATCTAATTAGGCTTCTATTTACTCTTATCAAAACATTCCTTCACTGTCAGAAACCGAAACATACTGTATCCAGTCTGTATCCAGTGTAGATAGTCACAACGCTATCCATCCAGTGTAGGAAAATGTCAGCTGTTAAAGTCATGAAATCAAAATTCACCCCATTTACTTTGTTAGTGCGCAATACTAGTCCTGTGGTATACAATTAATCAATCTTTGCAAGTTAATAAACAGAAAAAGAAATTGAATTTAAGTCATTTAAACAAAATCTGAAAATTTGGAGAGGAGGTGTGCTAAAATAAACCCCTGCCCTCTATTTAATATTTCATTTCATTGGAAATATGTAACAACACTGAAGTAAAGTCAGTTGCATCTTCTGGTTCACAGGGACTTTAAGACTCAACGTCTTGCTCTAGAGACAGTAATATGCAAATTTATATAGGTGATGTCACAGATCCCGCAATATCAAAACGAGACATTTTTGGAGCTTGATTAAATAAATGCTTTGTTTAAAATGAGGAGAAAGTTTGAAGCTATGAAAATGGCAAGATGTGTTAATGGTACAAAAACCTCTTATATGACAAAAGATCAAGGCAAATTTGATTTCTCATGTTATGTCCACTTTAGCGTCCCTGACAGTCTCTGTAGTCCCATTGAACCATGTGTTAGCATACCGCCTTTTTCAAATCCAGTAAAAACTAGAAAATCACTAGGGAGGATTACTTAGTGTTTTATGGTGTAAAATAAAGCATCAAAATATCTTGAGCTTGTGTTAACCACAGACTCTATTTCAGAGATTTAAACAAAAACCTATCCCCCCCCCATTAGTTGCATCTGAACTATATACTTATGCACTGTCTACTCAACTGTGTGAATTTTATAAGATTATTTTAAGAGTCTTATAGTCCCTCTCGCTCTGCTATATAATACGTTAAGCTGCAACATCCGAGTGCATAAAGTGTCCAACATTCCACACTTTGTTTTTGTTTTTTTCAGTTAATTAAGTGCATCGTCTGGGTTTTTAAAGTGCACCTTTTCCTTTTTGGAAATTTCAGTAAACACAATACTCAACGCACTATTTATACGGCATGGAATAGAGCACAAGTACGCGATTTGGGATGTACCTACTGACTTCAGGAAGACTTAGACAACAATTACTAAAATGATAACTCGTTTCACGGTTTTGGCGTACAAAAATATGTTATCCCTCTACAGGACTCTATTGCTGATGTAATGTCATATGTTTTTGTGTCTCCCTCTAGTGGAGATTATGTGAATGCACTGGCACACTATGAGAAAGGCATAACAGGAAACAACAAGGTAAGTGTCTGCGTGTTTGTCAAATGATGATAGACAACTTAAAAGGAAATTCTCATCCAGAAGTGAAACATTTGTTATCATTTACACATTTACAAAGTCATCAGACTGTCTTTCTTTCATGGAACAGAAAAAGATCAGTGAATGGGGTGACCATGGGCTGTCAAGTTCCAAAAATTACAAAAAACTGCAAAAATGTCCACTTCTGCACTATATTCTAAGTCTTCTGAAGCCATACAATAGCTTTTTCAAGAATTAAATTTTAGAGTCATGGAAGAAGAAAAGATTTTCTATGAATAACAACTGAAGTGACATGATTTTATTCACGTATCTAGAACCATCAGCATAAACAGTAGATCCTAATGTGTGTGTGTGTGTGTGTTTGTAGTTCCAGGATCACGATGAGAGCTGTCTAGCAGGAGTGGCTCGTATGTCCATTCGAATGGGGGACATTCGTAGAGGAGCCAACCAGGCTATCAAACACCCAAGCAGAACTCTGAAGAAAGACTGTGGAGCCATTCTTGAAAGCATGAAGGTGTGTGTGTTCATTAAGCCCAAAATATACTTAATTTTTGCACAGTTGTACGCATAGCCTTTCAACGTATACTCCATTTGAAATGCACGCTTACAAAGGCGGTTGATGCATGCGCATTACGACAACTTGCACTCCTTCCATTGAGCGTCTTTTTATAGCCCTTAAATATGTCGTTAAGATATTTACACATCTTTATAATCTTTTAGGCTAGGAGTACAAATACAGGTTCTCTCTAACCTCATTGCAGAATCTCTCATTCACATAGCCATCCATTGTTGTTGTAGTTTGCACATGTTTCTGTCTCTTCTGTTTATTTAGTTTTTTTTTTCTTCAACTACCTTGTGAATCAGTGGCCCTCGGGCACTGTTGCCACCTTGTGAACGAACTAATTAATGCAAAAAAATTCAATGCGCATGTGCGAAAAATCGGGCTGTGTGCCTACAGTATGCGGATGTTCTCGTCATGCACACGGTACAAGGACCCTCGCCCATGTTTAAAAAGTGAAGTATACTTTGGGCTTTGACATACAAATCACTCGCGTTTGCTCTGTTAGAGAGCAGTTAGTGAAAGTTTTTAGATTTTCTTATTGGCTGAATGATTTTGTGTGCAGCAATATTCAGAAGCGGCTCAGCTGTATGAGAAAGGCCAGTACTATGACAAAGCTGCCTCCGTCTACATACGCTGCAAAAACTGGTAACACAACTTCACAACTGTAAATAACAGTGTACATCACAGATTTGAATGTTGTACTATGGAAATAATATTGTGATTTGTAAAAATTTGTAACTAATATTGATCTCTAATCTCTTAATGTAAGGGCAAAGGTGGGCGAGCTCCTGCCCCATGTGACTTCCCCGAAGATTCACCTGCAGTATGCTAAGGCAAAGGAGGCTGATGGCAAGTATGTACCAAATCCAGTGCAGTCAAGACCCACTTTATATTATGTATTGATTTACAGAGGTCACTTCATACTATTATTATTATCATTATTTATTGATTTATTGGTTTGGTTATTTTAAAGATTTTTCACCAAAAATGAGGAATACATTTCCATATTTCTCCCATTTTTAATATGAATTAACCATTTCCCACCCTTTAAGTGACCATTACAATTATTTGTTTTCATTGTTGTGAATGTTTAGTAGTACAGACTGTTCACATGTGAAATGAGATACAGCAATGTGTTAAGCTTTTTCAAGCATTTTTGCTAAATGTTTATTTATTTATTTATTTGTGTATTTACGGGTTTTTTTTCCTCCAGAAAAGTATGGAATGTGTTTTTCAGATCAGCTTATTAAATGGTCCTCTGGGGAGGCATGTTTGTCCTCTGGGGGGAATGTTTCCTGGATGTTTATCCTGGAAAATGTGCCTCCTCATGTTATGAACATTATCATAAAACCACATTCAAGAAACAAACAAGAAACGCCAACATCCCCTGAATTGCCAATTTCCAAATTTTGTGCATGTTTGTGTTTAGATATAAAGAGGCAGCAATGGCTTATGAAAGTGCACGAGACTGGGACAACGTAGTTCGGATCCTGCTGGAGCATCTTAACAACCCTGAGGAGGCTGTCCGCATTGTACGAGAAACTCAGTCCATTGAAGGAGCTAAAATGGTAGCCAGGTCAGTAAAGAGAGCTGCCTCAAATCTGTGTGCCTAGGAAATTAAATGCTAACTTTTCTTCTTTTATAAAATGTATTCTCAACAACTGAAAGAGATTTTTTTTTTTTTCCAGTTTGCATTGAACATCTCCCCTTATTTCAAGTTCTTTGCTCATCTTGATGTTCTGTTAGTGTGATTAAATTTTCTGTGACTGCACAGGTTTTTCTTGCGTCTGAGTGATTACGGCTCAGCGATCCAGTTCCTGGTTTTGTCACGTTGCAGCGATGAAGCTTTTCAGCTCGCCCAGCAGCACGGGCAGATGGAGGTCTATGCTGACATCATCGGTGAGCTCTCTGATTATCTCACACTTGGGTCATTCCTACAGTACATTATAAGTCTTGATAAAATATTAAACTCACATTTTTTCATAATTCATAATTTTTCACCATAATTAAGTGACGATATATGTGTTTTTATATCATGTGACTACTTTGGTTTACACTGATGGAAAAAAAAGTTTAAGAAATATTCTAGGTTACTTTTTTTCTGTAATCAAAATGTTTCAAACACATCATGTGTTCTTGGGAATATAGTTTTAATTGGTAACTAATACATAGGTTTTCTTATGTACTCTTCAGGACTTTCCATTCTGTTAATCTTTTGTAAAATCCCTTTAGTTAAAGCTGCAGTCCTTAACTTTTTTTGGTTAAATTAGATCTAAAATCAATTTTTTAGCAAGTAGATAACCAGCCAGTGTTAAAAATGATCTCCTTACCTTAGTCCGATTCCTAACGGTGAGCTTGTAATAATGTTTTCTAATGTGGGTGGTGGGTTTCTGTGGGAAATTCGAGCATGTGTCATTTCGTCACATCTGTTTACATAAAGAAGGAGTCCCAGCTAGTAGGCTATATCATTTGAGGATGCTGCAGGCGGCAAATTATTTATAGCCTTTTCTCACAGCAGCTGGAATAATTAAACATATTATTTTGATGGCGGTATATAATCCAGAAAGGTCCAAATGACATCAGTGACAACTGGAGATTCACCCGTAGTCAAAAGCAAACTGTGGACTATGAAGTGGCTAAAACAATTGAAGTCTACAGGTAATGCTAGTACACACTAAATACACAGTCACGCAATGCTGATGTTGTTAACATTAACAATTTGAGAACAAAGTATAACAATAATAATAATTTGCACGGTTTCACGATCCGAGCTAAGCGATCATTAGATTTAATCACCATTGGCAGTGAGATTTATTGTAAAGCTTTTTTTCCTCAGTTGTTCACAACAAAAGTGGCAGATTTGTTACTTACTTGTTCAGATTACGTTTTCCGGTGAAAATTCTTATTTTGGTCATACTTGGTAAGACGTAGTACAGTTTCCACACCGATGTGGTGACTGACAGCAAACATTAGATTCATCCGTGCCGAGGCACAACCCACGTAAAGATGATAATTCTGAAAATAACTGCAATTGCAGGTTTCAAACAGAGATGGCGGCAAAGAGGCAAAATTTACGGACTGCAGCTTTAATAAAGCCAAAGAAGGCACATCTTTTTCAAAAGCTAGGTTAAAAAATATTCAAATTCAGTTCACTTTGACACCCTCATGTAAACTCTCAATCCTTCACTTAGCAATGACTTACTTATCTCTTTATTTTCATTCTGTTCGTTTTCTTATCAAGTTATAGAGGTGCTTCATAACAGGAATGACCTAGACCATTTAACTACACAGCACATAATTACAGTACAAATTTATCCAAATTGTATTTGGATACATATAAGTTCCATATGTCAATTTTCACGCTATGAGCATCTGTCCAGGTTCAGAGGCTACAACAGAGGACTATCAGAGCATAGCGCTGTATTTTGAGGGGGAAAAGAATCATCTTCAGGCTGGGAAATTCTTTCAGAAGTGTGGACAATACAGCAGGGTATGTGTGTGCTGTTAGACTCCTTTACCTCTTTCCTTCCCATGCCTTAGCTCACTCCCTCTGTCTCTCAAACTCTCACGTTTAGTCACACTTGGCTGCCCCTCTCTCTTTGCTCATTATCTCCAGAGGGATTCTTTACTCAACTGACTGTGCTAATTACCTTGGTCATTATTATTAATATATTTGGATCTGTCTGTCCGCATACAGGCGCTGAAGCACTTTTTGAAATGTCCTAGTTCTGATGACAGTTTGGCCATAGAGATGGCCATTGAGACGGTGAGTACAGCTGGGGAGCAATTCATTCACGCTTTACTACTTACAATTCACATCATTTATCATCATTTATATATATATATATATATATATATCACTATTTCTGCTCAAAATACTGTTGATATTGATCATAATTCAGAAGAAGTCTGTGAAATTGAGAAAAGAATAGAGTTATAACCCAGAGAGCGATCATATCGCCAGATCTCTGTTTGTATGCATCACAGAATTCAGAATCAAGGTGTTTGGTAAAAATGGTGATGGTGATTATATCTAGTTGTAGAAGTTGTTGCTAAAAAATTGTTGTGATGATGATTTTAGCATTGTCTGTTTAACAGGTAGGTGAAGCAAAGGATGAAGCTCTAACCAATCAGCTCATTGATTATCTGATGGGCGAAAGTGACGGAATGCCAAAGGTATTGAAAACATAACAGATCAAATTGAAACTAAAATGTAACATTAATTGGAACTCGTTTCTTTGAATTGGAATTTTCCTCCAGTAAATATAGCTAATTTTAACTCATTAAAATGTTTTTTAAAGAAATTGACCATTTTATTCAGAAAGGATGCAACAAATTGAGCAAAGGTTACAGTAAAGAGTTTTACTTTGTTGCAAATCTATTTCAAATAGATGCTGTTCTTTTGAGCTTTTTGTTCATAAAATAATCCTGAAAAAAATGTACCATGGTTTGCACAAAAATATTAAACAGCACAAGTGTTTTTAACATTGATAATATTAAGCAATTATACTAAATCAGCATATTAGAATGATTTCTGAAGTGTCATGTGACACTTAAAGACTAGAGTAATGGCTGCTGAAATTACATTTAAAGTACATCAAACAGAATTATTTTACATTGTAGTAATATTTCAAATAATTACTATTTTATTGTATTTTTGAGCAAATAAGAGACTTCTTTCAAAAACATTAAAAATCTTTTTGACTCCGAACTTTTGAACAGTAGTTGCTAGATTTGTTTCCTGTATGTTTCATTACCCCACTGGATTCATCACCACTCCTTGCACCAGGACTTGATTTCCACTGGATAGAATAATACCTTTCAACAATACTTGATTAAATTATAATAAATATGAGGATTATCTAGGGTCTCCAGAGAGCTCTAACATTGACTTTCACGTCATCATTTATTGTCAGTTTTTTATTGTCTCCTCTTTTAAAATTTGTGAGCATTGAACCCTTTAAGTGCCTGTATTTAAAACGAGCATATATTGATTTTGCGATTACGTTCTGTAAATATTTTGTAACTCTCGTTGTCTGGTGCCTGTTGTCCTTACACTCATCATTTCTCTCTCTCTTGCGTCTCACTGCATGTGTGTAGTCTCTTGCCGTGAGTAGCTCATTGCATCTGCTGATAACTTCCCCTTGTGGTGACCCAGCAGAAGGCCCTTCTGTGTGTGTCTGTGTGCAATTGTGAAAGAGTGTTTGTAGAGTAAAGTTCTTCTCCTTTATTACTTCGTATTCTGACTGTGGGTGTTGGTGTTGTAGTTTTTCAGTTAGTCCCACTCAAAAATGAAATTTCTGTCATTAAATACTCACCCTTATGTCATTCCAAACCCGTAAGACCTTCGTTCACCTTCGGAACGCAAATGAAGATATTTTTGATGAAATCCAAGAGGTATATGAACCACACATAGGCAGCAACGTCATTTCATCACCTTTCAACGCTGTTATTCTCCTACGCCGTTTACGTTGTAGACACAGTGCAGCGCTTCAAGGTTCTACATCAGAACTGCGACTCAGTATTGGCCGATGCTGTGGGAAGCATGACGCATACATGTGATGTTCATGCAGATGCCGGCCATTGATGAGTCCACATTCTGACATAGAACCCGGAAGCGCTGCTCTGTGTCTACAACGTAAACAGCGCAGGAGAATGCCAGGGAAGAGAAGAAATTGTTGAATAAAGTCATTATTTTTGTTTTGTTTTTGTCGCTTCATATCATTGGGGTTGAACCACTATTTTGATATTTTAACAATGCATATGTGTTCTGAAGATGAACGAAGGTCTTAGGGCTTTGAAACGCCATGAGGGTGAGTAATTAATGACAGAAATTTTGTTTTTGAGTGAACTAACCCTATAAACTGTATATGTTTGAATATGGTTTGATTCAGTCCAAATCATTTTGTATAGATGTTGGATGGTCTACTGTTTACGATACTGGTATTTAACGTCAGCAGCGTGATCAGTAATATTATATCAACTAGATCAGATTTGTTCTTTGTTCTGCTCTTTCCTAGGATGCAAAATATCTTTTCCGGTTATACATGGCTCTGAAACAGTACAGAGAGGCAGCGAGAACGGCTATTATAATCGCAAGGGAGGAGCAATCTGCAGGTCTGATTTCAGTGCTTTTTGATCATTTTGTATAGGATTACAATGTTATTTTATTAAACAGATTGTCATTCAATGTTGTTGCCGTCAATGCAATTTTTATTTTGGAGCATATTGCACCTTTACCTGATTTATATAATTCTTAACAACTCCAACCAAGTGCTAAAACAATCCAGACACTTTTTGTAAATAAGAAGACATAATACATTCTTAGGGAATTCCCACCTTGTGATTTTTGTGAAGCACACTTATTTGTGTGTGTGTTGTAGGAAACTACAGGAATGCCCATGATGTTTTGTTCAGCATGTATGCTGAGCTTCAGACACAGCACATCAAGATCCCAGCAGAGATGGCCACAAACCTCATGATCCTGCACAGCTACATACTAGTGAAGGTGGGAAACGCGTTTACACAAACGGGACTGTGGACGATCACGCATATTATTTGAAGTAAAATAGTGAAAAATACAATGTCACTGTTACAACATTTGTTCTTTACATTTTATGTAGATGGCCCAAAAGTAAAAGAATGAATAGTGTTGCAGTATATTGCAAAAATAGCAAACCAGTTGGTTCAAAATTATTATTATTATTTTTTATTCAGCAATGACTTATTAAATTGATCAAAAGTGACAGTGAAGATTTTCACATTGTTATAAAACTTTCCATTCATCAAAGAATCCTAAAAAAGACACAAAAATTAAGCAACACAACTGTTTTCAACACTGACAATAAGAAATGTTTCTTTAGCAGCTAATCAGCATATTAGAATGATTTCTGAAGGATCATGTGACACTGAAGACTGGAGTAATGACTGTTAACAATTCAGCTTTGTCATCACATAAATAAATTACATTTTAAAATATAAAACGGTTATTTTAAATTGTAATAAAAGTTGACAATATTTCTGTGTTTTTTGTATTTGTATTAAATAAATTCAGCCTTGGTGAACATAAGACATTTAAAAAATCTTACTGACCCCAAATTTTTGAATGGTAGTGTGTATATATATATATATATATTTTCATTGTCATGTGTATGCGAAAAAAGATGTGCAAGAAAATCTTTTCCGTTTTTAGTACGTCGTTGTAGTGTAAACGTACCCCAAAAATGACCTACCTGTAGATACCAGTTGGTTGTGCATCACTTGATTGGATGTTTTGTACTTCAAATACTTTGAAATCCATTCATTTTAAATGTGGTTTAATTGACAAGAAGTGTTCAAATAAGGCCCCAATATATTTCATGTTTATTTAATGAAGAAAACTGAATAAACAAACAAACTTTTCTGTCAATGTCGGACATTCATATTCAACAGAAATCTGTTCATCTTTCTTCCCAGTTTTTCAAGTGAATCGATGTGGATGCGCTCATGAGTTATTTACTGTTCTGTGAAGTTGTAGATGTTTGTTTTTCATTCATTTTTCAGATCCATGTTAAAAGGGGAGATCATTTAAAGGGAGCAAGAATGCTTATCCGTGTGTCCAACAACATCAGCAAATTCCCATCCCGTGAGCCTCTCTCGTACACCCACGCACACATACCGCAGTACTGTTATGGCTGTCAGATCCACTCGATCTTTTCTTGTATCGAGAGGAGATGGCAACCTCTTAGTCTGTATGACTGGTTTAACTGTCAATAATGGATCACTTGCACTTGTAAGCTAATTTTATTTTCACCCTGACATCATTGAAATGCTGTAAGAGTTTTACGACAGTGATGAGTAATGAGCTGTTTCCACACAATAGCAGGTCTTCCTAAGCAATATGCCTTTTGAGCTAACATTGTAGGCTCTGGATCCACCTTTTATGTAGCATAAAGCTCTGTGTGTGTCTGTGTGTGTCTGTGTGTGTCTGTGTGTGTGTGTGTTTATGGCCTACAGACATTGTTCCCATCCTCACATCAGCGGTTATTGAATGTCATCGTGCTGGACTAAGGAACTCTGCCTTCAGTTTTGCCTCTATGTTAATGAGACCAGAGTATCGTAACAAGATTGACCTTAAATACAAGAAGAAAATAGAGGCCATGGTCCGGTAAGTCATACAAAAGAAACGTATAATGAATTGCGGCCATCGATAAGGTTGTTTATTGGCACGTGGTGTCTGTGTTGTTATAGAACTCAATTCTCTAAATAAATAAATTCATAATTGCAAATCAATTATGCAAAAATGGTAAAAGCCTTAAATAGGTCATGGCGTTGCACTGTTTCAGTGAATTGCACCATTATCCACAACAATTTTTAATTTTACAATTTTTTGTAGTTTTTTAAAGGATTCCTGATGATTTACTCACCCCCATGTCAGCCAAGATGTTTATGTCTTTTTTTTCTTCAGTCGAAAAGAAATTAAGGTTTTTGAGGGAAAACATTCCAGGATTTTTCTCCATATATTAGACTTCCACAGTTACCAGTGGGTCGAAGGTCCAAGCTTCAAAGCGCTCTACACAATCCCAGCCGAGGAATACGGGTCTTGTCTAGCCAAACCATCAGTCATTTTCTTAAAAAATAAAAATAAAAATCATTTTAACCACAAATGCTCGTCTTGCACCAGCTCTGCGATGTGCCACGCATTACACAATCACCTTCGAAAGGTCACTTGTGACATAAGCGGAAGTACCAAGCAAGTTTTTACAAAGCAATCGAGCAAAGACTAAGTCAAACGGCCTTTACAGAAAAAGTAAAACAATGATGTCAAACAATTTTGAAGTTAAAGGAGAAAATGAGACCGTTTTTCACCCTACCGCAGTTCTTCCGCCTACAATCACGCGTGACCTTTGCAACGTGATAACGTAATGCGTGGCGCACTGTTACCTGTTGAAGTCCACTATAAGGATAAAAATCCTAGAATGTTTTCGTCAAAAACCTCAATTTCTTTTCGACTGATATGGGGGTGAGTAAATTATCATGAAATTTTAATTCTGAAGTCAACTAATCCTTTAATACCACTAGAACAGTCCGTGGATTAACATAAGAAACTAAAATAATTATAATTAAGTTAAATTATTTTAAAATTGAAATTAAATTAAGTTTCCGAATTCCAGAAGTTTTAAGAGATGAACTGTTTCCAACAATTGAATTTACATGATTAATGTCATTCCTGATTTACTGGATAAGGATAAATTGTTATTGCTCACAGTAAAATATTTTAGAGCTTGACATAACTAGAAAAATGTATATATAAAACCTTAAAACTTTTAAAATTAGGCTATCTCATAGCCTAGTGGATTAAACTGGATTAAGATGGTTAGCAAACAACCATACAAAATACGTTGTACAAAAGTGGCACAACTGTTTATTGAATTTCTCTTCACCCTTAGATATTAGTCCTTTCTTTGTATTTATAATAATACATCAGAATCTCATTTTCATTATATTTATCTTCATACGATCATTCTGTCCATCTGTGAACTAGTTAATCCGAGGTACACTTCTTTGCACTTAATCAAATTGTTTGTTTCGTTTTTGCTTTCTGATGTTTTCTGTTTTTCTTCAGTCTGTTATACAGAAATATTTCTACCTCTAAACGACTGTAATATATGAACTTTCCTGCTGTTCCAAGTGACCCAATCACTGACCTTTTATTGTGTTTTCCATTAGTCGTCCAGATACTTCTGAGGTGGAGGAGGAGAGCTCACCCTGTCCCTACTGCGGATTCAGCCTCCCCGACTGTGAGCTGCTCTGTCCCGGCTGCAAAAACAGTCTGCCCTACTGTATCGCCACCGTGAGTACAGACAACTTAATCTACTGCATCACTGAACACAAGCAGCTCTTGCAACCTACAGCTTCAGTTCCACAGTGCAGACGTCACAGAGAACTCTTCCTCTGCCTGAAAAACACACCCTATTTTTACTTCCTCTCTAGGTGCAATATTTCATTCATGACTTGTCTGTGACCGTAATGAGAGGAATGACAATAAACTTGACTTGACCTTTAAGTGAGCAAATGCAGACACGCACAGTTACACAATCTGTCTGATAGATGTGTGTGTCATGTTTTTCAGGGTCGTCACTTGGTTAAGGAGGATTGGTGTGTCTGCCCACACTGTGATTTTCCTGCTCTCTACTCCCAATTCACCCAGTAAGTCTCATCCGTCCACGGTCCATCTATCCATCCACCTATCTTGTCACCTATCCATCCATTGATATTCTGTATTTGTATTTGTTTGTTCCAGGCTCTTAGAGACAGAGGCGGTTTGCCCCATGTGCTCTGACACTTTAAATGTCAGTGAGGTGAAAAAAGTGTTGGACTGCTCAAAATATCTGCAGAAGGACCAACTGGAGCACTGAGATCGAGAGAGCAAGAAAAGAGAAATGAAAGGGTAACGAGAGAAAAACATCTCTTATGTCTGAGACTAATGAAAATGCTTTGCGTTGATCTAATTTAATACATTTTTTAAAATTTTAAATGATGTAATGTAAGAAATAAAAATGAAATAGAATATAACATATATAATGTATATGTATGACGTTGTGTATTCTGTGGAATATAAAACAGATATTTTGAAGAACATTGGCAAACAAACAATTTTTGGTCCCATTGACATCCAAAAAACACTGAGACAAGATATCTTCGTTTATTATTTATCTTCGGAAGAAAGAAAGCCTTTTTCATTTTTGGGTGAACTATCCCTTTAAGTATTCCTTATTATTTGTTTTACATCATTTCAACACTTCTTTCTTTTACCTTTTTCAAAATTTCAAAAACATTGTTTTCTCAACTATACAGCACAGTTTCCAAAAGATATAGGTATATGTCAGAGACTACATCTTCTAGCAGTTATTTTTCCTTAATGAAATAACATTTTAATAAATTTGTTTCCTTGATATTTTTTATTATGTAGTAAATTTATATTTATGTTTATTGTGTTCATTATAATAGCACAGCCTCCCATATCTGATTGCTGACTGGAATATTACAGTGCTTTAATGATTATTTTTTCATGTTTATTTTAAAGCTAAATTGGATGATTTTGTACAACATGAAAAATGTTCCTTATGTTTTCTGTTTTCAGATACAGAGATTCGATGTTCTCAATTTTGATGACTGTCACACGTCTGATGATGTGTGATGGTGAGCCGTTACAGAATCAATATTGTGGGATCAATATTGTTACCTTTCAAGCTAGGCATGATTGTATTTTTATGATATTATTAAAAATACAAACATGTTTTATTTATTTACCAATGTTGTAGTAATTTGCAATCATGGTATATTTATGTTAAAATACAGAATAATAAAGAGAATATGTAGTTTTTTGTACATTAAATGTGTTTATCATCAGTATATCTGTATAGTTACTCTATAATGTGTCTTAAAGGTGAAGCGTATACTTTCATCTGCCATTGGCTGTGCAAACAGGTAGTCCCGCCCCCAAACTCATGCCATTGGCTAAGTAGGAGTTGCTATGTCGGGCCTTTCAAACACACAAAGCAATGTTGAGCACCACAAAGCCTCAGCATTTTTACTTTTTCGGGAAATCAATCCATGAATGTTATCTTTGGACATTAAACTTGTATAAGAGAAAATTGCACATCAGCTTTAAACTCAGTGGTCTGTACTGCTGTTTTGTAGCCTGGCCACAAGAGTTCAGCACTGCAGTGTGAGCTAATAAAAGGAGAAAGACAGTTAATCTAACCACTCAAATGCTGACATTTATTATGAGCTGGGCCGTCCGTTCACCTTACATGTGGCCTTAAATTGATTAGTACAAATTGATTTAAAGTCAACGGCTTTCTTTTAAAGTTGAGCCTCACCTCACTGCTTTAGATTTTGTATAGGCTTTCGCTTTAAGTAATAAAAAATTGTAATTCTAATAATTAAAGCTTGTGAGGCCTGGTTTATATGCATTTTGTGGCATATTTCTGCTCTGAGGCCGAACTATCTGCTTTAAAGGGATGGTTCACCCAACAATTTTGTCATCATTTACTCACCCTCATGCTGTTCAAAAACCTGTATGACTTTGTTTCTTTTATGTAACACTGATGAATGTTTGTTTGACTTCCTTTGTGTGGACAAAAGAAAACAATGAGACATTTCTGAAAATATCTCAGTAATGTTCTGTAGAAGGAAGAATGTCATACATGTTTGGAGCAACATGAGAGTAAATTATGAATAAAAACTATCCCTTCAACATGTATTATTGGCCCATACATCTTAGGTGTCCCTGTGTTGTGTAACGGATTTTTATGAAGGTATTTTTGAGTATCTCAATTAAAAGCAAAAAATCAGGTCAATGCTCTTATCATACAAGTTACATTTTAATGAGGCATCAAAAATAAGTCTGCTCTATGTCTTTGGACGTGGTATCCAATCAGTGAACTCTATTCTTTGTTTATAGTGGTCAATTTTGCCCGAGCACAAGATGAATTGTGTTCTTGTCAGCCCTGGACAGATGGTGTGTGTGTGTGTGTGTTATGTATATGTGTAGAAGGCATGAAAGCATGTCTCATATTTGGCATAGCATCTGTCTTGTTCTGTAGTATCAGAGCTGTTATGTTGTGTTATGATCACTTTATAAGAATAATTGTCACTCACTGTAATTGCATTACTTAAAGCCTAATTCACCTGTGAAACTACCACATCTGACAAGTTTGTGTGTGTGTGTGTGTGTGTGTGTGTGATACAGTATCTGAAATGCTGAGGTAAGTTTGTAATTTGTAAAGACCATCATGAAGCTGTCCAGTGTGTGTGTGTGTGTGAGAGTGCAGCGAGAGAGAGAGAGGGAGTTCGTGTGTGTCTCCTCTGCAGCATGCTGGCGTTGTGCCATGCTGTGAGCAGAATGGCTTCACAAAATCTGAAACACAATCGTAGTGTTTTATTTCCCAGTTGCCCTGTATTTCTTTGTACTGGTCTCACACATGTACATATGCACCAAAGTTTTAAATGCTGTCACTTCATGTAGATGGATGGATGGATGGATGGATGGATGGATGGATAGATAGATAGATAGATAGATAGATAGATAGATAGATAGATAGATAGATAGATAGATAGATAGATAGATAGATAGATAGATATGATTAAAATTATTTTTTAAGTTATACTGATCAAACTACAAATCTCTAAAAATAATAATACTTTATATATTTATTTATTAGATATATATATATATGATATATTATATACATACATATATTTATGTATATAAGATGAACTGAGCAAATATAATTCATCTTATTCTTATATTGTAAATGTGAATTTTGCTCATTCCCATTCTCACATGGGATCGTTTATCTTTCCTGCCACTTCCTCTCTCGCGCACGCACACAGCCCATCCCGTGCCCTCATTTAGTTCTGTGGGCTCAGTGTAAATCTGTTTAGAGAGAGGGGCTGTGATTTAATGTGACACAAAGGACAAGTCGAGGTGAGGAGGAGCTGTTCACAAACCCACTAACATCTCGTGAATTCGTTCTTCGTCTAATCAGCGTGTGCCGCTTTCGCCGTTATTTCCTTGAACGTGCTAATATCTTAAATGATACTACTCTTGATTTTACATAACGCACGCACCTTGTATCTTAAAATGTACTTAATGGTATTGTAGCTCAGTAGGTTTCGTAACTTAAATCCAGGCGGAGAAAGTGACGCCGGTGCGGGACAGAGCTTGCTTCGTCACGCGAGAGCACAGCATCAGCCTCACTGCAGCGGGACAGGTGCATGCACGCGCAATCCTCAACACACACGGAAACAGCCCTGAGTGTGGATGTACATACAATGACAGGCATGTGTGCTTGCTGGAAGCGTGTTTGAGCGCGGGGAGCTGCTATCATCTGGGGTTTCTTCACAAGGTGAGGCTAAGTGTCTTTATTCTGTCATATGTTCAGAGGTTGCCACTGGCACGCGCTTTTTTCGCTTTCGCATGATTTGGCAAGTTCTCAGAGTGACTTCTAACGGCTGTGTGTATTGTAGTGTGCACGGGGGGATCTGTAAGAGTGTTAATGGTGTGATGAGTGTTCGCTGGTGTTCCCACTGCGGCTCTCTAGTGCTGGATTTAGTCCCGGGTGTTTTTCACTCCGCCACTGGAGCGAGAGCTTTTATTAGCGTTAATTAATCTGCACATTATTCCCAAGGTCTGATCGAGGCGCGTGGATCAGGCTGTTCCAGGGGTTTTGTGAGAGATTGTACTATAAATTCTCAAGCAAGAGACATTTCTCTGTCGAGAGACACAACTAAACTAAACATTTCTATGTAGGCCTGTCATAAGCGTCCAGTTCTAAACTAATTCTTCTCAAAAAATAGCATATTTTTGCTATTGTGGCTGTTACATGCAGACGGTCAACAAATGAAAATGGATTTTAACCAACATTTTCTGTTCTCACTACACAGGAGGATATTTCATCACTATTTCTGGGAAAGTCGTTTTGAGGTTTCATTTATACAATGTGCTTTGGGACTCAACACTGATGTTCCATTTGCATTTGTATCAATTGTTTTCTTTCAGAACTGTTTTACTGTATTTATTTATTTATTTATTTTGTTTTGCTGAAAGGCCTATAATGGGCAATTTAATGTTTCATTGTGACAACCTAGTTCCAGACCATAAAAACGGTGACAACATGCCCCCAGGTGAACGTGTGTTCTCTGAACTGTTTCTGTTGTCCTGGGAAATCACTGGCAAAATGTTCGATAGCTAGACAACTAGCCTTGATCTCCCGTATAAAAATACAAGTGACTCTAGCTATATTTGGGAGAAATATAGTCAAACTAAATTTGGCTGTGTGTTGTATTCTGGACTAAGTTTGTCTTGTCCTTCAGTTTCTATTCACATCTGCTCTATTCATTCAAATGCTGTTAAGCCTACATTTTCATCTTTAAAAACAATGCACTGATCTCACACAATGGGTGAAATAATAATAATTATTATTATTATTACGTGGTTAGATTATGGTTAAAATGTTATATATTACTTATCATTTACTATAAAATAGTATATTACATACTTGGCCTCTATATACTTGGACACAAGCTTAAACAACTTTTACAAAATACATTGTTCTTGGCACAGTATCAATGCATATTGACAGCAAATGATACAGTGTGGTTCACCTCATTTTATACTTATTATTAAATCAAAATTGACGTTTTTTTTTTTTTTTTTAAATGGAATATTGCAGTGTTTATTACAAATTATTTATCCGTTCACATCATTATTATTAAAATTCATGTGCCCTCCTGATCTGTAATCGAAATCACTTCCCCTTTCTCTTGCAACGACATCTCTTATCTGTTGACGCATTAACTGGCGTGAGAGCGGGACAACCTGTCACTCACATGACATCTCAGCAATAGCAAACCACAATGATCCAATCAATTCCTGCTGGACAAAATCAAGTCCCACCCTACGTTTTTTCTCGGGAAGCTGTTTCACTCGGATATACGACACAATATGGAAGACTATCCAACTATATAACCGTGTTAGCAAAAAGCATTTTTTGAAAAGGAAATTTTACATATCTAGAATTTACGTTGTTATCCGTTCAGCAGTAACTTGTTCAAGGGAATTGATTATTGCTTAATCTGGCCTGATGTTTTGCGACATTGATGTAGTACATGCCATGGCCACAGTCACATTCAAAAGTGTTTTGCCATTGCATTTTTGCTGACTAATGCGTGTGTGTGTGTGTGTTGCAGGTGTGCCGTCATGGTTCTTAAGGGGCTGATCTTGTTGATGCTGTTGCTTGAGTTCTCAGCAGAATGCAATGCAGAAGGAGGCAAACCCAAGAAGGGGAAAAAGGGCAAACAAGTCATCTGTCCCTCGTAAGTCTCCCGGGCAGTACCACACACTCGCATACACACATACGTGTGCTGATCCCATAATCATTTAAGGTTGCCAAGGATGCAAGGATGTCAGTCATGAAGAATTACAGTGCTGTTAAGCAGAGTGAAAGTCTGGCGATAAATTTTGGATTTATGCTAGACTGGATGTTTCTGTTAGCACTGGTCCAGGACCAGCTGTGTCCTTGTGAACACTCTATTACATACTAACAGATCCAGCTAAACTGGCCTCAGGCCACAGGCAGGGCCAGTGGTCCATATCCGTATGACTAAGCATGAGTAAGTGTCTCTGCTTTTCACTGTATTTTCTGATAGCTGACATTATTCTAGAGGAATGATGTTGTGAATAGTGAATAGTTCTTAAATCTGAGAGGGCTCTGACTCTTTTGCAGGCAACGTTATGTTATTCTGGTATGATAAGTGATGTGCTGTCAGTATAATGTGCATGTGTGTTTTGACATTGCCAGTCAGTTATCAGCAGAGGACTTGGACAGAGTCCCTGCCAACTCAACCAGCAACATACTGAACCGCCTGCTGATGACCTATGATTCACGAATACGACCAAACTTCAAAGGTACTGAGACTTCAGAATACTACCTTGAAATACTTAATATCTCATGACAATTTTCATTTATTTCATGTTATTTGTATTTCATATGATCCTTGCTATAGTGAGGGAATAACCGAAATGCACAAAATAAAAAATGTGAATGAAAAATATTGGTAACACATTACAATAAGGTTCAGTTGATAAGAATGACTTTAAATATGAAATAAAAAAAAAACGGTTATTGCATTGAGCTAACAATGCACTGTGTTTTTATTGCATTTATTAATATTCTGTAGGATAATGTAAAGTTCGACATATATTTTTGCACTATATAAATGTATTAGTATGTTACGAATGAACTTACATTAAAAATAAGCAGTTGTATATTTATAAATTAACCTAAAAATGAGCATTTCTCTGTTTTTCATTGTTAGTTCGTGATACCTAATGGATTAACTAATGTTAACTAACCTTTATTTATATAGTGCTTTATATAATGCAGATTGTTTCAAAGAAGCTTTACAGTGATAAACATAGTAATAATGATTCAATGGTGCAATTAGAATTTAATTATCCAATAAGCAGCTCTAAAAAGACAATAGTAAACAGTCATTATTCATTTGAAATCAGTTATGCTACCAAAATATTTTGTTATTGGAATATTGAATCAAATTGCAATAACCTGCTCATCCTCTGAACAGCCTTCCTTTTTTTTCTGATGTCATCCATGTCACATGGACTATTGGGTAATGTTACTCAGTTTAAGGCATTGCATTTTCCCATTTGATTTTTTTTCTCTACATTCTCTACTTTAAATATATATATATATATATTTACTCTGAAATGTATCACATTATAGAAGTAAAATTGGTTGCAAAATCATATGATAACATTCTTTTAGGTTCAGATCAGTGGTTTTTGATGTTATAATAGTATTTTAATGAAGCGTTTTTTTGTATTTGTGTCATACCCTGATTACCAAACCTCTCAGACTTCTAGCAAGTTCATAAAACAACTATGAAATGTAGTACTTGCACTTGTTTTTCTCAAAAAGTCACAAAAAACATAATGGATGACCTCATTAGAGTGATAATTTAATCACAGTGTCAGAGAATGGCAGAGTGTGTATTGTACGGAGTAATTGGAAAGTCTCCTCCGTCGTGCTGCTGAGAATCACAATACCCTGTGGAATTAGATACCCATGTGTCATTCCCAACCCAGCAGGATAAGAATATGTCAGAACGGAACTGTTAGATCAATGAGCTTCTGCTTCCTAGTTCTTACATTCAGTGAAGCAAAAAATATTCTCACATTTGAGAGTATTTGTTTTGCACTTTGGGGAATCTGAGAATAGCTCACATTTTCTATCCCACACATGGCTGGTCTGATGTCCATGATTATATTCCTCCGAAAGAGTTGCTATCATGTGTTTGCAGGTATCCCAGTGGAGGATAAGGTGAACATCTTCATCAACAGCTTTGGGTCGATTCAAGAGACGACAATGGTTAGAGAAAAAAAAAAAACATTAGTTTGGATGTGTGTGTGTAATTTACTTGTACTGCATATTCTATCTGTGTTCTTAGTAGTCATTTAGGCACGCAGTCTTGTTAAATGTTGTACGTTTGATTAATTTACCAAATATATTTGCCTCTATTGATACTAAATTGTACTAAGACAGCCTGTGTTTCATCTCTAGGATTACCGTATAAATATATTCCTGCGTCAGCGCTGGAATGATCCACGGCTGCGGCTGCCAGCTGATTTTAAGTCGGATGCTTTGACGGTTGATCCAAAAATGTTCCAGTGCCTGTGGAAACCAGATCTGTTTTTCGCCAATGAAAAAAATGCTAATTTTCACGACGTCACACAGGAAAACATACTCCTGTTCATCTTTCGCAATGGAGACGTCCTCATCAGCATGAGGTAGGTCACGGTCGTGGGTATTGTTTTAATAATACAGTGGCAAAATAACAAAAACGCCAGTGTTAAATATGTGGTTTTCTGTAAATTGCTTATTTTATTATTAATAGACATCAGAATAATAGTAATAACTAATTCCTCCACCGTATAATATAGGTCATTTCAGCATTTACAAGCATCAGTTTATAGTAGTGTGTAGTATTTATAGAATGTGCGATTGCAGGTGTGCATTTATGATTTATAATAAAAAAATAGGGAATTAACATAACATTGATCTTCAGCACTATTACAGCAGTGGTTGACACTGAAGCCCGGAGTAATGATGCTGAAAATTCAGCTTTGCCATCACAGGAATAAATTACATTTTAAATTCTATTAAAACAGACAAGTAAATTTCATTTGTAATCATATTTTACAGTATTACTGTTTTTAATCAAATAAATAGGCTACACCAAGCCCTGGTGAGCATAAGGTACTTAAAAAAACATTAACACAAAAAATCTTACTGACCTCAAACTTTTGAATGGTAGTGTAGATGAATGACAGTGCTGCATTTTTTTGATTAAATTTTCAAGTAAGCCAGGATTCCCCTGCAGTCACCATCCTTGGAACTTTTTTTTACCACATAGTATTATTCAAATCTAATAAAGTAATCATATGGTAGATGTTCAAATCTAATAATAATGTAATCTCTTTATGATGTTTCAGAAAGTTTAGAATTTCATATCTAAGAACATCAATGAGCCAGAGCTTAATGCATTATTTACCAAATATTTTGCTGCAGTTGGCCTACATTAGAATTGGGTCTAAACTGTATTTGTAGTAGTTGTAAATATTTTGCATATCGGAGGATATAAAGATTAATATGAAACATGTGCAAAATGTTAAATTAAAAAAAATAAAAGTGTTATTTCCCTCTATTTTATATCTGGCCCTGGAGTTTACTCATTTCACATTTACTGTATGAAATGCTTATTGCTTATCTAGCAATGTGTCCTCGTTACATTTCCTTGGCTGAAAGATCTGTAAAATCTGAAAGAATGAGAAAAAATGAAAGATCTTTTTCCTTTCACATTCATGTTTATCATTTGAAAGTTTTCCAGTAAATATTTATCTTGTTGTTTTTCAGTTTCCATCGTGCTATTTATCCTACTCTGATGTTTATAGCAGAATGTTAGAATTCATGGCTATTTGCTCAAGCTGAAAGAGTCTTTGTGGCAGATGAGAGAATATGCTACATCTTTGCTTTGCCGTGTGTGTGTGTGTGTGTGTGTGTGTGTGTGTGTGTGTGTGTGTGTGTGAGAGAGAGAGAGAGAGAGAGAGAGAGGGAAAGCCTTAGGGTGAGAATCCCTCCCCACTGCCTCCTTTACACTCTCTCTCTCTCTCTCTCTCTCTCTCTCTCTCTCTCTCTCTCTCTCTCTCTCTCTCTCTCTCTCTCTCTCCCCACAGCCTCCTTTACCCTCTCTCTCTCTCTCTCTCTCTCTCTCTCCCCACAGCCTCCTTTACACTCTCTCTCTCTCTCTCTCTCTCTCTCTCTCTCTCCCCACAGCCTCCTTTACACTCTCTCTCTCTCTCTCTCTCTCTCTCTCTCTCTCTCTCCACAGCCTCCTTTACACTCTCTCTCTCTCTCTCTCTCTCTCTCTCTCTCCCTCCCCACAGCCTCCTTTACACTCTCTCTCTCTCTCTCTCTCTCTCTCTCTCTCTCTCGCTCTTTCTATCTATCTCTTTCTCTTTCTCTTTCTCTCTGTCTTTCATCTGCTACTGCTGCTCCACATGTGCCCAGGACTAATGAACCTTGCAGTGTGTGCGTGTCTGTCCTCTCTTCACATACTCTCTCTCTCCCATACATGCAACTCTGGAAAAACTGACTGTATTTACGTAAATTTCCTTTTTTTTTTTTCTTTCAGGTTGTCTGTCACTCTGTCTTGCCCTCTGGATCTAACACTCTTTCCTATGGACACACAGCTCTGCAAGATGCAGTTAGAGAGCTGTAAGTGAAATAAACACACACACTGGTGCTCCTGCCATGAAATGAAACTACTACATTTTAATTTTATTTGAAGAGATGGAAATAAAGATGAAGATGAGGAAAACCAGCCATCTTAATGTGGTGTGTTTTTGTGTGTGTGTGCGTAGTTGGCTACACCACAAAGGACCTGGTGTTTATGTGGCAGTCTGGAGACCCTGTTCAGATGGATGAGATTGCTTTGCCACAGTTTGATGTAAAGCAAGAGGACATCAAGTATGGAAATTGCACAAAGTTCTACTCAGGAACAGGTATGGATTGATATATAAATATACACTCATATTTGCATACATATTACAGGAGGGCAACACAGAAAGAGGACATAGTGCTCAGAAAGGCAACAATTCAAGAACAGCTCACACACACACACACACGTGAAATAGCTGAGCTCATACCTCTTTTACACTCCTAATTCAGACTCAAATGAATCAATACCTTTGAGATCGGTAGCTTGGCAGAATGGCCTCAGCATCAGAGCCAGAGTCTTACTGTAGCAATAAACACTTGGAATGACCACGCTTCTCTTTTTTAATGAATGTTGTGGTTATGAAGCATCTTTTTAAGTCTTGCATTACACCTTCTATTTTCTCATCAAGCTCTGAACACCTGATCCATTTCTTTGTTTTGGGAGCTGTATGTTCCCATGCTCTTCACTTCTTACCCTACATTTCATTAGAATACCGTACTACCATACCACTCATACTATTTCTGCAGTATGCACTATGAGAATTTGTCTGTATGCTTGGGATACCCAAATGACATATGGCAAATTTTGCTATGTGTATAGATAATGCTTAAAATGTTAGTAGTGCATATAGCACACTGTCTCACATACTAACTCTGGTATATACTGTTACATATACCAGAGATCGTATAAATATATACAGAGGATATAGCAAACGGTATACTAGTATTTGAATCTGAACATAGCCAATCTTTTGCTTTATTCACAAGTCATAGATATAGCTATCTTAGATTCTGCTGCACTCTGAGCCTGAGGCAGACTCGCAGAGATCTTCGTGATAATGATACTGTTAATGTTACTATAGATTGTGCACAGCATGTTTGCCTTGTAATGTGTGTAGTTATATTTGTGGATGACAGTCTTGTATGAATAGCTTGCTTTACCAGTTCAGGGTTTCTCAGCCTTATTTATTGTACTGTATGTGTCCCCACCAGTATCAATACCAAACCTGAAATATGCTCCTTTTAACTCATTATACTGAATTTTTTTGTAATTTGTTTTTTACCTTAAACCCCCTATAACCTTCTTAAGTACTCCTTCCATGAATTTTGGAATTGAAGGAAAATAAATTGGAAAAAAGAGAAAGTGTCAGCAGTCCTGCTGTGTCTTTGTGTGTGTGTGCATGTGCGCGCGTGTGTGCGTGCGTGTGTGTGTGTGCGCGCACAGGCAAATATTATTATTATTATTTTTATTTTTTTACATGGCTGTCTGGCATATTGGATTCGGATTATATTGACTGCTAAACTATGTAGTTGTTCCTATATCTAGATGTACTAGTTTAATGTCTCTAACAGCACCCCACAATCTCGTTGTTCTCACATAATAAATTCATTTCAACTGAAATCAAAAATTCATTTACATTCATTTAGTTGTTCACTTGTTTGTTAATGTAAATAGGGCAATAGTGTATAGTTAACGGGTCATTATTGCAAATAAATCCGTTCAGGGTGATTACAAAAAAACATATTTTGGAATAATAACCTGCTGACTGTACACTCCAACCCCCACACACACACACACACACCCTTCAAAAAACACACACTCATATTTGTTACCTTTAGGATAAAGTATAGCTTTAGAAGTATTGGAATGTATTTCTCCTGTGGGAATCTATTACATAATACACTATTCACTACTTATATAAGAAAACAGCATGTGCGTAACTCGCTAAGAAGACACACATAGTCAGCAGTACCTTCACACGCTTTCATTTAAATGATCAAACACAGTCATATCACAAACAAGACAATAAAAATAACATCAGTCTGGTCTTAATGATCTTTATAACTTTTTTACGGTAATACAGTCACACTGAGCTCAACTTGTGCAACTACAGAAAAAAAATCATATTTTTCATAGTTTGATATTTTCACAGTGACAATGATACCGCCACTTGATGTACAAGTCAGAGATTCAGCCCTCTGTTTTTAAATGCATTGTTCTGTTCTTCATTTGTATGACTGATGATACTGCTTTAAAATAAACTCTAAAGCTCCTAAGAAGTAATAAGGAGTGTCTGTGTTATTTATTACATATAGGTTATGAATGATTTCAGTAATGCTAATAAATCTGAGTGATTGTAAACAATCCATTTGAGCCCACTGCAACATTGCTAAAGTTTCTTCCACAGTGAATATTTTTTGAATTGACTATAAACTCTAAAAACAAAATACGTTTCGTTTACTATTGTATGGAGCCCCTACAGGGATGTGGTGGTGGAAAAAAATTGGGATGAGCTTTCCCATGCAAAGATATTATCGTTCCCTTGCAAAACCTGTTGTGAGCTCGGACAAAACCTTCCTGTTTAATGTCCCTCTGGCTCTCAGTAATGTTTATTAAGTCAGCTGCGTGCATTAATACACACTAATAATGCACAGCTCATTTAGAGTGTGAACTTGTTTGACTCATTTGTGTTATAACAACGTTTAACTCACGAGTTATTAATCCGGGACGTTCGAATCTGTGAATATTCTGTGAATATATTGCCAACTTTACTGAACTTCTTAAGCACTGACCGCATTTCCTTATATTTGAGTCAAACAAGTTCAAACTCTAAATGAGCCGCACATTATTTGTGTGTTAATGAACTGAGCTGACTTAATAAACACTACTTCCAGCCAAAGGGACATTAAACCGGAAGGTTTTGTCCGTGCAGGTTTTGCAAGGGAACGCAAACGTCTTTGCGAGGGAACGCAAACGTCTTTGCGAGGGAACGCAAACGTCTTTGCGAGGGAACGCAAACGTCTTTGCGAGGGAACGCATACATCTGAACACATACATCTTTGCGTGGGAACGCGAACATCTTTGCGAGGGCCCATCCCAATTTTTTTCCCCCACCACGTCCCTTTAGGAGCTCCAAAGTGTTATAACCTCAATTCCCTGGTAGAGGTATAATTATCAGTCACTTCCATGTGGTGTCGATGTGATGACACTAGGGATCCCTATACTAAATCCCACAACTACAGAACTGAGCAGGCAGACTTTCATAGCACCCAGCACACAGGGTAAGTGACCTCAGGTCTTCCAATCAAGGGGACCTCCTTTCCTATTGAGAGAGGTAACTACAGCCGTAGGGCCTGTTCTGCTTTTTGTTTATTTTTATTTTTTTTAAAGATTTTTTTTCACAGATAGAGAAACCGTGAACCCCACAGACAGTGTTCACAGTAGCTAAACTCCCTAACAGGGTTCACAGTTAGGGAACCACTAGATATGGAGCACTAGCCAGATTACAAGGGTTCACCTGAAAGGGGTTCACCTGGTAGTGAATTCCTCCGCCAAATTCACCGATGAGTGCTAGGGGGTATAGCTGTCATGGGTTCACCAAACCTGGGGAACTTCTCTGGGATGAAACAGCACAGGGGGGTAGAGCACTCATGCAAGCACTACACCCAACCATTTGTCCAAGCTGTATCTGTTAGTACCCAAAACCCAGGATATAACTAGTTCTACATGGAGATTACAAAACCTTGCAAAGTTGCATCTGCTAGAGTGAGCTCTGTGGGAACAAGGTACACAGTCCAAGACATGAGCAATTGCAATTGCATATCGCAATACTAGTGCAAATAGTCAAAAAACAAACAGAAACCGTAACACTGTATTACAGACAGCATAGAAAGGTGGACAGTTTAAGCATTTACATTTAGTCATTTAGCAGACGCTTTTATCCAAAGCGACTTACAAGTGAGGAATACAAACAAGCGATTCTTCATGAATTGGCAAATAGACACAGGAAGTGCTCACAATACAAGTTTCATACATTGCTCAGTACCATAAGCTAGAGTAGGAAGGGAAAGGGGAAGGATAGGGTTTTTTTTATGAAGGGATTAAGTGTTCACGGAAGAGATGAGTTTTCAGCTGTCTCTTGAATATTGCCAGGGATTCTGCATTCCTGATGAAAGTAGGGAGATCATTCCACCAGCAGGGAGCAGTGAACGAGAATGTTCTGGAGAGTGATTTTTTGCCTCTCTGTGACGGTACCACAAGCTTTCGTTCCTTTAGTGATCGCAGGCTTCTGATGGGGACGTAGCGTTTAGCAGTGTGTGGAGGTAGGAGGGTGCCGAGCCTGTGGTGGATCTGTAAGCAAGCATCAGCGCCTTGAACTTGATGCGAGCAGCAAGGGGTAGCCAGTGCAAAGAGATGAAGAGGGGCATGACGTGGGCTCTCTTAGGCTCGTTGAAGACGAGACGTGCAGCAGCGTTCTGGATCATTTGAAGTTGCATGTGACTAATGGTACTCAAGGAATCATTATGACTGGTATACAATTTTGAAAAAAGTTTAATAAGAAGCACATTATGACTGATAATATTGGTTAAACAAATTCATGGAGTGTGTTTAATGTCCCAAGGGCCAGGGGCAAGAGTTCCATAGCTTAGGAGCTATAACAAAAAAAAGACGTGCCACCCAAAGACAAAATCTCGGGACACAAAAAAGTTCACTGCTAGAACATCAGAGAGGTCGAGAGGGAATATAAAGGAGAAAGTAAGTCAGAGAGATAGGAAGGAGCTAGACCATTGAGTAACTTAAAGGTTAGCAAAACAATTTTGTAAGTAATACGAAAAGAGACAAGTAACCAGTGCAGGTTAAATAGAATAGGAGACATTAGCTGACCATTTATTGTAAGTTAACATTCTTGCTGCAGAGTTTTGAATATGTCGCAAATGGGAGATAGAGTGCTCTGGTAGTCCAAAAAAAAAGCTTTACAGTAATCGAGGTGAGATGTAATAATGCATGTACTAATGATTCAGCATCTTTTGGGCTGACATAAGGGATACAGTCCTTGCAGTTGATGTGTGCCTCTGTTGCGGTGTTATCCGTCCAGATCAGCACGTACTTGCCCTGAACCAGCGGACAGAATCGCTTCAGGGCCAATATCACAGTCAACAACTCTAGGCAGTTGATGTGCTGGTGCTGCCCTGCCTAGTGCCCGAGATTGCACACCCATTGCACAAGGTCACCTAGCCCATCTGGGAGGTGTCTGTTGTGACAACAATACACTTAGACACTCGTTCTAGGGGAACACCTGCCCATAGAAATACGAGGTCTGACCAACCACAGAAAGTTGGCCACATGTGATGGCCACACGTGTGTGCCGTGGCTCCATGCCCATCTTGGGACTCAATCTTGAAGCCAGTGCAGAAGCAGTCTTATATGCATTAACTCCAGCAGCGTCACAGGGGCTGAGAAAGCGATATGCCCCAGGAGCCTCTGAAAGTATTTTAGTGGAACCACTGTTTTGTGCTTGAACAGATTCAAGCAGTCCAGCATTGGCCAAACACACTCTTCTGAGAGATGAGCTGTCATAGAGACAGTCCAACTCCACACAGAGAAAACAGATGCTCTGCACAGGGAAGAGTATGCGCTTCTCCCAGTTGACCCGAAGTCCCAATCAGACTAGGTGCCTGAGGACCAGATCCCTGAACCAGGGAGAGAGAAAACTACCCTCTTCTAACCATGAAAGAGCCACCCAGTGTCTGGCAAAGTAAAATCCAAATGAAAAATTCTCCTCCAGCGTGAGTGAGGCTCATCCCATTTTCAGAGACAGGCAGGTCAGCGGAGTCCACTCCTTCAGTACTTGGCCTCCATCTTTGGGTCGCCTATCACAGGGCTGCTTATGTGGGTTTTCATGCTTTTACTGCCAAGAAATGTCATGTCGCCACCATGAGAAATGGGGGCATTGAGAAAGTGTACTTTCTCTGCATCCCAATTTTCTGCAAGGTTAAGCCGCACAGACAGAAAGGACATTGCATACATTGCCTGAGGAACCTCCATGTCTCCCCTGGCTGCCCCACCATCAAGGGTAGTGAGGATGGAAAAGCTTAAAAGGTGGGACCAGGTAGTAAAAAATGCCCTCCACTATTTGTCAACTCTTCATGCACTTCCAGGAAGAAAGGAACTGGGGGAGCACTCCTAGCAGAAACCAATCATCCAACCGCGAAAAAACTAGGACAGGGTTGAGTATTCCTCTCCAGCCCAACACTCGCAGAGGACCGTTCAAGCATGGCTGCCAACTCCGCATCAAACTTGGGCTTGGCTATCACACCCAAAGGTGGAAGTCAAGCCGAGCCCTCAGCATCTGAAGGCATTAGCCCATCCTCCAATTCTGCGATTGATAATTCACCCTTATCTTTAGCCCCAAATGAAAAGTCTGTTGCATTTTTTTTTTTTTTGACACAACATCGAACTTCCATGGGAACTCCGCTGGAAGCAACATGCAAGACATGAAAATGGGAGGTCTGCGGGGATTTCCCTGTCAGGGAAACTCCCAGTAGCTGCTTTTCCTTTGTCGGGCCAGTACGAGCCAGGGCTAACAGTGTGCCATACTGGGCCAGTAACCTTGAACCTCAAGGCCAAAATGAAGTTGCATTTCCACTGTCAGGCCAGTATCCCTGCAGTACTTGCCCTTAACATGCCTCCACAGAACAATTTCACACAACCTCACCATTTTACTAGCTGAATGAAAACTAGGTTGATCACAAATGAACATAACAGATGCGAATGTTTGGTCTTTACTTGAAGACTAAAGATTCCAACGTCAACATTTTACCAATGTTTTACAATACAAAATGTTTCAGTAACAGTAATTTGTTAATTTATCAGGAGTGCACATCACTCAAGCTGAATCTAACTGATATGTACCATTTCACATAAAAAGAGAACACATACCTATTCAGTTGCACCTGCTTCCATTTATTTACGATCACAATGATGTACAAAACGACTCCAGTAAAGCTTTTAAGTCCAAAGGCTTATACATGTAGAAAAACATTGATAATATATCATGTTTACATCACATTTCTGAGCATTTCTATGAATTTTCCTCAATTATGCGATGATTGCAATCCGATAATGTTTGAGCGATCTCTTGGTCTCTTTATACTGTTATCCCTTCAGCCAGAGCAACAGAATTATAAGTTATACAAGTTAACTGGAGTGTGTAACTGATATGCAGATGCATTAGTCCGGTATCGCATGTCTACTTTCCTCAAGCAGTCTCTGTATGTTACATCAAAATGCCCATCGGATCGCAAGGAAGTTATTTCAAACACTTGCTGATGTCTGAAAGTGATTTTTGAGATGAAAATTGATGAAAATCTTAAATGTCCAAGTTAGCTGGTAGCCTGATATAATAACATGGGAAATGAGCAGCGGTGTTGACCATCTCTTGACTCATGTAAACTCCTCCAGCCCCAGTTGGCCTGCTTTGGACGAAGGTGTTTGGTGGGCCAAAAAACCCTGGCCGTTGGCCCAGAGGAAGCCCCGACAAGGCCTGATCAAGCCCTGGAAGTGACGGTGGAAACACGACTGTACCTGGCACACACTAGCACGCCCGCTTCAGGCCCGACAGTGGAAACACGGCTATTGTTGCCCTCTAATCACCCCAAGTACTCGCTGACATGGCCTCGTTACAGAATGACTTGGACGGGGAGCAGCGGAGGTGGCTTCTTTTATTAGAGTCTCAGTGTGGCGAGGTCCGAAGCCAATAGATATTGACCACACCCAGAAACACACAGACAGAAAGGCATCTTTAAAAAGAGGCTCTCCATCTTTGCTTGCCCTTTTCTAGTTGCTCTTTGAAGTACTCAGCGGGAAACTCTCTTGCACTTATCCATGCATATGAAAGAGAACTGCTGAAATGCACCGTAAGAATCCGATGAAGCTTCTAGGCAGAGGTGAATGGAGAGAGAAGTAAAGACACATCCTCTCGGCTCTGAAGAACAAATCTGAATGAGTGGATGCACACTACTCTTTTATACCCAAATGACTGGGGAGTGGCATGCAAATTCCATTTGCCAATTCTCATTGGCCTTTTTTGAAGTATCAGAGATGTTTGGGGCTTCCAAGTGTGACCACTAATGTCATCACAACACTATGTCGAAGTGACTGACGGATTGGGAAAAACATGTGACAACATTAGGAAGAGCTTTTGACAACATTCTGGGTAGTGTATCATGTGGTTATTTCATGTTCCAACTTCAGAGTGTTGAGAAATGCACCTAGCATTTTCAGGAATGCACCTGGCAAAACCCCTTATTTTGTATCCTTTTTAAATGTATATGAAGAGATGCATTAGATAAGCAAAAGTATTGAGTCATCCATGAGTCACACCTCATTGAATTCAGGAGTTTCAATCAGACCCATTGCCACAAGTGTATAAAATCAAGCACCCAGCCATGCAGTCTGAATTCACAAACATTTGTGAAAAAAATGGGTAATTCTGAAGAGCTCAGTGAATTCAAGCGTGGTACTGCAGATGCCACCTTTTGCAATATGTCAGTTTGTGGAGTTTCATGGCTGCTAGATATTCCCTGGTCAAGTGCAAGTGGTATTATCGGAAAGTGGAATCATTTAGGAACAGCAGCAACTCAGCCTCAAAGCTGAAGACCACATACAGTCACAGAGTGGGGTCACTGAGTGCTGAGGCGCATGATGGGTAAAAGTTGCAAACGGTCTACTGTACAAAAGTTCTGTGGCAAGGAATGGGTTTCCAAGCCTCACATCACCAAGTGTAATGCCAAGCATCAGCTGGAGTGGTTTAAAGCATAACGCCATTAGACTCTAGAAAAGAGGAAATGTGCCCTGTAGAGTGATGAATCACACTTCTCTGTTTGGCAGTCTGATGGGCAAGTCTGAGTTTGGCAGATACCAGAAGAAAGTTACACACCTAACTGCATTTGCCAAAAGTTTGGTGGAGGAGGGATAATGGTATGGGGCTGTTTTTCAGGGGTTGCCCTAGGCTCCTTACAACTAGTAAATGTCAACTCCATATAAATGTCTATGTATTTAGAATGTGAAGTGATTACAGTCCCTATTATTCTAATAGTCTGGTATCCCAATACTTTTAGTCTATATAGTGTATATATATGCCCATTGCTGTGGGAACATATTTTATCAAGGGAGTGCGGGGAGGTGGGGCTTGATATTGCAGGGTGTTGCTGTGGTGGAGGATTTTAAACAAAATCCTAATATTAAACAGCCCAAATATTATTTACAGATGAACATACAATGAATGAGTACAGAGTTTTTTGAGAGAGCTTAGAACATATAATTAACACTGCATATTTCACTACACGGCATCATCACAGAAATCTGCATTTTACCTTATGATACTCTAATATAGTTTGGCTATCTGGAGTTAGGACCAGTTTCCACAGAAAGCAAAAACTTTCAAAGCAAAAACACAAGACGTGGGAAGTAGAATGAGGAAAAAAAGCAAGATTGAAAAACAATGAAGAACAATGTGAAAGTAGAACAGTGGAATGGAAAGGCGCATTCGGTGTAGACGGCCCCTAATGCCAACGAATGCTTAAATTACAGCCTCTATATTTAGTTTTTCAAAGATGTCTGCATGAACGTGCATAAGTGTCAAATGAGTTCTGAGACATGCTGGTCCTCAACCAGCTGTCACGCTTGCTTTGTATATAATACAAAAAATGAGAGCCATAGAAAAATTAAAAATCCAACAGAGGCGGGATGGTGAGGGCTCAGGAGGCAGACGAGGGGCTGGTAAAGGGCAGGACACAGGAGAAGGTTTTGGAGGGAGAAACCAGGGAAGAGAGGACAGAGGGAGGAGCCAGATGGGGATCCAGAGTGCAGCCAGGAAGGAGGCCCATGGTCGAGTCGAGGGCAGGAGGAGCCATGGTGGAGAGGTCCTCGACGCCACCATGGGGACGACTGATGGAGGCAACGGAGATAGATACCCAGGTTGAATGGGCAAGACACCAGAGTGACACCAGAGACCTAAAGGACCAAGGCAAAACTGCAGGCTTGTGGGACTGATGTGGAGACAGGGGCTTGGCAGGCCGGAGTGGAGCCAGAGGGAGCAAGGACCAAGGCAACGCTGGAGACACTGGCTCTGGCTTGTAACTCACTGCATCCTTGGGCTCTCCGTCTGTAGATGGCTCGTGCTTCATCTCCGTTTAGCTCATGGTTGGTGGCTGGCTGCTCCCTGCGGGTGAAGTGGGGCTGGTGATGTCCTCCTCAGACTGGCAGGTGGTAAGAGGTGAGCCGCTACACTCAAGCACCTACTTGACATAAGCAGCAAAACTCGAGGACCTTCCCCAGACAGCTTAGCCTTCATTGAGGTATTAAGACCAATGTAGTAAAAAGTGCTCATACAGCTGCCTAGGTACTAGGTTAGGTAAGCAAGATCTAAAAAAAAAAAAAAAACCTTGTGTGGTCCTCAAGGGGGCACTCTTCTTGTTCAAGGCAGAGTAGTTGAACAGCTGGCAAATCCATTATCTTCTGTCTTTACCTTTGCGGTTTTAAATCCTATCTGGTCTTGCGTTGTCACACTTGCTGTGTATGTATTTAAAATACGACAGAAAATGAAAGCATAAAGAATTTTAATGAACATGGGAACAGAACATAACCATATCAACACAAGACAAATGACAGACGAAACTGAGGGCTAAAATAGACAGAGATGGCAATCAACAGAACAACAAACAGGTGAGGACTAATCAGGAACCATAGTAACAAACAAGTTGCGGGAAAACTGATAACAAAGAAAACTAGGTCAAACCAGAAGCTTGATTCTGATTGGTCAATAGCTGTGTTTTATTCACGATAAAACACTATGGCCGCTTCACCCAACAGTTCTGTGAATCGCTACACAACAGCCTTAGCAACGTAAACTGTATGTTCTCGATTGATATTGTTTATTAAACTGTATTATGTAGAAGATTATTGAGAGAAAGAGATCGAGTGAGCGAGTTTATTACCTGCATTCAGATTTAGCATTTTCCTTCAGGTCAGACCTGTTTATAATAAAAAAAAAAAATCCTTTTAATTGTCTGCTGCAATATCTTGTTTTTTTAACAGTTAATTAGTTTTCCCGTGTCTGACAGCTCTTGTCAAAGCATTTGTCAGTTGCGTCTTGTTCCGTGTTTTCAATTTAAAAGTCTCCGCTACTGACTTACACACTCATAAAGACACTCTTTGCTGCCATCTAATGGCGTAATGATGTAACTTCTTTTGCTGTTCTCGGTCAGGGACTATTTTTTCCGGTGAAAGGAAGGCATTTACTGATTTTACTTTATGAAAGTAGCATTGATACATATTTTTGGCTTTAATATTTATATAATATTAATATGTTAATAATAATAATTTAATATTTTTTCCTTTTGAAATGTGGCCTGCACAGAGCTCTGACCTCCACCCTACTAACACCTTTGGGATGAACTGGAATGGAGATTGCAAGCCAGGCCTTTTCATCCAACATCAGAGCCTGACCTCACATTGCTCTACTGGATGAATGTGCAAAAATTCTCACAGAAACACTCCAAAATCTTGTGGAAATCTTTCCCAGTAGAGTGGAAGCCGTTATAGCTGCAAAGGGGGGACCGACTCCATATTAATGATCACTAAAGTTGTGGTATATTATTCTTCATCATTATTTATCATCATATACTTACAATAACTTGCATTATTTATAATAATAGTAATAATTTATTATTATGATTATTATTATATAAATGAAAGAACTTAAGGACATAAGGCAAAAGAATATTTATGTCCATACAGTATGCACAGTATGTTCATATGAAAATAATTTGATGTATGGCATTTTTGGGAAAAAATCTTGTAATTAATCAGTTAATTTGTTCATGGGGGAAATGGAGCTTGTGCTCCTTTGGTTAATTCAGTGTGATATTTTGTCTTTCTTTTGTTTTTGTTGTAATTTATTTAATGTTTTTTTTTTTTGACAGATGTTCAATGTTCAACAGAGATTTCATAGTAACCCCAGGAGACAGATGAACTCCTCTTAGGGAATCTGCAAATGGTTGCATGCACAAACACACACACACACACACAGAAAGGTTTTTTTTGCTATCAAATTGAGGACATTCCATAGGCATAATGGTTTTATATTGTACAAACTGTACATTCTATCCCCTTATACTACCCCTACCCCTAATCCTAAACCTACCCATCACAGAAAACATTCTGCATTTTTACATTTTTAATAAAAAATTGTTTAGTATGTTTTTAAAGCTATTTTAGATATGAGGACTCATGAAATGTCCTCATAAAACATGTTTACATCATAATACCAGTGTAATATCCATGTCATTATACAAATTTGTGGCCTCATAAATCATGAAAGAGAGCACACACACACACACACACATATATATACACAGCACTGACACATTGCACATTGTATTGCTCACTAGTGAATCAGTAATCTAGTGAAGTGTACAGAATTATGAGTGTTTCTTTAACTGTGGGCAACTTCTGGCCCTGTAGTCTTATCTATTTTATTTTTGTTGTTTTGTCCCCCCCCCCCCCCCCCCCCGCATTCATACAAAATGATGGGGTTTGTTGTTGTTAATAACATTCTGTGGTGGAACAGTGGTCGACAGTTTAAAATTATATGGCGGGCTCCTTTTCTCTAAGGCTAATTTCGTAGCCAGTATTGTATGCATCTTAAAGACAGGATTAAGTATTTGTACACTTTTTGAATATTTTGTCAAAATGACATGTTGATTGTAAATGACATGCAATAAAAAATATTCTGTTCACATTTGACACTAACAGTGCCTTGAATTTTCTTATATTACATGTCTCATATTTCATCTTAAGCTCCTCACTGACACTGCTGTAATATTTTATATTTGTACATTTTTATATTTTAAGATTGAAAGTGTATGTCTGGGACGGGGGTAAATCAATAAAAACCTATGCATAAAAAGCATTTTGTAGCAAAGTAAATGACGAAGATATGATGCAATGTTTTCAAGAACTTTAAATAAATGTATGCATCTCTCTTGTTTCCCCTCTCAAAATGTATAGGTTATTATACATGTGTAGAGGTCATCTTCACTCTGAGAAGGCAGGTGGGCTTTTACCTGATGGGGGTTTATGCTCCTACCCTGCTCATTGTCGTCCTATCATGGCTGTCCTTCTGGATCAACCCAGACGCCAGTGCAGCCCGAGTCCCCTTAGGTGAGTCAACCTTCAAATGGAGCTGAAATTGTACTGTTGTGTTTGATGACCATATTAGAGACGCAATTCTTTCTTACATTACCCATTTAATGACTTTATATGCCATGAGGTTTTATGTGACCAAGGTGATCAGCTCTGCAGCCTTTGCTAATAATGTTTTTGAAGTCTGTATTTTTATGCTCATAAATATAGTAGAACACCAATATTATTACAATATTTCTATTTTAATATATTTTCAAATGTAATTTCATTTCCGTGATGGCAAAGCTGTATTTTCAGCATCATTATTCCAGTCTCCTGTGTCACATGATCCTTCAGAGATAATTCTAATTTGCTGAGTTGCTGCTCAAGAAACATTACTTTATTAATATCAATGTTGAAAACAGTTGTGTTGCTTTCTGAACATTTCTGAACAATTTATGGATTTCTGAAAACAGTTTTTTTCCCAGGAATCTTTCATGAATAGAATATCAAATTTAGATTTAAATCTTAAAGTCTTTACTGTCAATCTGTTTCTATCTTTTTATTACTTATTAAATTTATAAATTTAATGCATCCTTGCAGAATAAAAGTATTAATTTCTTTCTTGAAAGGTAGCCAGGGTAGCCAGCCAAAATATTTTTTTTCACAATGATTCATAGCCATGAACTTGTTGCACAGATTCGCCTTTCATCTGGATTTAAGAGTAGATTAAAAATCTACATAGGTTTTATTCATGAAATAATTCATATGACTAGAGCATTGTATAACTGAGCACCAGACATACACGTCTGCATGTCTCCTACACACACACCACACACACACACACAATCCCTGTGTAGTAGTAGAAGTAGAGTGAGCACTTGGAGTATGTCAGAAATAGAATGGAACATCAGTTTACTGCCGCGTATTTGTCGTGTCGCGTCACATCCAGTGTAGACCGAATCACTGGTTATAGCTGGTTCTATTGTTTTTTGTCACGTCACTCTCATCCGGTGTAGGCACGGTTATACTCATTCAATGCACTTTAGCTATACTCGTTATTCTTTCTAATGTTAAAACACTAATCAAAGAAATGTCATACCTTCTGTTCTCTTTTAAGAACATCAAAAGATGCACTTGAATGTTCTCTCTTGGACTTTTTGAACTTTGACAAAAGCTTGCATGACTTTGTGCACGGCTCATTGCAATATTGAGTTCTGATTGGCCAATTGCCATTATTTATAGTTCATTAATTATCATACATAAAGAATTTTCATTTGCACAAGTTTTACATAATACACAACACTGTTGTGTCACTGCTGGTTGCATAAATCGCACAGCAATGCTTGTCTTAAACAGTCTTTAATAAATCCAAAATCTAACATGGAACATGCAGGAGAATCAAGAAATACAGGAATATACAACAATGTAAAACTAAGATGACACTGAACCAACTGTGAGAGCTAAAGTATTAAATACACAGGGATAAACCGTGTCAACAGACACTGAAACAGGTGCGTAACACAATCAGTAACCAAGGAAACTAACGAGGGAAACAGGCAGACGGGGAAAATCTAAAACACAATTAAACTGAACATACATCTGAAAGCTGGTTTTATAGAGGGGATGCTTTTTGTCATTTTTTTTTTTTCAGCAAGGGGGATGCCATCCCCCCACAATCCCCCCTCAAATCAATTCCAATTCCAAATCCATTTCTAATAAATAACAGCTAAAAATGTATAATGGGTGAAATACTGAATTAAATATTTGTTCAGAATAAAATAAAAATAAAGTCAGAATAAAATTCTCACCTCTGGCTTCCAGTATTTACTGGGAACTTCTAAAGGGCAAATTAATAAAATGACAGCAAGTCACACAATCCCAAATCTCTCTCTTCTTTTTCAGCCTCTCCAATTTATCCATAATCTTCCATAATCCTGGTTTGAAATTACTCAAATATAATATACTGCAATACTGAAATTTATATGATAATCTGAGTTTTCAAAAATAATATAGTTTTATGATTATTTATAGAGTTATTGAAACATCTGGACACACAAAGGGGTAAAAAAATGATGAAGAAAGAGACATGGTTCCAGTTGCACTGGAAACTTCATCCACCAGTCATTCCCATGATTACCCAAAATCCAACCCGTTTTTCCTCTCTCATCTCTCCATATTCCTCTTCTCATAGGCTCCACCTCTCCTTCATTCCTTTCTCTCATTTGTTCATCTGTCCATTCCAGGGATGGCTGTCACTTCCAGGTCAGTTTTAAAATTCAAGCGTTTTATTAAAGGAAACTCAAGATATCTGCTCAAGATCAGGGCACAGTGAAATTATTTATGTAGTTATGCAACTACATGAGAAATTTGTCTTTTTTCCCCCATCTTTCTCTCTCTCTTTAGGTATTCTGTCTGTTCTGTCGCTCTCGTCGGAGTGTACATCTCTAGCGTCTGAACTTCCTAAGGTCTCCTATGTGAAAGCCATTGATATCTGGATGATTGCCTGTTTGCTGTATGGTTTTGGCTCTCTTGTGGAGTACGCTGTGGTTCAGGTGGGTATGCACATGTCTACTGTTGTCTTGTATTGAAACATTTACATTTCCTTCACATTGCAGAACTATATATAACAGTTGCTTTAGCACACAATGGGTGTTTCACGCTTTGGGCCCTGTGGACTAAACTTCCTTAAAATAAAGTGTGTGTGTATATATATGTATATATATAAATTCATGACAGTGAAAATTTGATTTTCATTTCAGCCTCATTTAAATTTTAATAACATTCTGTGGTGAAAATTACTTTGAATGTTGTGGTAAAATGGCAGACTATTTTGTCCTGCTTAGGTATATTTCAGAGGTAGCCTAAAAACACAATTAAAATTCTATTTGAATACTTTTTGCATAATTTCACAAATTTACAAAGTGAATAAATTTGTATTAAATAAATGAATAAATCTAACAGGAATATAATAGCAATAGTGTATATCTATATACACACAAACAGCTAAAAGACCACTGCTAAATTAGCAGTTTCTCTGGATTAACTTTTTATATGTATGTTTTTGAGTAAAATTAATATTTTTGTTCTATTCTATAAACTACTCACAATATTTCTTCCAAATTCTAAATAAATACATTGTCATTTAGAGCATTTATTTGCCGAAAATGACAACTAGTCATCAAACAAGCCATCAAACAAAGCCATGCTGCTTGAATTTTTGCACAAGCAGTGGCATAAAGTCACCCAACAGCAATTATTAATGACCGAATATTGATTTCTGAACTCTTCCTAAGCTAAAACTTTAGTATTGTGTTGTTTGTGTGTAAACTTTTGTTCTTTGCATTATTCAATGTCATACATGGCATCTTTTTTGTTTTTTAGACCAATTATCATTTTCTGCAAATAAATTCTCTAAATAACAATATATTTATTTGAGATTTTGAAGAAATGTTGTCTGTAGTTTATAGAATAAAAGAAAAATGTTAATTTTACTCAAACACTGTTACATAGGATGAACTCAAAAACAAAGTAGAGCTGGATCCAAATGCAGTGAGTTTAAAGCTGCAGTCTGTAGCTTTTTTTGTTTAAAAATGATCCGAAATCAATTTTTGAGCAAGTATATAACCAGTCAGAGTTCAAAACTATCTCATTACCTTAACCCAGTTCACAACAGTAAGATTGTAATGATGTTTTCTAATTCAAGTGGTACTGGTAGGTTTCACCGGGAGATTCGAGCATGCCAGCGTTTGTCTTTGCATCATTACGTCACGTCCGTATACATATAGAAGGAGTTCCAGCTAGTAGACTATTTCGCAGTTGAGGATGCTGCAGGTGGCGGATCATGCATAGCCTTTTCTCACAGCATCATTTTGATGGGGGATTGTATGGTATGAATGATATGATTAATGTTAGAGATTAGACTGTACAGAAATTGAAGTGTACTGGTAACGCTAATACACATTAAATACACGTAGTTACGCAATGCTGATGTTGTTAACATTCACATTTGAGAACAAAATATAACAATAATAATTTTAATTTGCACGGTTTGATGTGATATGAGCTAAGCGATCGTTAGATTTAATCACCACTGGTTGTGCAATTTAATGTAATGTTTTTTTTTTTCTCTCACCAGATTTGTTTTCTGTTCAGTTGACATTTTCCGGTGAAAATTACTATTTTCCTCATATTTCTAAGATTACAATCTGTGATTCCGAAGTACAGTACACCACCAGTGTGGTGACTGACAGCCACACACTTCTCAAAACGTTAGATTCATCCGCGCTGTGGAGCCGTGCCGATGCACAACCGACATAATTCTGCAGAAAACTTCAAATGCAGTTCTCAAACGGAGATGGCGAGAAAGAGGCAAAACTTATGGACTGCAGCTTTAATAATAGAATCAACATTACAAGTTCAACACAGAGAACCAGGGAACTGAATGAGTGCACCAAAAATCCATGTAAGACAAGACTCGACAAGGATTGGTTTAAAATACACAAGGGGTAATTGGCGATCAAGACACCTGACACCTGGGAACAATCAAAAAACTAATCTACGAGAAAAACTACGAAGGACTATAAAACATGGTGCAGAACAGGAAATAACATAAAAGTGCACACAAGACCAGGGGTACACGGGCTGAGATCATGACAAACATATAAATGTTTCATATAAATAATGTATAAATAATAGTTTGTCTGCTAAGGCAAACTTCTATCACTAAAAGTAGTAAAGCACAGGAAGGTTGTACATGACAATAATTTTATCACAGAAAAGGACTGTTCACAAAGGCATGACACAAAGTCCAAATCAATGCAAAGAACTACCTTTTCTGGCTTTTTATTTGAAAAAAAAACCCATAATAATTATAATTTTATATAGTTTTTGAAACTGTAGATTTGTATTGATTATCAAGGAGTCTTCCACTTTAAACTTTCCATTTTGTAATATTTTCTTTCTGCTCATGTAGCAATAAACTGAGCAGAATATATATATCTAGTGTATATATATATATATATATCACTCCAGTCTTTTAGCCATGTGTTTTCGACCATATTAGCAGGATTTCTATCCCAGTATATTTGACTTTGACTATGACTTAAAACTTTATCCCAGTGCCCAAAATGTCTTATATAGCTGTTCCTTAAATAGGAAAGTAAAAACAGCTGACATTGGAAATTTCTAGGACAAAATAGCCTTAATCAAAGCCTTAAAACTGAAAACCGAACAGCAACTGCAAGAAAAATCCTTACTAAGGAGCAATGAACTCCTCCTGAACTATGATACAGATGTACAGTTCCTGTCGTTACATTGTCCATCAATCCTGAAGAACTAGGGTAACAGCTCTGGGACCACAGAGCCAGATAATACTGCAATTTGCTTTTCTTCTTCTTTGTGATTTATTTATTTCGAAAAATGGACTGTGTACATTAATCAACATTCATGAATGTAAATGTACCCAAATTAGCTCAAAGACTAGATTTCTTTGGTAGTCCCTTTGCCAGACGTTATTAGGCGTAAAAACTAGAGACAAGAAAAGAAACAAAATATTTCTGCAATTACTGAATAATTTATTCTTATTTCTGTGTTTAAAAATGCAGAAATATAAGATGTGACCTGAACTACAGTGATTACAGAAAACCTCCTGCATTATAAATATTATTATCAGATTTTTTGAAAAAGATAGAGACTGCTACCATATGCATATTGGCCTTAAAATTATATTAAATTAATTTTATCTGCATGTGTCTGTTACTTGGACACTTAAGCTAAGCTTAAATGAATTTTTTGATGATTGTTAACCAATAGGTCACAATGGTGTTACGTTTTCCTCAGGTTCTAACAGATGTAATGGCATAAAAGGAATTGAGTAACACTGAATTAGTCCATCTTATTAATACGAACACTATTTATGTTAAGTTTGACAGCCAGAAAGTGTCCAAATATCAAAATTGATTTTGTGAAATGTATTACTTAAAAAGTATGGTAACACTTTACTTGAATGGGTGTGCATAAGACTGACCTGACACCTTCATAATCGTGACATAACACGTCATGAATATGAAGGAGGATTTATGCATGTTTATGACATAAACTTAAGAAGTGTCATTCTCTCAATTGTCATTTTTAAATGCAAAGATGACATTGTTTGCGATATGACAACTTGATATTACCAAGACATATAACAGCGTCATGAATATTTTTCTTGACCTAAACTACAGTGGTACTTAAAAAGGAAAATATGAAATGAAAAAATATTCATGACACATTTATGAAATAATTTGACAGAGTATTAACACTTTAATGAGAAATTCAATTTGTACCACTGTAGCTTAGGTCAAGAAAAATATTTGTGATGCTGTCATTAAGTCTTAATACTCTGTCACATAATTTTATGACATTTTAATGTAAAATTCAATTTGTACCTGGGGGGGAAAAAAAAGTGGTAAAAATATTCATGACACAGTTATAATGGTTTCATGACAGCCAGTGTCAAAACCAACCACTTGACAATTTAATGCAATGTTAACCCATAAATGTAAAAAACCCAAAAGTAGTTTAAGTTTTATAATTGATCTGTTATATCATGTTTATGACAAATGTAGGACAGGTTATGATGCATTGGTTTTATGTCAAGTTGTCATAACAAAGACTTCTCAAACAATGTCATCTTTGCATCATTGAGTGAATGACACTTCATGTCAGTTGTCATAAATCCTCCTTCATGTTCATGACATGTGTTTTGTCACGATTATGAAGGTGTCACGTCAGTCTTATGCACACCCCTTCAAGTAAAGTGTTACCAAAAGGACTTTATTTCTCTAAAACAAATGCCATTTCATATTCATACAAAACATGGCTTAAGGGCCATTCATACATAACTCATTTTTGTGGTTAAAAACATGAGATGCAGCTCAGTGGAATGAAAAAATCAAAAGGTCTAGAGATGGGTTTTTAAAAATTTTACTTCTTTTAACTTGAGCGCTGTGTTTTTTAGAATGCTTTGTCGTCCATGAGACGCTGCAAAAGATGCAACAGTTAAAGACATTGGTCTAGTGCTTTTACATAGAAGAACAATTGAAAAGTAGCGCAGTACAATGGAAAAACATGTTCTGTGTAAGTGTCAAGTGTCTTTGTGCTGTGTCCCAGGTAATGTTGAACAGTCCCAAGCGCATTGCGGCAGAAAAGATAAGGATGGCTGAAAAAGAAAAAGCAAGAATAGAAAGAGAGAGCAAGATACCAGCCAAAACTAATAGTGCCAATGGTACTGGTGGGACACCTATACATGTCAGCACACTACAGGTCAGTGTGAGTATGCACATGTATTCCTTTAAGTAAGATGAATGTGTGCATTCATGTGTGTGTGATCTCTTTCTGATGATTATACGCATGTGTGTGTGTTTGTGTGTTACTGTGTTCTCTTTATGAAGGATGTATGTCTTCTCTTTATGTAAGGCAAGTGTGTGTGTGTGTTTTAATGGCTACATGGGAAGATGAAATGGCTGTAATTGAGTCTACCGCTTTGAGTGTGCTCAGTGGGACATGGGTGCAGAGAAGAACAGAGGATTCTGGGGGACTGAGAGTAATGTGACCCGACAGCACTGAGGCCTGAAGCTATGACAGAGCAGCACAGGAGTTCACAAGTGTGTGTGCACTTGCATGCGTGTTTGTGTAAGGGGTAGAGGTCATATTACAAACAATATTTAAGAGAAATGTCTTGTGAGGATGACTGAAATAGCTTCCCTGGAGATTGAAGTTCACAAGAAACTTGTAATTTTTAGAATAAAATATAGTGTTCCAATCATACATTTATCAGTTTTGATTTAACTGACCCAACTGACATGACACTTGTTGGTTTTGACTTCCTTTTCTCTGTGCTACTCAGATTAACACTGAAACACAAACAGTTGGATGAATGGATGAATGGATGAATGGATGGATGGATGGATGAATGGATGAATGGATGGATGAATGGATGGATGAATGGATGGATGAATGGATGGATGAATGGATGGATGGATGGATGGGTAGATAGATGGATGGATGGATAGATGGATAAGTAGATAGATAGATAGATAGATAGATAGATAGATAGATAGATAGATAGATAGATAGATAGATAGATAGATAGATAGATAGATAGATAGATAGATAGATGGGTAGACGGATAGATAGATAGATAGATAGATGGGTAGATAGATAGATAGATAGATAGATAGATAGATAGATAGATAGATAGATAGATAGATAGATAGATAGATAGATGGATGGATGGATGGGTAGACGGATAGATAGATAGATGGATGGGTAGACGGATAGATAGATAGATGGGTAGACGGGTAGATAGATAGATGGGTAGATGGATAGATAGATAGATGGGTAGACGGATAGATAGATGGTAGACGGATAGATAGATAGATAGATGGGTAGACGGGTAGATAGATAGATGGGTAGACGGATAGATAGATAGATGGGTAGACGGATAGATAGATGGTAGACGGATAGATAGATAGATAGATAGATAGATGGGTAGACGGGTAGACAGATAGATGGGTAGACGGACAGATAGATAGATGGGTAGACGGATAGATAGATAGATAGATAGATAGATAGATAGATAGATAGATAGATAGATAGATAGATAGATAGATAGATAGATAGATAGATGGGTAGACGGATAGACAGATAGACAGATAGATAGATAGACAGATAGATAGATAGATAGATAGATAGATAGATAGATAGATAGATAGATAGATAGATAGATAGATAGATAGATAGATAGATGGGTAGACGGATAGATAGATGGTAGACGGGTAGATAGATAGATGGGTAGACGGATAGATAGATAGATGGGTAGATGGATAGATAGATAGATGGGTAGACGGATAGATAGAGGGTAGACGGATAGATAGATAGATGGGTAGACGGGTAGATAGATAGATGGGTAGACGGGTAGATAGATAGATGGGTAGACGGGTAGATAGATGGGTAGACGGATAGATAGATAGATGGTAGACGGGTAGATAGATGGGTAGACGGATAGATAGATAGATGGGTAGACGGATAGATAGATAGAAGGTAGACGGATAGATAGATAGATGGGTAGACGGGTAGATAGATGGGTAGACGGGTAGATAGATGGGTAGACGGATAGATAGATAGATGGGTAGACGGGTAGATAGATAGATGGGTAGACGGATAGATAGATAGATGGGTAGACAGATAGATAGATAGATAGATAGATAGATAGATAGATAGATAGATAGATAGATAGATAGATAGATAGATAGATAGATAGATAGATGGGTAAACTGATAGATAGATGGGTAGACGGATAGATAGATAGATGGGTAGATGGATAGATAGATAGATGGGTAGACGGATAGATAGAGGGTAGACGGATAGATAGATAGATGGGTAGACGGATAGATAGATAGATGGGTAGATGGATAGATAGATAGATGGGTAGACGGATAGATAGAGGGTAGACGGATAGATAGATAGATGGGTAGACGGGTAGATAGATAGATGGGTAGACGGGTAGATAGATAGATGGGTAGACGGGTAGATAGATGGGTAGACGGATAGATAGATAGATGGGTAGACGGGTAGATAGATAGATGGGTAGACGGATAGATAGATAGATGGGTAGACGGATAGATAGATAGAAGGTAGACGGATAGATAGATAGATGGGTAGACGGGTAGATAGATGGGTAGACGGGTAGATAGATGGGTAGACGGATAGATAGATAGATGGGTAGACGGATAGATAGATAGATGGGTAGACAGATAGATAGATAGATGGGTAGACGGATAGATAGATAGAAGGTAGACGGATAGATAGATAGATGGGTAGACGGGTAGATAGATGGGTAGACGGGTAGATAGATGGGTAGACGGGTAGATAGATGGGTAGACGGGTAGATAGATGGGTAGACGGGTAGATAGATGGGTAGACGGATAGATAGATAGATGGGTAGACAGATAGACAGATAGATAGATAGATAGATAGATAGATAGATAGATAGATAGATAGATAGATAGATAGATAGATAGATGGGTAAACTGATAGATAGATGGGTAGACGGATAGATAGATAGATGGGTAAACGGATAGATAGATAGATGGGTAAACTGATAGATAGATGGGTAGACGGATAGATAGATGGGTAGACGGATAGATAGATAGATGGGTAAATTGATAGATAGATGGGTAGGCGGATAGATAGATAGATGGGTAGGCGGATAGATAAATAGATGGGTAGGCGGATAGATAGATAGATGGGTAGACGGATAGATAGATGGCTAGATAGATGGGTAGACGGATAGATAGATGGCTAGATAGATGGGTAGACAGATAGATAGATAGATGGGTAGACGGATAGATAGATAGATGGGTAGACGGATAGATAGATAGATGGGTAGACGGATAGATAGATAGATAGATAGATAGATAGATAGATAGATAGATAGATAGATAGATAGATAGATAGATAGATAGATAGATAGATAGATAGATAGATAGATAGACGGATAGATAGACGGATAGATAGACGGATAGATAGATGGCTAGATAGATGGCTAGACAGATAGATGGCTAGACAGATAGATAGATGACTAGATAGATGGGTAGACAGATAGATAGATAGATGGGTAGACGGATAGATAGATAGATGGGTAGACGGATAGATAGATAGATAGATAGATAGATAGATAGATAGATAGATAGATAGATAGATAGATAGATGGGTAAACGGATAGATAGATGGGTAAACAGATAGATAGATAAATGGGTAGACATATAGATAGATGACTAGATAGATGGGTAGACAGATAGAAAGATAGATGGGTAGACAGATAGATAGATGGGTATACAGATAGATAGATGGGTAAACAGATAGATAGATGAATGGGTAAACAGATAGATAGATGGGTAGACAGACGGATGGATGAATGTATAGACTGATGTATAGATGGACAGACAGATGGGTAGACAGGCAAAATATATTTGATCAAATGCTCTGTATACAAATTGTTACCAGCTGCAAACATGTCAGTGTGATGGATGGATGGATGGATGTCTAAATGTGTTTTGTTTTTCATGTTTGTATAGGTTGTGGAAAACCGTAGTAAGAAGGTGTGCACGTCTAAATCAGATCTGCGCTCAAATGATTTCAGTATTGTTGGCTCTCTCCCACGAGATTTCGAACTCTCAAACTTCGACTGTTACGGCAAGCCCATAGAGGTCACAGATGCCACCGGCAAATCACAGACCAAGAACAACAAGAAGCCAGCGCCTCCGAAACCCGTCATTCCGTCCGCTGCCAAACGGGTTGATCTCTATGCACGAGCTCTGTTCCCTTTCACTTTCCTCTTCTTCAATGTTATTTACTGGTCCGTCTACCTGTGACCATGACAGAGTGTAAGTGTGTGTGTGTGTGGGGGGGGGGGGGTTCATGTTGATGAGGGTGATGATTAAGCATGAACAAAGTGTTGAAATGTTCATCCTTTACATTCTTTGATGTCTGTTCAATTGTCCTGCTTATTTGTATGTCCTTACAAGTCGCTTTTTGAAATGTGTCGCTGTAATACAAGCAGCATGACTTTACAGACAGCGTGTGCTCAGCCATGTTTGGCCCAAACTGCTAGGTAGTGATTCACCCATGCCAACACGTCCATAAATATCAGTTGTTTATAAATTCAGGCAAGAATCTGCTTCTGGAATAAAGGACTGTATAAGATCTGGACACAGACAGCATGCCGTTTTCACAATGGGCTTATTGAGTCTGTGATGAGATTAAACTGCTGTTTTTGGGCCATACAATAAAGATCCTTCATCAGCTACATTCTCTTGTTGTCTATATTATTTTGGATCATCAGTTGTTAGGATGTTAGGGATTTGTTTTAAACTCCTCCAATTAATTTAGCAACTTAATGTACAGACTCATACAAACAACATACATTCATAATTTTTTTAAGATCATTTCAGTCAAAATTTCCCATTTATGTGCTTTGATAAAATGCTCTGTCTGTACACAAATTGTAGCCAACTGCAATCATGTCATTGGTATATTTTGTCTGGTTGTCTCTCATACATCTATTTGCATTCTGAATGAATTCCTCCTGTCTTGCACATATTTAGCCATTTTTAGCTGCCTTCACCCTGCACTAGTGTTGAGTCTTGTGTGCAGCCGCCTGAAAACAAGACACATGGTCAGTGTCATGACAACGGCTCTGCAGCATTTTATTTTATGCAGAAAGACAGAACACCTACAATTTGACAGTATTGCTGCCTTGCAAGCACTGATATTTCCTTCAGGAGATATCTAGTTATATACTTAAAGAATACATTCTTTTTGTGTTTGTAGGACTGGGCTTCATCAGTGGACAGATTTCATTCAGTTTTAAACCCTTTACTCCCTCGTGCAACACTTTTGGTTATGCCAAATACATATGTTGAGTTCATGTAATCTGCACTTTGCAAAAGATCACATTCAGACCTTTCCAGATGTGCTTTTCCTTTGTAGCAAAATTAAGACATTTGTAATAATGAAGCCCAATCCTACATATACAAACATGGGAAATTGAGTATCACAATTGGCCGAATCTGTATGAATGACGTCTGCAAATTGATGCACTTAATGCATTGGAATGGTGTGAGAAAGCAGCTAGTCAAACCCATACATGCACCATGCACATTTGAAATGTTCTAACCTCTACAGAATTTGCATTATACTGTGTATATCTCTTATCTGTAATAAAATTGAACTACAGTTATAGTACTCGTATAACGGCTATGTATAAGTCATGCACATTGCAGTCTATAGTGTCTCCCTTACAAAAAAAAAAAAAACAAGTTTATTCAAGTGTGCTATTATTATACTTCTTTTAAACTGAAGTGTACTTTCAGTCTAATTTTATGTACTTCTCAGAAATATACTCTGTTGTTTATAAACTCTATACTATATAATATGACTTGTATATACTATACAATCTTTTGACAGGGATATACTTAAAAGTATAAAGTATTCTAAGTATACTTGGCTTGTAGCTGTTTATTTATTTATTTATTTTGATTGATTAGCCTATTAAATACTTTTTTCACATAGTTTTAAATACTCTTGTAAACCTACATTTTTTGAAAATATTGAATTATAAAGAAAACTCCGGTATACTTGCTTATAAAACTACTAAACTAGTTGAGAGTATACCGAGAGTGAACTAGTAAACTATCAGTATACCAATAAGTTAACTTGTAATATAGTTGCAGTACAAACAAAAAAAACTAGTTGTGTACTTGTTACATCCACCAGCTGGAGTGCCCAGGATCTCCACCAGAGGGCACTCCTCCCAACGCTCTTGTTTTCCCATCATGAACTTCAATTCCCATAACCCATTGCCTAGACTCATTATTGTTTGATCACTTCCACCTGTGTCTCATTATCTTGTAAACCTCTGTAAACCTATATAAGCCTTTGTGAAGTCTTGTATGTGCTACACTGCATTTCTGAGTGCTGGTCCCTGCATTTCTGTTATGTCTTGGACTCTGTTATTATCTGGATTGTTTGCCCTGTGGTTTTGACCATATTCCTTTTCTATGGATTACCCTCAATAAAGCTGCTTTTGGATGTCCAACTCAAGTCTCGGAGCAGTTCGTGACACTACTCCAAGTTTTCTACCATTACACTTTAGTATGTTTCCCAAGTAGAATTTAAATTCTACACTTACTTAAGTATACTACTAGAACATTGACATAATTAAGACACTAGAAATTATACTTGAATTTTTAAGTACACTTATTTGTTTTTTTTTTGTTTTTATTAAATGTGTTAAAAAAAATAAAAGTTTGGAATATGTACTAGAACAGAGGTATCCAATCCTGCTCCAGGAGTGCTGATGTCCTGGAGGGTTTAGCTCCAGAATGCTTCAACAGACCAGCCTAAAAGTTTCTAGTAGAGGGTTGCATCCTAAATTGCATACTTCCCTTCCATATTACAGACCAAAAACAGTCAAACAAAATATGTCCAGATTCACAGTATTCATAAAAAAGCAGGCAAAAATTAACCAGATGACCTGCTACTTCCGGTGAGATTCTTAAGTGTGCATACAATCAACTTTGCTATCCATGAGGCCAAGGAGGAGAGGATTTGTTGAATGCAGTGAAGCGACGTAACTGATGCTGGTAGGACACATGATAATGACAACATGGCGAATGAAGCCTGTCCAGATGACATTCATACTACACACATTTGTCCAGTCCCAAATGGCACACTTCACGTGCACTTTCAGTTTTGTGAACTTACAATGACCGCTGCGTTCGCGTGTCCGTTAAGTCCACGAGACCGTAGGGGGTGTCCCTTTTGTCATTTTAGCTCAAAAAAATATTTCAGTCTAAACATAAGTTTTATGTAATTTAATTACATAGCAATTGTCCATCCATTTGGATTACATAGTTTTAACATAAACAAACTAATAAACTTAATGTGATTCATATTTGTCAGTCATATGTAAATGAAATAGGTAAGATTTATGTAATAGTTGAGTATATGAATGGTGAGAGATTAAATGTCTTTTATCTTCAGTTGATTTCATTTGTAGTTCTTGTGTTTCTCTGTCCTTCAGTGATTCTGCTTGTTAACAGCAGGTGTTCATCATTAATGCTCAATCATCACTTAACTCTGACACTGCTTCAACGGTACTTTAACTCAGTAGTGCGCGCACACATGACCACTAAACAGTGGTAATTAACCTGGGTATTTTCTGTGAACTATTTCATAAATCTTACCAATTTCATTTACGAATGACTGACAAATATGAATCACATTAAGTTTATTAAGACTTATGTCAAAACTATGTAATCCAAATGGATGGAAAATTGCTATGTAATTAAATTACATAAAACTTATGTTTAGACTGAAATATTTTTTTGAGTGTAGAAGGGTGCTCGTGCACACTCCCTTTGCGCCCGGAAGACTGCAAGCTATACAGAGGACTTCTACCCAACAGTCAAAGCAACATCACGTCACAAAAGTGTGGACTCAGAGGACGACCTGAGGGTTTAGGGTGCCATTTGGGACACAGCCATTGATACTATATAGAACTGACTTTTTTAGCCGCTGTGAAGTAATTGGTCAAAATAAGTATACTCGAGAGTATTTTGGACACAGCTGAGGTTCTGAAGACAGGTGTGCTTTATTAGGGTCGGAGCTAAACTCTGCAGGGCATTGGCCCTCCAGGAGGATCGGGATTGGAGATGCATTATGGGATTGAATGAGTGCACTCAATAATGTCCCATATGGTTTCGGACACCACAACATATGGCTGTGCCCTTATATGGTGCACTATATAAGGGTATAGGAGTGATTTCACACCGAGTATTCCAGGTAAATGTGTTGGCCCTCTAGGAGCAAGATTGGACACTCCTCTAATAGAAGATTCACCAGCATGTGGTGGATCAGGTTTATGCAGCACTTCACTGCCATCTGTAGGTCGTGCTGGGAACTACTGTGCTGCTTGCAGATTTCGAATAGCCACAGGGGAGGACTGGACATTTGCTGTTAAAAACAACACAATTCATGAAGTCTTCTTCAATGTCTAAACCTAATCTTGTGTTTGATGTTTTGTTGAAGTCAGATTATAATTTACCGTGTACTGACACTGTGCCACACTCTTGGCTCAAACTCTATGCACATGCTTGAGATATTAAATATGTAATTACTGTGACCTGAATTATCATTTATAAAGGGTTCAGGGTTTGTTCATTAGAAATGTGTAGTATTTTTAAAGCTATTTACACTTGATGTGTTCATTATTTTACAAATCAGTTCCTTTTTGTGAGAATGCATGCCTTATTAATACATGGAAAAAGGCACACATGCACATTGAAGATTCATGCTCAGATTCTATGGACTTGACCTTATGGTTAGAGAAATGGGTCAAAGTCCTCAACAAAAATTCTACTGATGTGAATCAGAAGGTTAATGATTATTCAATGGCTTTTTAATGTAAGCAGCACCATAATAAACTAAATAAATTAATATGGTACCATACTGCGAACAATTATATAGGGATAAAATTATATCTGTTTCCACCTCTCTCAGCCAAGAGGCAAGGTTATGAAATGTTTTGAAGAGCCCATAGGAATATGTGTAATGTGTGTATGTCAGTTATTGATTAGACTGGGTTCATTATGTGTATTTAAGAAGATGGGGGAGCGTACGCCTATTGGATTGCAGGGGAACATCTGTCACCATTCTGCCTCTAAGTGAGCACATACTAGACCTTTTCTAATTCATAACCATAAGAAATCACGGGACATATATTACGATCCACGAATCGCAGTCCTATTCCCTGAAGCAGCTGAGCCGATGTCCAAGAGCGAGCGCGCGCTTCTCTCTGCGCGCGTTCAGAATTAGAGCAGCTTCGGTTCCGCTCGGCTCTTTTCGTCTTCATCAGTATTCTTACCGTGTCCGCTGAGTTGAAACGATTCTCAGGGACGGAACCGCAAAGGAGGAGTGCAAGACTCCCGCATCATCGCGCCCGCTCTTTCCCTCACCAGGACCGCGGACTAACGAGAGCCTCTGCGCTTTAACTGTGCTTATTTTTTAACATGTGTCGACTCTATATGGTTCCCGCTGTTTTGTGAACAGTGCGCGTTTGGTGGATGTGGTCGCATGGATAAGCAGAAGACGATGATTTTGTCGGGTCTTCTCTTCTCTGCGTTATGGGGACTGGCGCTCGGCGGATCTCCGAGCGTCCAAATCGGTGAGCCCACTCCACCTGTATAAACGCCTTCTAGATCACACTCATCAAATCTCGACTTGATAACAGAAATTACCTTATGAACGTCCTCTTTACTTGGGTACCATGTGAGAATTTCGTGATAAAACGATGCAATCTGTCTTTTTTTTTTTTTTTGGATTTAACGATTGAATTTGGCCTATGAATGATTTTGATGTGTTCTTTTCTCAGGCGGCCTGTTCCCCAGAGGAGCAGACCAAGAGTACAGCGCGTTTCGGATCGGAATGGTTCAGTACGGCACGGCCGAATTCCGCCTCACTCCTCACATTGATAACCTGGAGGTGGCGAACAGCTTCGCCATAACAAATTGCTGTAAGTCAACATGGAGTTTTTACCGCTTGAACTAATTCCCCCATATAGACTAATCTAGATGCTGTCTACTAATGCACAGGTGTGATCACGAGGCAGTTTCCCTCCCCATATCATTAATTCATTCTGCATTCATCCCATGTTAAATGTGGCAGGTTAATGTGTTATTCCTATTCGAGTTAACACAGGATAGCAATCGCCTGCGTACTTATGTTCTATTATTAACGCTGCTGTGTTATTTATTCCTTTACGCAACCCATGAAAGGACCGGCGGCTAGATGTTGCCAATCATTCGGGTTTATCACTTTGGGTTCTAATGAGACTGAACCGTGGCACGTTTTGGCTCTGTCTGTCTGGTTGTGTAAACTATGCGTTGGGAAGATCGTTATATAAACCGGGTTTTTTGGGGGGGATGTGATAATTGGCATTCGCGGGAGCAGCAAGATGATGGTTTCCACAGTAACGGAGGAGAGGAGATGGCCCCGTTTTACCAGCATCTGCACAATTCGATGGCAAATGAAACAGCAGGTTTTCTCCTTCGAAAGTATTTAAGTATGTCATTTGTTGTTGCGGTAGAATTTCTGTATTTTAATTTGGCGATAGCCTATGTATAATTCAAGGTTTTTTTTTTGACAAACAAGGCACGAGGGCGTAAAAATGGACCTCGCGCGCGTCCCTCCCCCACGCGTCTTACATCTGAGGCATGAAGACCAGGACTGAACGAATGATGAAACGCTACCCGACTCGAAAACGATTAATTATTAGTGTGTTTGAGTTTGTCACACTGGTTGGAAGATTCTTGAAAATTTTTGGTCTTATCGCATCCAGGATGGTTAGAGTCACACACATCTCTCCAATGGAACGTTCGTTGGATTCACAGAACCGATTCGAATTGAACTGAATCGAACCGATTGGTCTGCTTCAAGTCGAACAAACCTAACAGTGATTCACTGATCTGAGAACTGTCTCTATGCAACATGTCCGATTCCTAATGAGCTGAGAGCCAATACCAAGATCATCTGGATTGAAACAGCTTGGAGATTTTTTTAGTAGTTTGATGTATTTATATACCCTACATTCATTTACATTTATATAAATCCATTTATGTTTGAATCAGTTGAATCGTGGCTGAAACAGACTGGACTGGGATAAAACAGCGATATGTAATACATACATTTTTTTTTTTTTAAATGTTTCCAAGCACTTATAATGTCATTTCACGAGTTCACACTTACCAATAATCAGATAGGGAATTAGTATGCATATTTGGCGTGCTGTCCGAGGAGAGGGCTCCGAGCTTGGTATTTGGCCCGAGCCCAGAGTACTCCCCCCGTATCTGGTTTAGGAAGTAACCAGGCAAGTGTGAGGAGACGGGGTGGTGGAGGGATGCTGAAACTGTCCAAAAGCATAGGCGAGTCGACTGCATCGATATATATAGGTTTCTGCTCATGCTGATTGGGCAGGCATGTTGATTGCTGATTAATGACAGCTGGCTGGAGTGATGTGATAATTAGCTAGATCATTTGAACGTGTTCCTCCCGAATTTTGTTAATAAAACATCATATAGTGTCAGAGACCAAATCCATTATTAAATCATTTTGAACTTCTTCTTTGAAACGAACTGTTTACAAAGCAATTCACAGAAATGAGTCAGACCTCCCCATAACTAATTAATAAATTACAAAATGTATTTATGTTTTATTTAAATATATATTAATGCATTTATGAGCTGAATCATGTCTGCAACAGACTGAGCTTGGCAAAGAAAAAAAAACAAACAGCAAAATGTGCTCAGGTTTTTTAAACATTAGAGCATTTATAATGTCATGTCAGAATGTCAAAAACCCCTCTCGGACGTATTCACGTCGAATGAATTTGAAACTGTTTACAATTAGGATTTGAATGGTTAATATTGATTAGATATGTTATGTGTAAGGCATCATTTCTAAATAGAAATCTGTGCAATACAAATTGTAATATTTTACCCTTGCAAGCAAACACCTTGCTTGCCTGAGCTCTCTGAAGACAGAATCGAGCAAATCTGAATTGGCCATGGAGACACTTGATTAGGCCTCTTTAGTGTAGTTTTCACCCAATCCAATAACCTGAACGAGTTGTCTCTTGGTGGTTTGATGTCAAACACTGATGCTTCACAATGTGAGATTCACTGCGACAAGTCTCTACGGCCTGAACAGCCGCTGATTCATGTGAATGGCCTGCCCACTCCCACATACCCGTCCCACACATACACACATCACACGCACAAAATCTCAATGATACTTCAGGCCAGGGTACACGTACTTAACATTATGGAAATTGCTTAAGCATTTGATTATGAGAAGGTGCATAGAACGTGGGCAGTGTTTACTGGGACTGCAAATATAGAAAATCTGTATTCAGAGAACCTGGAAGATGACTAAAGGCCTATTATTTTGTCATGCTAAACATGGTTAGGTCTATAATGCTGTTTGTTTAACGCACACAAGGGATTTCCTTTGTTGTTAGTTGTCACCCAAGCACATTCACCCACACGCAGATATATATACATGGCACTGAGCAGGATTTTCTCTGAAAGATATAAGTATTATGATAAGAAACACTGCCAGAAAAGCCCACTATTGGTCCTCCGTAGCGAAAAAACACATTTATGGTGTAACATGCACTCTGTTATCGCTTGTTTGTAGCCTTGAGGTGGTTGAAGTGACTCATCGGAGACCCATCTTCTATTGACAGATATGTGCCCTAGAAAGGTTTCAGCATTGTTGTTGCTGTTATATGTTGTTCTTCAGTGTGCAGCAGTCTGTTCAAACACTCTCGACGGCATGTTTTTTTTTTTTAATGATAGTCCTATTTGCTTACGCAGATTCCTTTATGATGTTAGAGTTTGTGTTCCTGGAACACAGAAGCTTTTCTTCAGTAGTCAGATTGAATAACACATTAATGTTAACACTGATCATACTGTGCCTCCAGCTTGCCACCAGATACAACATGCTATCACCCTATATAGAGCAGCAACTCTCCACTGTGACGCACCAACAATTGTAAACAATTGTTATTCTGGTTGGTTAATCGCAGCATTATTTTGTTTAATGTTAAGTTATTTGTCTGTTTTGCCAGGCAACTGATTATTTTTGCATGCTTGTTTCATGTCTCACATATCACTCAGCAGAACCTTTTCTTGTCACATTATAGAAAAGTTTCAAATCAGATCAATATTTTATGGCCATTTATTTATTTATTTGGTAAATAGCTGTGTAATAAACAGCATAGTGTGCAGCCAGCCAGTCAATATTATAAAATAAACCCCTCAGGGTGATACAAGACCACCATATCAGGGTATTTTTTTGCAGAAATGACTGGCTGACTGACTGCACATTACATTTTTTATTTTTTGAAAGAAATAAATACTTTTATTCAGCAAGGATACATTTTATCAAAAGTAACAGTAAATATGATTTTACAAAAGACTTCTATTTCAAATAAGTGCTGTTGTTTTGAACTTTCTATTCATCAAAGAATCTTGAAAAGAACTTTCCACAAAAATGCTGACACAACTGTTTCAGTACAGCCATTTCAACATTGATAATAATAATAATAGTTTCATAAGCACCAAATTGACAGATTAGAATGATTTCTGTAGGATGTGACCCTGGAGACTGGAGTAATGGCGGCTGAAAGATCAGCTTTGCCATCACAGAAATAAATTACATCTTAAAATATATTAAAATAGAAAACAATTTTACAAATAAATGCAACCTTGTTAAGAATAAGAAACTTTCAATCTTACAAAACCACAAACTTTGGAATGGTAGTGTTTCATTAAGCCAGTCATTCAGAGATATAAAAATTTTCCCAGTGATGTTCCATTTCAGTTATTGTAAATCTTTCTGTACTATACACTCACATAAAGGATTATTAGGAACACCTGTTCAATTTCTCATTAATGCAATTATCTAATCAACCAATCACATGGCAGTTGCTTCAATGCATTTAGGGGTGTGGTCCTGGTCAAGACAATCTCCTGAACTCCAAACTGAATGTCAGAATGGGAATGAAAGGTGATTTAAGCAATTTTGAGCGTGGCATGGTTTTTGGTGCCAGACGGGCTGGTCTGAGTATTTCACAATCTGCTCAGTTACTGGGATTTTCACGCATAACCATTTCTAGGGTTTACAAAGAATGGCGTGAAAAGGGAAAAACATCCAGTATGCGGCAGTCCTGTGGGCGAAAATGCCTTGTTGACGCTAGAGGTCAGAGGAGAATGGGCCGACTGATTCAAGCTGATAGAAGAACAACTTTGACTGAAATAAGCACTCGTTACAACCGAGGTCTGCAGCAAAGCATTTGTGAAGCCACAACACGCACAACCTTGAGGCGGATGGGCTACAACAGCAGAAGACCCCACCGGGTACCACTCATCTCCACTACAAATAGGAAAAAGAGGCTACAATTTGCACAAACTCACCAAAATTGTACAGTTGAAGACTGGAAAAATGTTGCCTGGTCTGATGAGTCTCGATTTCTGTTGAGACATTCAGATGGTAGAGTCAGAATTTGGCGTAACAATGAGAACATGGATCATGCCTTGTTACCACTGTGCAGGCTGGTGGTGGTGGTGTAATGGTGTGGGGGTATATTTTCTTGGCACACTTTAGTCCCCTTAGTGCCAATTGGGCATCGTTTAAATGCCACAGCCTACCTGAGCATTGTTTCTGACCTTGTCCATCCCTTCATGACCACCATGTACCCATCCTCTGATGGCTCCTTCCAGCAGGATAATGCACCATGTCACAAAGCTCGAATCATTTCAAATTGGTTTCTTGAACATGACAATGAGTTCACTGCACTAAAATGGTCCCCACAGTCACCAGATCTCAACCCAATAGAGCATCTTTGGGATGTGGTGGAACCGGAGCTTCGTGCCCTGGATGTGCATCCCATAAATCTCACAAGATGCTATCCTATCAATATGGGCCAAAATTTCTAAAGAATGCTTTCAGCACCTTGTTGAATCAATGCCACGTAGAATTAAGGCAGTTCTTGAGGCGAAAGGGGGTCAAACACAGTATTAGTATGGTGTTCCTAATAATCCTTTAGGTGAGTGTATGTGCAAATATGACACACATGAACATAACAGTTTCTGCTGGCTCACATTTAATATGGTCAGCATTTATGAAATAATCTCTCTGTAACTTCTGCTATCTCTTTCACACAACCACCAACATGTTGAAGAGCAGTATGATGATGGTGTATGTGTTGTATGTGTGTGTGCTATATTAAAGATATTCACATCAGCGTGTCTAGAGGGGGGTGTGGAGGATTTAGTGCTGAAGACAGGATGAAAAATGAGTGACTGAGCATTTTCTCTCCTTTACTGACAGTCCTTCAATCCAACAATCTGCAATCACCTTGAGGAACAAAGAGAGAAGAGGGGGAGGGGGGGTCAAGAATAACAAGGGTTCATTTAAAGGGGGTTAGTTAATCAGGAGAATGTCGTCGACATTTGAATGAGGAATGTGACGTGATGATTTGGTGCTTTGCAGAGAAATGGCTGTTTTCAAGTCATTAATGTATGTGTGCCTGCGAGGATAACCTGATCATTACAGAAAAAGCATGTTTTTGAAGGTTAAAAAGGATTGTGTGTTGTCAGAAGATGAATAAGGCCATCAATCAGTTCAAAAGTGAGAGGATAAGAAAGTAGTGGGTGAAAAGACATGATATCACTTAATTATCATATCAATTAAGAGGTGAACTTGTTATTAAGGGGTGTGACACATATACATAGTTGTCCTTGGTTGTCAATGTCACAACTTGGTGCATTAATACAGTATATAATTCAATCGATGCGCCATCACAAGCATGTTTTGCAACACAGTTCATTTGTTATTAACAATCTCTTGACTTCCTTGGGCTGAACTTCATTCACGCCCAAGCTCCCACATCACCAAGTTCCTGTAGTATACACCTAGCTTGTCCATAGTTTGAAGTTGTTATATTGTAGTGAGGTCATCCATGTTAATAAGATCATGGGACATTGATCCATATTCATAAACCAAATTGAGTCAGACTGTCAAATTGCCTTTGCTCTCTTTGGCCTCCCAATTTAGCTTACAGGGGCACCCATATGTTCCAAACACTGAGTTTATGTATGTACTTGCAGTCATCCTTCTGACCAAGACAGAGAAAAGAATCTTTCCTTGAACCCTAAAGAAAGAAATGGTTTTCTTTCTCTTTCTATAATCACCTCCACAACTTCCTTAGGGCTAGTCAACCTCCCAGATCTTGTTTCTCCCAACAAAGTTTTCCAGAAAGTTCGCTTTGGCAATCTGTTTTGAACTTCCAAATCGAACTTAGTTTTGGCCTTCAGAGTCCTGATTTCTTTGCTCAGATCCAAGATCTCTCTCCCCCCTTCTGTTGGGACATTTTCCAGGTGATCCAAAGATCCCCTTTCTCCTCTGTGCCAAAGCGTTTTCTGGCTATGCTGAAGATGATTGTTGTCACACTATCAATTTTCTTCTCAGCTGTTCCTACTAATATTGCCTCTAGAACTCTATCAAGGTTCTGGTCTAGTTGTTTCCATCCTATCTTGTTAATTGCCAGGGGCCATTTCACTCTCTCTTTTGCAGGTTGAGTGTATGGGATAGCATCAGGAAAGTCCCTCCTGTGGCTTTGGGGTGAGAGAGATGCTGAGAGGTCTCCTGTACATTTTATTTGAATTGAATTGAAAGAAATTTCATTGAACCAATTCATCCGATTTTTTTCAAATCACTTCTTCATTCAGGAACGAAACACCACTACTGTGTTGCTCGGAGACTCATTTCTGCTTTGAAATTTTTCGTTGGTGGAAGGAAAGTTGGCACATAAATTGGCAATTCTTGCAATTGTAAACAATATTGTGTTTACAATGTAAGTTACTCGATATTAACTTTTGTTTATTGAACTTAAAAGCAACCAGAACAACAACTTGCTTGTGTGATTTTGATTTAATATAGTTATTTTTGTGATTTTTTTATTTTTATTTTAATAAAAATGTGGTACTGCCTGTTTTCAGATACTTCAGATACTTTAAAAATACAAGTGACAATATTCAACACTCTTCTTTTTTAAAAATGGGAAAGTGACTAGGTTATACCATCAATTGAGGAAGACCCAGTCTTCAATGCCTAAATAAGTGGTATGATACCTCTCTTTATGAGACAGGTGGAAGAATGGTTGAGAATGATATAGTGTTCAGGCTTACCGGGCAAGTTTAAAGCCTGGCTCTTTTGGCAAGATCTTCTAACAATGGCTGAATATGGCTACAGACAAATTATGAAGTGGCTATGACATTGAGATGTGAATGAACAAACACCTTTGCAGGTGGCTCGAAATTCAACCAAGTTTCACATCAATATGGCTAAATATCAGACCTGGAACGTTACAGCTACTCCTATAGTCAGTGGTTGAAGAATTCAAAGTGCAGCAGTGGCACAGGCAGAGAGCAGGCTGAAGTTGAAGGACATCATCTGGAGTCAGTGCCTATCTCTAGCAATAAGGGAAGGTGGACCTGATAAAGAGGGGAGAAATGATCCAGGCAGAGCTTCAACACCAGGAGGAAGAAGGGCGAAGAACCGTGGAACTGGGAGTACAAGGAGCCTGGACAAAGTGGAAGATCACGTGGTCTGAACTTTGGAGATTGGAGCCCTTTTGCATCTCTTTGCTGTTCCGGTCAGTGCACTCTTCCATAACCAGCAAACTTGTATAGGTGGGGAATGAGGGAGGATGCAATGTGTAAGTTATGTGGAGGGAAAGGTACATACTGGTAGGAAGTAAAACTGCACTTAGCCAGGGAAGATACAGATGGAGCCATGACAATGTCCTCCCAGCACTGGCTGACATCTTGGAGCAGGAGATATGGAAAAAGCAGCAGTCCTATTAGAGTCCAGTGCCATCTATTCAGTTCATCATGGAGGGAGAGGAGCCACACTCCTCTAAAATGACCAAGAAGAACCTCCTGCTGAAAACACAATCATGAGAGATGAGGGTGGAGCTGGGAAGGAAACTATGTTTTCCCCAAGTCATCAAAATATACCTAGGGCCAGATGACGTCATCTGGTCTGTGGAGGGAAGGAAAATCATCATGATTGAGCTAACAGTCCCATGGGAAGATGGATGTGAAGAGGCCTTGGAGATGAAAGCCACCAAGTACCTGGTCCATTAATGCAGAGACAAATGCTGGAAGGCCTGGCTATTTCCAGTTTAGGTTGGTTGCAGGGGATGGTTGTTTGCGATAGACACTTTATACCATGGTCACAGTATATACAATCATAGTACATACTGTTAGTACAGTTACTGTACTGTTACTTTTGAAAAAATCCCAAGAAATGGCATTTCCAAACTAAGATACAGTTCATGAACCCTTTGCACTTAAAGAACAAGTATGGTCTCATTTGAAAGCAGACACTTTGTAGTTTATTGTGAAGTCAAAATTAAATAGTTATAAATAGCTTCAAAGTTTTGTTAAGTAATTAAAAATGTACTTTTATAAAATATCTTTCTAAAAATAAAATTGAAGTTGGCCTTGTTGCAATCTAGAAATGCACTGCAGCTAAAGCCACATGCCTGACCATGTTATATTTCAAATCTGTTTTAAAGATCATGTCATGAGATTTTATTTTGAGAAGATCCTAAAATGCTAACTGATGTTCACTGCCATCTTCTAAGCATTCATTCAGTGTATTGTCTCTATTGTTTTGTGGCGCAAACTGCCCTATTCTTTTGTTTCGAATCAGTGGTTCAGAGCGTGTATCAAACTGCCAAAGTCACGTAAACGAGGCTTCGTTACATCAAAAGTGTTTCGAAATGTCAATGGTTAACGTGACTTTGGCAGTTTGATACACGCTCTGAAAACTTGAAACAAAAGTTTTGTAACGCTTCAAAGCTTCATGAAGCAGTGTTTTGAAATCGCCCATCACTAGATATGGTTGAATAAAGTCGTTACTTTGATTTTGTGGTGCACAAAAAGTATTCTCATTTCTTTACATGGTTGAACCACCATAGTCACATGAACTGTTATAAATGTCTTTGGTACCTTTATGAGCATTGAAAGTAGCCTCACTAAGCCATCAGATTTTATCAAAAATATTTTAATTTTTGTTCCAAAGATGAATGAAGGTCTTACGAGTGTAAAACGACATTAGGGTGAGTAATTAATGACAGAATTTTCATTTTGGGGTGAACTAACCCTTTAAATTGGTGCTTGTTACCCCCTTTTTCAAAATAGTTACAGCGTAAATACAATATACATACACACAGTCTGATTATCCTTGATTCTTAAACATTTATTTTAAAAAGAACTTATTTCAAAATAGATTTACAATATTTCTTATTCATTTAATAAGAATTTTAATCAACTTTTCATTTCAAATGAAATTCCTGTCAAGAAAGTAGCATGTTCTTTTCCTTTTTTGCTTGCCTTCTGTCAGTTGTGTTCACTTTAGTGTTGTTTTCATGGACTTTCAGTTTGTTCTCATTTGTCATGTTCCTTTTTTCAGTTTCCCGCCACTCGCCTGTCTCCTCGGTTACCATCATTATTAGTTCATATGTGTCAGCTGTGTTCTATTAATTATCCTTGTTTGTGTTTGTTGTTTAAGTTCCTCCTGTTCACTCTGTCTTTGTCCGATCACCGTTATGTATGGTGTGTGTTGTGTCAAACTGTCTGTCTGTCTGTCTGTCAAGAAATATTATTAATACCTGTTGTTGTAACTTTAATCATCATCTTCATCTTTATGCTTGCAACCACCCGTGACACTTTCTGCCTCCTTATGTTGCTCTTCTTCTTTTTCTTTCTTGAGATATAAATGACAGACTTGAGGAGAAGGAATCCTTTGCCTCTTGCAGTTCTGCATTATTTATTAAATAAATAAAAATACAGTTCGCCCAAAAATGAAAATCATTTACTCACCATCAAGCCATCTGAGATGTATATTTTTTAAGAAAAATAATTAATCTCTGGAAGTACATGCAAGGTCCTGGGTTCCTTCCTAAAAGTTGAAGAATCAAAAAACGTGAGAAGTGATGAGGAAGTGCACTTCACTTCTTTTTGTGCGTTAATGCTCACAACAAAATACAGACAAACCCAGATAATAGCAATGACAACCAAACAAAACAGAGACAGAGGACAATAGATTTTTACAGCGCATTTACGTCACGATCCATGTTGCGCTTCACAACTTTTTTACGTCAAGCTTGAACTTGACCGCATGAAAATAACAACGATGCATAACCAGAGCCTCTTTATAAGAATATCTCTGGCAGAACAGCCAGACATTTTGGAACAGATTCCAGACATGTTATGGGAGACTCCCAAATATTAATAGCAGCTCTCTGATGCCAGGAAAGTATACACAATAGCCCGGAAATCGAGTGAACGAACGAGAGAGAAGACCTGTTTCCCCCAGCGTTTCAGGTGATGCGATTGCAAGTGGTCTGCCGAGACGCATTACAGTTTACACCTCGTTTTTACAAGCATTACAAATGCATCACCTGTGACCACCTATGTTTGGATTTTGTTGAGACACCCCCCTCTTATTTCGTCCCTCTCTACATCACTTTCGCAAGAGCGCCACTATTGAATGCAGAAACCACCCTGAAATGTGTTTTTGCAGAGTGGAATGTCTAGGATTCCTTCTCTTCAACGTCAAACTCCTCAGTGGAGTTAAAGAAAAAGAAAATCAGCAAGGCAAGCAAGAGAAACAAAAAAGAAGGATAAAAAAATGTCACTCTTTTTACTTAGGACTATCATTTCAAATGAACAGTTGATCAAATAAAATATAAGTTAAAAACAATAAAAGTTTGTTTTTAATTAAGTGAAGTTCCTAAACGTATTTTCTGGAGGTGTGAACCCATCTAATCTTTCAATTAACTTCCAGAGCAAATAAGCAGCCACTCAACTTGCTCCGGCATCAGCTGTTTTGGCATCTCTCCACCTTCCCAACTCCACCAACATAATTCAGACATCTTGCTACCAGATTCACCTCACAAGCATTAGTAGTCCCACTGGGGGTATCTAAACTCAAGTTGAAGCTGCGTCTTCGATCCTCTCCACTGTGGACAGCAAGCCAAATATGTTTAACCATAATAGCTTAAGGATTATATGGGCAAACAAACCCGTGAATAAGAAGAGTTGTAAATGAGTTTTGAAATAAGTTGTTTTTAAAAGGATTCACAGTCAATGATATTAGACTGTGTAGTTATTGTTTAGCCTATACACATTGTACTTGTAACTGTGAAACAAAGGGGTAACAAGCACCATTTTAGTAATAACAAAGAAAAATGTTTTAGTTTTCGTTTTATTTGGCTTAAAACACAGAAAACCAAACTAAATCAGCTAAACTCTCAACCCACGCTAACCACATTTTAAAAAATAAATTCCAGTTTTACAATTTATTTTTGTTTTTAAATTAAATTAAAATGGATTAAATAAATCTAAGTTTTAAATATAATTTTTTTGTTATATAAAATCAATTTGGTGATCATATAGGCCTATTATTTTCAGACATGCGCAGTTACTATACTGAGTAGCGTACGAACAAAGCGCGTGCTTTGGCAGAATTCCAATAGTAGCCATTATTTTTGTAAATTTTGGGATGAAAATGGGAAAAATTGTTATTGGAGGAGAAAAACGAAATGAGGAACATACCATATTGCAAAACAAGAAGAGTCGTAGCATCAGCAGCGAAGGTAAGAATGGAAGAATCAGTTTGCTGTCAATGAGATAGACTGGCAGCCTTTGTTTGCTCCGCAGTAAAGCAACGTTCCTTGGCATATCTAAAACCTACAATGTCAAAAGACATGCGAATTGGATGTGTTTGTTTGATGAACTTGTATTTTAAATCGATAAAAAACGGCTGTCGAGCGAGGGATTTCCACGTGACAGAATGCGTGATGTCGTCAGAGATTGTAATTACAATGCGCTCAGCGTTGTTTGTAAAAAGAGTTGAGTAACATTTGCTTATTAAAAGCGTTTGTGGCCTTTATAACATTCTGCTATTGTTTGGTGACAATGCTGTTGAAGAGAATTTACATCCAGAGTTAAATAGTTGAAATAGCTTGTATACATTTTGTGTAAGTTCATTGAGCATTATTATCTGATTACTGTAACGGTAATGTCAGTAAGTTAGTTTTCATTTGGTGGAATGCATTGATCTCATTGTCTGTGACATACTGTATATCAGGGGATTGTATAACGTGGGTTTATTGAACAAGAGAGTTTCACTTTGATATGAAGAAGTCACACTGCCAGCCATTCAAACACACCGTGACAAAAACAAATTTCTTACTGTATTTGTTTATTTTGCAGAGTGTGACAGAAATAAAATTCCATGTGCCACCAGAAAACACCGACTCTTCTGTGTGTGCAACATCTAGGTATAATTATAATACCTGCTAATACCGTAACATTAAATCTGATTGGTTTTCATCGGTGACGTCATATGCAAATGATATGAGGCTCGTGAGTCATGCACTTGGACCATAGTGCGGCCCACTTGCTCAATGCACAGAGATCCACGTGTTGCGTTTTATCATGCGGTTTTTGTCATTTATTTGCCTGGAAATCATTTTTCCACTGCATCATCTTCAATATGCATTTGTCAGGTAAGTAGCATATTGAAATTTCTAAATAAAGTCATTGCAGAAACTCATTTCATAATTTCCTGCTTAGTAATCTCAAATATGTATCCAGTAATAATAGAATATGTACCCGATTGATAAAACTACTCACAGCAGCAGTCTTCATGTATGGTAAACTATTATTACCAAAAGATACAAAATGCATATTCAAGCTAAAATGCTCCCAAACATAAGATTGTTGCCTAGCATAGTAGGTCATATATACCATGTAATATTAGAATATTATAGAATAGGTGCCCCCTAATTATAAAATACTTTTAATCATTTTTAATTTTCCAGGTTGTTGCCCCTTTATTCCTCAGTCTTTGAATATTGTTCCCTTATAACACGTACATACTGCATAGGCACACTATAATTACAAAAAGGAATTTCAATTCACTCACACTGTAAATTGCAAGCTGTAATCTAAAGCATTACCAAAAATGCAAACGAAAGCAATACTCACTCTGGGGTTTGATTCTGTGTGAGCAATAGCTGAACAGAGCTGTCACGTTACTGATGTATCTCACGTTAATCACGTTACTGATGACATACTATTTGACCCGGGTTTTGTCCCCTTCAAATAGAGTCCTTACGAGTTCTGAACACATGAATGACCAAGCATAGTTGTATTGGATTGGGAAACAATACAATTCTTATTGATGCACAAGTCAGGATGTTGGAAGGGGTATGTCCATTTTAAACATGGAGTAAACATTTATCTATAAAAGGTTAATATCTATAATCTATGTTGAGATCAGTGATTGGAAGCCAGTCTGTAGAAAATGGTTCAAAGTGAATCACTCAACTTTTATGGTTTTCTTTATGTAACAAAAGCATTTAGTTGTAATACCACACAAGTAATTGATATAAATAAATGTTTTTCATAATTGTTTCAAATTCAGATGCAGTTATTTGAGTTTATTCTTCATAATATCATGTTTTATTGTTTTTGTTCAGAGTTATTTTTCTGACATCATAATAATGACTGCTCTTGACAAGTTTCCCAGATGCACTCGAAGGCAGCGGATACAGACAAAAACGCAAAAAAATGTTACATTGTGACTGTCTGGTATTTGTGTGAATGAAAGCACACAAAATATAGGAATGTTCTGGCTTGGGAAATTTTCCCGAATACTGTTGTATTCAATTTAGACTGTTTTACTTCATTTATATCATCGCTACATTAGACATACATGCATATATGTGTGAATGTTCAAGAAATATTCACTTTAAACTTATGAGGAGAGACTTTTAAACTCAAAGTGCAAAGTGCATTTTCTTTCATAAAGTGTCAGTAACATCTGCATATTCAAATTCTAAATGACAGGCATAAAGTGATATGTTAAGTGCATCCCTGCCTCGTTCAAGGTCACTTCCAGAACCACTCGTGCTTTTTGATTATCACTGATTGACGGATAGGCTGTCTTATCAATCAACGTTAATGTTTATGCCAATAACAGCTGACAGATCCAATCAGTTGACAAGAGTTTACCCTCTTCTGTTTAATCTGAAAATCCATAAAACTTCAAACAAAAATATTCTTTATGTTTCTTCATTAGAACTAAATAATACTTCAGTCTTAAGAAAAATGGTTCTAAACCATACCAGATTAGGGTTTGTGGTTTGCAACAATAGAAGACCCCTTTTTGGTGCTAAATAACACATTTTTATGAGCTTAAAGAACCGTGCTTTTAAAGTGTTTTTATATTATTTATTAATACTATTAATATATTATTCATTAATATTATGCTTTTTACCTCTCTAAATATCTACATGGTCTTATAATACATTGTAGCCTCTGTAATAGGTTTTTACATCACAGCAAGTTGTGTTAGTTTTTATTCTTATTCACAGAAATTGTACCAAAAATGACAGTGCTCAAGTTCTGAACTGAATAGATTAATAAATGATAATTGACTTTGATCATGAATAAATACATAGAAAAATAAAACAGAAACACGCAGTAAAAAGTTCCAGAAATATTTTTACAATCCTCAATGCCTTAATGTCCATTATTATGTGTGTATTTTTGATTGAGTGACTGTTTCTCTGCAGATGTCCCAGACTCCAGGTGTGTCTCTTCTGTTTGTTTAAGTAAAAGCTATTAAGTTTAATTAAGGCCATTGTGAATAGACAGTATGTTAACCCATTCACAATGTTAAAAGGAAAAGGGTGTAAAATGTCATATAGCTTTAATGTTTTTGTGACTGGCCATGTTTATGCATAAACCTTAGTAATAATTGAAAACTCTAATCATAAATTCAGTTTTTCTACTTGTTAGTGGAGAAAAGGAGAGAAGTATCCTCAACTGAACAGAGCTTGTCACGTGTACCTTTATAATACATTAACACTAATATGCATTTTACATTTTAAGGGGAAGTTGACAGTGTGTTTACAGTCTGTTTAGTTGGATATTTGAGCTGCAGAAAATCAATATAGAATTTTTTTTAAAAAGAGAGAGAGAGAAAAAAGCCTTGAATAGAGAACTCTAACCTCATTTTAGCATAAAATGGTTCTATGTGTGAAGAACCATCTTTTTTAGAGTGTAGAATAGGCATGTTTGTTTAAAATATATGTATTTATGATCCTTTAGTATCCCCACTTTGATTATACTGGAAGAGCATGGTTTTCTGGTCACGATTTCCAGTATGAATATGGCATACTAATTGCCATGCTGAAATTCCCTACTGTACTGACAACACATTTAGACAGCTAGAGCAATTGACACACAAATGAATCCCCAGTGCACATATGTGTGCGGCTCCATTCACGCACAGGCATATCCCATAAGCCCTGATGTGTGGCAGTGCCAGCTCAGACACAGCAGCAGGAGCGGAAGGCTCTCACTACTGTTCTGTGTGACTGCTGATCAAAGTCTCACTCTTAGCTGCATGCAGACTGTCTGCAGATTACTCTGTGTGAGCACAAGTTGCATGAATATGTTTCATACCTCGATGAGCGCACATACTGTACATATACACATGGAACTACATACGCAAAGTAGGGCGTATGCAGTAAGTAACATTTCATGTACTTGTGTGTATTCTCTTTTTCTTTCATCCAGAGTGTGCAGGTGCTACGTACATACTTGCTGTTTATTGCTTAAAAAATCGCTAGATGTGTGTGATGAGGTTTATAGTTTAGGCCTGTATGGTCGGTGCAAATATATTTTGTGTGACATGCATGAATTATTTATTAAGAATGACAGATTGTTTCTTTTTTTTGCGTTGTAAGCCTTCCAGACTCAATTTTTTTAATGGCTTTCAAAATGTGGTGGGTACAAAAATGACTTTGGCAAAAAGTGGTGAGGACATGAGGACGCCGTAGTATTAAATGACTAATTGTACAACTGTACATTATTGTGCTTATATTTAAGATTCATAATCTCATGCATATAATTGTGCATATGTTCTAGATGCATCACCCCAGGTTTTGTCACTGATGTTAAACGCCATTGGCTGATAGTATATGACAGTAGGAAATCATCTTTGTCTAAAAGGTTTTTTACAAAGAAAATTCTTATCGATATCAAAAAACATCAACATTAAGGACCTTTAATTGTTTTTGTTTTTATTGTATACATTTTGTATGTCTAAATTTCAGGTTCAGGCTGTATATGATCTTGTTACGCTTGTTTTTTCGGAAATATCTGAATATTGTGTCTGAAGATTAATGTATGCTTAGGTCAGTTCCGGGTTTAATGCTGATACGTTTTTATGTGCCAGGTTGGTTTTGTTTCCTGCAACATTAAGTGCGCTTGCCATTATAATTTACACGGTTTAGTTTCGTTTATACAATTTGTGTAGTTTATACACCCGGCTTTTGCTCAGTCGAGCAGCTTGAGTGTCCATCTGTCTGTATACATGACAAAATATGTATTTTAAATATTTTGAAATTTGTGCACGATGCCCTTTTTTTTGTCTGATTAACATGTATGCTGGACGAATTACAATTATGAATGATGTATTATATGCTATAAGTCTATTAATCCAACTTTACAAACAACATACTAGTACAATTTTAGTTGGGCTAAAAAATTACATGATATTTTAAAAATGATTTTTTCTTTAGTCAGACTAAAATGGAACCTTCAAAGTGCAAGTAAACACAATTATTTGTCCAATTGATTTCTTTCTTATTGGTTGCAGTATAGGTCATTTAGTAGCTTCTGTCAAAATAAGTGACTGTGTATCAACTATAGACTAAATACTTTAGGTTGTTGGCAATGGTTTGAGTTAGTATCTATATCATGTTTGCATAGATTTGTGCAATCATAAGAGAACTGATCTCACACCAGAGACAATGAGCTTCCTGCTTTAAATAGACAAAAAATTATATATTTTTTAATCAATCAAAAGTTTATGAACCTTGATGACATGGGGTAGACTATTCTGTGTATACTGTCTAAATTTATCTTGAGTATCATAAAGTGCATCCCTTTCCACAGTCTATCCGCACAATTTAGGTACTTCGACACTGACATCCAGCCACATATTTAATCACTAATAGGACTGTACAGCATAACACATAGTATATTGCAATATTATCCAACAATATTATTGATTTGGCGACTTTGAAACTATCGTATGACAACAAAACTAGAACTGAACTGAGCTGAATAATGACACTGTTGTCTTCTGCTTTATAGCGCAATCAAATTTTTTCAAAATTGATGAAGTTTGCAGCATCAACACTGTTATTGACTTGAATCAACCCTGAACTAACATTACTGTTTTCAGCAGAGTTGCTTTATTGCTGAATTGGAACTGAATTGAATCAACACTGAACAGTGCTTTGCAGCACCCAGACTCAAATTTTTTCTATTGGATAAAGCACTATAAAATAAAAGGTGACTTGAAAAATAAAGGTTTGCTTAAAGCCTGCCCCTCTCGTACAGTCAACCTCAAGCTTGCATTCAGATTTGTCTCCATCCAATCAATAAGCGATTGATAGAACCATGTCCCAGTCTACATTTTTTTCGATAGTCCTTTTCATTCATATGCATGTCACAACATGGAAGAAAAGATCTACACTGTAATGAATTACTGTAAAAATTACAGCATTATTTTACAGCCGCTGGCTTTTTTTTTAATAATACAGCATATTGCTGTAAACTGCAATGCATTCTGGGGTCACGTGGTGGTTTGACTCAAATTTACAGAATATTGCTGTAAATTGACCCTTCGTAATTTCAAAAAATACAGTTATTTACTGTAATCAGAGAATACAGGGAAATTCTGTAAATTACAGTAACACGCCTGTAAATTTTACAGTAACTGGCTGGCAACCCTGCTGCCAGTATTATACTGTAAAATTTACAGTAATTTTTTAACAGTGTACCCCTACCTCTGTTTTAGCAAATCTGAAAATGAAGATCCATTTTTCACACTGTACATTATATTGATACGACGCCTAAATTCACTTGTACCATTTACTGTAAAAATGATTGATTTTAAATTTTTACTGATTTATTTTTTAAAGTGTTTATATCATAATATTGAGTTACATTGATGTTTGTTACTGTTTTTTCCAGTTTGTTCACAGTTTTCCAGAGGAGTGTATGCCATCTTTGGCTTCTACGACAAGAAGTCGGTGAACACCATCACGTCATTCTGCGAGACGCTGCACGTGTCCTTCATCACGCCCAGTTTTCCAGCTGACGGACTCAACCAGTTTGTTCTGCAGATGAGGCCTGATATCAAAGGCCCTCTCATCAGCCTGGTGGAGTATTACAAGTGGGAGAAGTTTGCCTATCTGTATGACAGTGACAGAGGTAAACACACTCTCTCTCGTTTGAGAAATGTATGCATTCTTTATCTTTTTTTCTCAGGCAAGCCTCTTTCAGCGCTGTTTGCACACACACTTCAACACACATACACTGGAGAATTTAATCAATAGCCCTATTACTTTGTGGTGAAACGCCTCTTGGAGAAAGAGCATGTGAGTTGGGAGTGCTTACAGATAAGAACATTACAGTCTCTTTCTCTCTCTCGCTCTCTATCTCATTCACCCCTCATTGTGTTTTTTGCTTTATTCATAGCTTCTTTTTTTTATTCGTTTTATCATAGTTTCATCTGTCATTTATTTATTTATTCATTGCTTATTATTTTTGCAGCTTTTGTCCTCTATACTTAACCAGATGAGACAAGACAAGTTTAATAAATTGCTGTTTATCAGTCCAAATTGAATGTAAAACCCCTGTGCAACATGAAACAATCATAGCCAATCAGATAATATTGTATAATATGTGTAACTTATCTGCAAAAATAGACTACACTAATTTTTAAGTTTCTCATGTCACAGTCTCAGCTGAATAAGGTTGTTTATTGCGATATTGCATTTACTGCTGGGCAATATGTTTAGTATTAACAATTAAGTAACAGTGTCAATTTTTTTTCCCCTCAAGATTTGGTAATTACATTTCTTGAAGACTAGTTTCACAGTCCTTTGTTCTCTGATGAGAGCGGCAGTTTTCCTAGTGTGTCCTGTGGTTTTTGTGTTATTGTTGTTGTTTTGGTGTTTACGAATGTCTGCTGTGTTATAAATGTCCATGATTTATCAAGTTGATACAGGAATCCAGCGGGCTTTATTACTGGATACTCATTGTACTCATTAAAAGCAAAGCAAGAATAACTAATTGTCACTATAAAATTGAACATGAATTTTACTAATTTAAAATTTCCAGATAAGTTCAGGTTTAATCAAATACATTGTCTGTTCGGTTGAAATAATGGTTCTTCTGACTGGAAAAAAAAAATATCTCTTTTAAATAATTACAGAGAAATACATAAATATTTCAATGTATCAAGGATTAAAAGGCTGACAAATACTGTAATATCGTAACTCGGTCTTGGACGTATTCTGTGTGCTCTTACCCACATTTTTGGCAGTGTCATAATTTCTGTCATTGCGACTATGTTGGCTGAATGGTTTTACTTTTGACTGGAGTGTCCGTTATGTGCTGCATCTCTGGTTTGAGGCAGCGAAATAAATCTCTCCCCCAAGACCTAGATATGAAATCAACCGAGAGAGATAGAGAGAGGGAGAGGGGGAGAGATGTGCAGGAAGAAGGGAAGCTTAAGAGAAGAGGAGTACGAAAGGCCAAATGACCTAAAGAGAGAATGTTGAAATAAAGCGAGTGAGGAGGAGAAATGATAAATGAAGGAGAAAAGGTGTCTCAAGGGGCCTTCTAGTGCAATAAAAATACTCCTGATATCGAGGTCTCTGGCTGTAATTTGGGGTGGTGGTTGATTAAAGTAGAACAGTTGTTAAAACAGAAAGAGGCCGTAATTGAGATTGAATCTCATTTAAAAAGACACAGTGAATCTAATAGATGTGGGGTTTTAAAGCAATTACACTTTAGAAAGGTAATTAAAGCTCGAGCAGATTGATGAAAAATTTTATGGAGACATTTGATGTGAGGCACTCACATGCTCACTGCTGTGCATCTCTCTATGTAGGTCTGTCTACCCTGCAGGCAGTGTTGGACACAGCGGCAGAGAGGAAATGGCAGGTAACAGCCATAAACGTTGGAAACCTGAAGGATGAGTGGAAAGACGAGGCATATCGCTCCCTCTTTCAGGACCTGGAGAACAAGAAAGAGCGGAGAGTCATCCTAGACTGTGAACAGGACAAAGTCAAGGACATTATGGAGCAGGTGAATGGCGTACTAAAAACACATTACGGTTTACGTGTAAGGTCAGGAATGTAGTTAAAGAATGATGTATCGCGTACACCTTTAACATTCATTATGTGACACTTTAATTCAATTGTGAATGCAATTTTTTGCCTGCTTCTCCTCAGGTCATTACAATCGGTCGACATGTGAAAGGATATCACTACATCATTGCAAATTTTGTAAGTTGTTTTTACTGCTGTTAAAGAAACGGTTCACCCGAAAATGATCATTTTGTCTTCATTTACTCACCATCTAATGTTCTTGAAAAGGTTCGCTCAAAGTTATGAACAAATGTTCTTCCAGTAATGTTAATAGAGTTTGTTGAAAATTATTTGGTCTTTAAAGGGAAAAATGAAATGAATTACTCACCCTCAAACCCATAAGACTTTAGAAAAAAGAAGGATCGTAAAACTCCATATGAATTTAGCTGTTTAGTCCAAATATTCTGAGGAGGTTCAATCGCCTTATATGATGAACAGAATTTATTTGAATTGAATTTATTCACATATTCTATTCACCTGATTGACACGTAAAACAAACCTCTTCCGGAAGCTCAAACGTGCTGCGTAACACAAGAGAATGAACCTCATTGGTTCTCGCATGCGTTAAGCAAACTTGCTTGAGCTTCCGTTTACAACTGATGTGAGTTGATGAATGTTTATATGTGAATAAAAGCCTAAATACAATCTGTTCATCATCATATTAAGCAATCACAGAAAATTTGGACTAAATGGCCTTTAATACTCTTCTCAAAACATTAGCGCATAAACATTATTTATACATATGTTTTATACATGTTTATACAACTTCTGAAACATTTTAGTTAGATGTTTGTCTAACATTTTTTGACTCTTAATACTTGTTTCAGAATGTTCATTAAAAAGCATTAAAAAGTAAAGTTCTCAATATTTTTTCAATTTTCAAACATTCAAAAATAACATTTTCATCAATTAATGGAACATTTGCTAAATGTTATTAGAGCATATTTTTGTTAGCTGGGTTGTTCCAAATCCATGACATTCATTGGAGTGTGTGTATGTTGTGTGTGAGAATATAAGTGATACTAACAATACAATAGCTCATAGTCATGTATAACTTGAATTATGTCATTAGAAAGTGTGTCTGTGTGTGTTTTTCAGGGCTTTGTGGATGGAGATTTGTCCAAGATTCAGTATGGAGGAGCTAATGTATCTGGATTCCAGATAGTGGATTTTGATGATCCGCTTGTTGCTAAATTTGACCAGCGCTGGGAAGCACTGGAGGAGAAAGAGTACCCTGGAGCAGACAGCAGAATCAGGGTGAGGGAGTGCAAATATTTAAATTATGCTGCAATAAAAATGCGGTTCACTGCATTTTTCAACACAGACATAATCAAACCTCTATTAGTTACGAATGTTATCATAATATCAATCATAAAGGCCCCAATATATTCACAGCGAAGCAATTCGGCACTCCAGTAAAGTCACGTCGCGTTTATGCATATAGCACATTATACAACAGATTCTTTAAAAGCAAGCAGCTTTACAGTGTTAAACATTCAAAAAACAGTGTCAGTGTCTCTTTCAATTAGAATTATAACTTCAATTTGTACTGTTAAGAGTCTCCCCAGTGTTTTCATGATTTTACTTGTTGATGTCTGACCTCAACGGACTAAACAGAGGAAATGAACCGGACAAGATTTTCATGTCAAAGAAGGCGGAGCCTCGGACCAATACTTTGACGTTTTGTTCTGCAACGTAAATTGCTCACCCATAGCGAAAATGTGAATTTTGAAGCAGTTATATTCAGTTTTGAAAACATGTTTTTAGTAAGTAACTGTATAAGAGCTTGGAGTGTGAGTGTGTGCAGTGTACGTCAGTGTATCATCAAATTATTATTCATAAATTGAAAAACCCCATTATAAAACCCCATGGAATCAGTGGTGAATTAGACTTCTGGGTTCTGACGTCATACCTGCACCACTCTATGGTAGTCGAAGATATTTACCAGCCAGAGTAAACTTTTCCGGAAAGTTCTCTTTAGCAAGATGTTTCCCAAACAAACTTCGTTTTGGCCTGATTTTGTGCGAATTGATGTCACACCAGTTTGATTTTGCTTGAAGTATATCGGGGCCTTTAAACACCAAAAGAGACTTGTGGAATATATTGTTATGGTCTTCATATTTTGTTTATCTTGCAGTACACTTCCGCTCTCACATATGATGCTGTGCAAGTAATGACCGAGGCATTCCGCTTTCTGCATAAACAAAGGATTGATATCAGTCGCCGTGGCAACAATGGGGACTGCCTGGCCAATCCTGCGGTCCCATGGGCTCAGGGGGTGGAGATAGAGCGTGCTCTCAAACAGGTCCACCCTGTTAACACATTATCAAATGCCTATTGTCTGAGTATTAGAACTTTACACCATTTAACATATACGTGTGCATGTGTTTGCTCAGGTGCGTGTGGATGGATTGACAGGAAATATTCAATTCGATCAGTATGGCAGAAGAGTGAATTACACAGTCAATGTCATGGAGCTGAAAAACAGTGGCCCTGTGAAGGTAACACCAACTGGAACTAAATCTCTGCATTTTCATGATCTTGAGTATTTTTAGTAGGGATGGGAATTTGAAGAATTCTTACAAGAGATTCATATTTCAATAGCACTCAATGATACCAAATAATGATTCCTGCACCACCGCCCTACAAGAAGTTCTGGTCCAAATTATATTATAACTGAAAAATACACTTAAGCAGTTGTTTTTTTGTTTCAAACTTAGAGCATAGTTAGAAACATAGTTTCTTGTTTTTATGGCATGTGGACTTAATAAATCATTATAATGAGCAAAATCAGCACATATTTTAGTTTGTCAAGTGATTTGATATATAAAATGATTGAAATAAAGCAAAATAACTGACAAAAATGAGAATTAGTCCTCAGATGCCATGTCCGTAATTAAAATGGTTTCGGGAAACAGTCGTCACTAGCTAGCGATTTGTTCAACAATGCATCGTACTATGGTAGTGAAGAGAAGCAGCGAGTTACATCTTTGTATGGGAAACGCACCCCTGAAAGGTAACTGAAAACAAAAGTGACATTAGCCTCATATACCAGCTGCCAAATTATGAGATAATATTTAAAATATTTATATTGCAGTTTTTCCCCATGGTATCGATGTCAATATTGCGGCCACTGAAAATGCTAGTAACCACTAGCCACAGTGGCTTGCAAGCAAAAAATGTCAAGCCCTAATTATGAGAACTGGTTAATAAAAGTAATTATTGAATCAGATTACACTGATTGTGAAGATGGAGGCAACACAAAATATAAAGGTGTGTTGACAATTTGTTGTCTTTGTTTTAATTCACTGTCTTTCTATTTCATAACGTTCAAGTCAGACTACAAGCAGACAGCCCAGTTTAAACATCATTTCTTTTTCTTTGGCACTGTTGATTCAGTCGGGCCACAGCACCACCACTGAATAGCGATGTAGGAAACACCGCCAGAATATTTTACTACAGTGTTCTGTCCACATTTGCATAAAAAGTACAGGCATTAAAGAGCCATTAACGGTACCCAACAATATCCAAAAACCTAAAGAACAGTTCTGAATAAGATTCTTGATTCCTAACCTCAACACTTAGGACCTGTTAAAGTAACCATTTGATTATTTATGTTTTGTATTCTCAACAAAAGGGCACTTTCTATTTCATGAGTGTGTACTTTTTTGTAGATTGGTTACTGGAATGAGGTGGACAAAATGGCTGTGACGAAATCTGACCTCTTCCCCAATGACACCATGGGAATGGAGAATAAAACGGTTGTTGTGACAACAATCCTGGTAAGAGATATTCAATATCAAGAGCAACTAAAATTGCTTAAATTTGTAGATATGTCAATGTATTTCTCTGCGTTTTGTAGGAGGCACCATATGTAATGCTGAAAAAGAATGCAGAGTTATTCACCGATAATGAACGTTATGAAGGATACTGTGTGGACCTGGCCGCGGAGATTGCTAAGCATTGTGGGTTTAAGTATCAGCTGAGGATTGTAGCAGATGGAAAGTATGGAGCACGAGATGCTGAGACCAAGATCTGGAATGGCATGGTTGGGGAACTGGTGTATGGGGTGAGAAGTAAAGCATGCACTCTCTCACACGAGTTAAAAGAGCTTTTTTTCTATTCTGATATATTTTAAAATGTCATTTATTCCTGTGATGGCAAAGCTGAATTTTCATCACTCATTACTTGAATCTTCAGAGTAACATGATCCTTCAGAAATTCTAATATGCTGATTTGGTGCTCAAGATGTGATTTTTATCATTATCAATGTTCAAAACAGTTATGCTGCCTAATATTATTATAAACTGTTTTTTAAACTGTATTATGTATAAACTGTTTTATACAACCATTTCACCAAAAGTTTGTGATAAGAATTTAAAAAAAAAAAAATATTTGGCAAGGATGCATTAAATTGATCAAAATTGACATTTATAATGTTATAAAGGATTTCTGTTTCAAATAAAGGATATTCATTGAACTTTGTATTCATCAAAGAATCCTGGAAAAAATTAATCAAGACTGTAACCAAAGTTCCCTGAGAAGGGAATGAGACGCTGCGTCCATGACGCTTTGGGAATGCCTCTGCGCAATTGCGTCTGATGCACATATGACCACCTTTAGCTTCATCAGCCAAAGTAAATCAATCACAGGGAAGCACAGAGTATGGCAGAGTGACGCAATGTCTCGTTCCCTTCTCAGGGAACTATGGTTACAGCCGTAACCTGAGACGTTCCCTTTCAAGGAAACTCGCACTGCGTCCATGACACTTTGGGAACGATATACCAAAACGCCATACTTACAAAATGCCTGTCCGTGTAAAATTATGGCACACCAAGACGAGAGCAACTGTGAACCTGGAGCAGCGTCCAGGTCAAGAGTATAATATTTCACAAACGTGAGTAGAGAGGACCACATCTCAAACTTCTCTGAGGGAGACCCCCTACTGCAAGGCCTTGGAGGCCGCCATACTCCTCGTAGAGTGAACTCTGATAGCCAAGGGAGACGGCTGACCAGAGACCTCATATCCAAGTGAAATAGTCTCAACTATCCACTTTTGGACCCCTATTATGTGGTCCAAAACAAACAAATCGCACTGGACACACAAGATTCAACTTTTCCTGGTCTGGATCTGAGAATGGAGGAGGACAGAAAGCTTGCAACACTATAGACCGTGGAATATTTGTCGGAACCTTAGGGACATAACCTGGTTTAGGGTAAAGGAACGCTTTGACCATCCCTGGTGCAAACTCGAGGCATGTGGGGGATACACATTTGGGCCTGAAGGTCTCCTACTCTCTTAAGGGATGAAATGGCTAGAAGGAAAATGGTTAACGTCAGAAACTTTTCTGAGACAGATTCTATCAGCTCGAAGGGAGCTGCAGATAAGCCATCTGTTCTGATGTTCTGACTGTACTAGAATTAGCCAGTCGTCTGTGTAGTTTAGAATGCGGCTGTAGCCTGAGCCTTATCCTCCATCCTTTTTGGAACAATATAGTAACAGCTGTAAAACCCAGACTCTCTGTCGGGTACGGGGACCCGTTCTATAGCCTTCTTTGCTAACAGAGTTTTTACTTCTTGTTCCATCACCAGAGCCTACTCGGGATGCACTAAGGTTGGTAGCACCCCATTGTATAGTGGTGGATGAGAATCAAACTGGATTTTGTACCCTTTTTCTATAGTCTGCAGCACCCATTGAGATATGTTTGGCAGAAGTTTCCACTCTTCCAGAAACTACTAAGGGAACCAGCCTCTCAATGCTGGCCTCTGGTGTATTTGGAACGGCCATCTTGGTGACCTGATACTGGCAGGAAATGTCTGTTTTTAGCTTCCTCAGAGGGTGTGAGTGTGATGCAGTGTCGTATGAATGCTGAGTCACGAGCTTGCTGGAAATCGCTGCGCCGCAAGGCATCAAGGTTGGTGAGGTTGGCAGAACAGTCCCCTGAGGGCAACGAGGTGGTGCGCACCCCGTGGGGGGCTGCCCTCAGAGGCTTGACACCATAGGTGTCGGGACCTCTTTTGACTCTAAGCCTTCTTAGCCAGAAGAACGGTCTTCAGATCCGTCTTCGGCTTCGAAGGCTTGGGTTGAGAGTGAACGCATCCGCTTGCTTCTTGGTCTCCTGAAACCTCTCGATGAAAGTATTTACAGTGTCGCCAAAGAGGTCACTCTCGCTGTTCTCGAACTGTGTCAGGGCCAATCCCCTCGCCGCCATCCAAATCCCTCAGCAGATCAGATTGATATGCCTGTTGCATTGACATTGTGTCCTCAGAGCTGGATAGCTGAAGCAACAGACTCTCTACCTGGTCATAAGAAGTCGCAGAGCAGGCTTCCAACAACAGAGAGGGAGCGTTGGATCTTCCAGGTGAAGGCAGAGAAAGGGTGGCGCCCATCTCAAACCCCTCTGAAAGACCCATTTGCGAACCCCATGATCTCTTTCTATAGAGATCTATATGGTCTATAACCATAATGAACGCTAGCCTTATCACTTTCCTCAAAAAGGGACAGGTGGGAGTGGAGTGTGCGAAGCAGCAGCCTCTCACAATGCTCATACTCAGCCCCCTCGAAGGCTGACAGAGCATGCTCTGCTCTCAAGCGCACTTGAGAAAACAAGGGCAGGGAGGAACACTCTTCTTGAATGCTTGGTTCGCCACAGTACTGTTAAATGATTGTGACTGTTCTAGATCAGGACAGACAACAATAAATAAGACACACGGTTTGACACAGAGTGCTTTGCTGAGGCACAGAAGCTAAAGACAGTCTTTCTTGATGTGGTTTACTCTCGTTTACTCTCTCCACTGGAATAGTTGACATACGTACATCAGGTGCAATCGTGCAGAGGGGTTCCCAAAGCGTCATGGATGCAGCACGAGTTCCCTTAAAGTTTTTAACATTGATAATGATAACAACCATTATTAAAAACTATAAAACCAACTCTTCTGATTTCTCAAGGACACTGTGACACGGGAGACTGTAGTAATGGCTACTGAAAATTCAGGAATAAATTATAATATATTAAAATTGGAAACTGTTATATAAAAATATTTCACAATATAGCTGCTTTTACTATATTTTTGATCAAATAAATGCAGCCTTGGTGAGCAAAACAGACTTTTTTCAAGAAATATATTATAAAATTTTAATTATTCCAAAATTTTGACCACTAGTGTACATCTCTTATATGTGTGTATGTCTCTCATTTACTTAATTCTTCTTCTCTTTACTGTTGACAGAAAGCAGACATAGCTGTAGCTCCTCTCACCATTACTCTGGTCAGAGAGGAGGTGATCGACTTCTCGAAACCTTTCATGAGTCTGGGCATATCCATTATGATCAAGAAACCACAGAAATCCAAGCCGGGTGTTTTCTCCTTCCTGGACCCATTGGCCTACGAGATCTGGATGTGCATAGTATTCGCCTACATCGGAGTTAGCGTTGTGCTCTTCCTTGTTAGCCGCTTCAGCCCTTACGAGTGGCACACTGAAGAGTTTGAGGATGGGCAGCTGGGCCCTAGCGAATCTACCAACGAATTTGGCATCTTTAATAGTCTGTGGTTTTCTCTGGGCGCTTTTATGCAGCAGGGATGCGATATTTCGCCAAGGTTGGTGCGTGTAGTGAGCGCTAATGCTAGCTGGCTAGCGCGTGGGGTGTGCTTTCGTCTTTGTGCACCAACAGTTTTCCCACCATTGCCGTGGTTTGCGTATGTTCACACTCCTGCAGTTCTCGCTTCATATCCATTTCCACTGGAAATAATGTAGATGTTATTTAACTTGTAAAATATCTTATTATTGTAAAATAGGTTAATTCATAGTAACTTCAGTGTCCCATGGGTAAGAGGAAAGAGCTAACACTGGATTAGAAATGTTTAATCAAAGTTGTTGTTTAAAATTTGGTTGAACATTTCTTCTGTGAACATGTACTCACCCGGCTGGGAACAGTAAGGTGCACAAGGTCGCCGTTTCCTGCCCTCTTGGAGTGGTACCGTGTTTCGGCTGCATATTCCCCATTTTCTCCAAAATGAAAAGGGTTTTCTTTCTTTCTTTCTCTCTTTCTTTCTCTCTTTTCTTTCTTTCTCTCTTTCTTTCTTTCTTTCTTTCTTTCTTTATATGTTACAGTAACAACATGCTGTTCTGTTGGTGGAGCATGTGAGTGTTTGTTTGTGTGTGCCTGACTGTGTTTGCTGTGTGTAGGTCCTTGTCTGGCCGTATAGTTGGTGGTGTGTGGTGGTTTTTCACCCTCATCATCATCTCCTCCTACACGGCTAACTTGGCTGCCTTCCTTACTGTGGAGAGGATGGTGTCACCTATCGAAAGTGCAGAAGACCTGGCCAAACAGACTGAGATTGCCTATGGGACATTGGATGCAGGCTCCACCAAAGAATTCTTTAGGGTGAGTGGACCAAAGTTGACTTCACTTACTTTTTAGGGCTGCAGACAGCCTAACCAGCCATAGCAGCTATGCCAATGTACTCAATAAAGATTTATTTTTTAAAGAATTTTTTTTTTTTATTAAATTCAATTTGAATTGGTTTTATCTTTGTTGTAACTTTTGACTTTATCACCCTTAAAAATGATCAAAATGAATTTTAATTCAAATATTAAATACATGTTCATCTTTAAAGAAGTGTATACAAGTCATTGTATGTAATGCATACAAATATTGAATTTCATTTTAATGTATTTTTGAATAAATTACTCGATGAAGGCAAAAAAAAAAACCCAACAATGTCATGACATCGATTGACCTATTCTTGATATTCAGATCTAGAATCAAAATGTTGAAATTGCTAACCCTCATTTCCTCACTACCTAAACCTGTGTCTAAACCTTTCCTTTTTTTGTCTCTCTTGTTTTGTCTTCACTTTCACCAGAGATCCAAGATTGCTCTCTTTGACAAGATGTGGCAGTACATGAAGAGCGCAGAACCCTCTGTGTTCGTCAAAAACACTGTGGAAGGCGTTTTGCGTGTCCGAAAATCCAAAGGCAAATATGCCTACCTTCTGGAGTCCACTATGAATGAGTACATCGAGCAGCGCAAGCCCTGTGACACCATGAAGGTCGGAGGGAACCTTGACTCTAAAGGCTACGGCATCGCTACACCCAAGGGATCTGCTTTAAGGTGGGTGGAGTAGTATAACAATATGGCCCATGTTGTTATAGTATCCCACCTACCCTGATGTAGGCCGGGGGTCCTCTTTTAAGATGAGGTAAACTAGGTAATAGCAGCACTGAGTGTAGGGACGAATGGTAACCTAAGCATAAACAGCAGTGTAGAGTGTTACCAAGGAAACTGCAGAGATAGTGAGGGCTTTAGAAAGTCTAGCTGACAGCTGACAAGCAAGTTACCTAGCAACCGTTGCTCTCTGAGAATGATGGCTTAGAAAATGGAGTATAATGTAGTCTCAAACAAATTGGTAATTATCTTACATAGGCTTAATAACAAGTCAAGTTTTAAGATTTTAATAGGAAGCAAGTGAGCACCATAATAAAATGCGCAGTGAATTATATGAAATAAAGTGTTAGGGCTGTCAGATGATTCAAATTTATTTTGCAATTAAATAATTTTTTGTAGCCAACACGTTGACGCATTCAATTATTTTATTAAGAAAAGAAAAGTTAAATAATAAGTGTAATAATTGAGCTTGGTAATTAGAGGCAATATGTGCATCTGTAATAATTAAATAATGTAACAATTTTCATGTCCCTTATGGACTATTTTAACTCATAAAATGTTCCTACTGAAACTGAACCCATATTTATCCGTTGATGCATATTACAAAAAAAGAAAAACACTTAAATATTGGGAAAACCCCCCCCGATCATCAGTTGATCTCTAAAAACGAGTCAGGGGAGTGGTGATTAAACCGAAACACTCTCTACCTGTCAAAAATCTTTGTTCGCGTTTGCTGTTATGTGAAAAATGCGTTAACTGCGTTAAACATTTTAATTAATTGCTTGTGTTACCATTCTAATTTTGACAGCCCTAAATGTAATAGATTAGTTCATGTGATTCTTTTACAGGAATTACCAGGTCTACTCATGGAGCTCAGTAGATTATTGAAGAGAAGGTTTCAGATGTGTTATTTTTTTTCCAATAGTCTACAATTTCTGAAGCCTTTTTTTCACCTGTTTTGCTGATAATCAGCTGCCATGTGTTCAATGAAGCAAATATTGGCAAACAGTTAAACTATTCATGTAGTTATGAACTACTCACAAATAGCATTCTACCCCCTCTAAACGAAAAGCAGTGAAAAAAACTGGAAACAAGATTTACACTTAGTGCCAAAGAGCTAAAATGCCAATTTGAGTTCAACGTAACCCCTTTTACTCACGTTCGCCATTTGCATCTGCTTTATTGAATGCATGTCTGTTCTTAGTGACTGAAGCAATGGCCTCTTGCAACCAGACTGTGTTGTTATGACAAAAGCTATTAGTGCTAATCAGTAATAATCAATGCATGTGTTTGGGCACTTGGATTTTGAATGGTCGCCATAAGCATTACAGAATGTTTAAGCTGATGATTCAGAGGCTGAAAACAGAAACTTGATTATGAATGCATTTGATGATGCACTGTTTGAATTATGCATGCTGTCTTTCTTGATACTTCTAACCAGATTTGTTTGCCTCAGCGCTTAAATTGTTTTCTGCTAACTGATTTGAGGATCTGTATGTGCGGTTGTGTAATAACTGATACTATTGCTGATCCTCCTCTGTTCTAGCCTCCTGCCTCAAGAGTTTGAGTTTTAAAAAGAACTCTTAAAGCTCGACCACCTAACATTTTAATGGGTTGTTTAACATTATTTTGATTGGTTAATTTGATTGATTGATGGATTGTCTAACCCAATGTTCCATTCATTCTATGCAACTTGTGGGGGGCGTGGCCCGCTGCAGCCCCGCCCCCCCTCATGCTGTCTGACAAGTATGTTTTATCGTTTGTTTAAGAAACGCGGTAAACCTTGCAGTGCTAAAACTGAACGAGCAGGGGCTTCTGGATAAATTGAAAAACAAATGGTGGTACGACAAAGGAGAGTGCGGCAGCGGAGGCGGGGAGTCAAAGGTCAGACCCGTGCTTGGGACTTATGGGTAAAAAATGAAATGAACAAAATGCAAATGAGCAGAAAGCACTACCAGCGACCGTGCGAAACAAGCCGAGGCACCTACTATCTTGAGCACACCAATAATTGGTTAACGAGAGGTTTCAGTAAGACACGTGTACACTAAAATAAAGTCTAGACTACCTAAAAAAAACCACATTCCCAGAGGCATAAGGCTCGTTGACGGGCGCTGTTTCTGCTTCCTGCTCAAGGCGATGAGTCTGTGCACATCTGGCACGGCAAAGCCGCGTTTGCCGACTGCCAAATGGAGCGCAGACTGCTGATCGCCACCACGCTCAGGGCTGAATCATTACCAGCGCTGTTAGCGAGTGCAAATGTTACTGACAATAACATAAAATAACATTGATAATGTTATTTATGTTATTTCCCATACGCGAAGAACGCCAGTAAACCTTGCAGTATTGAAACTCAGTGAGCAAGGCATCTTAGACAAGCTGAAAAACAAATGGTGGTACGATAAGGGAGAATGTGGAGCCAAGGACTCTGGAAGTAAGGTCAGTCACTGCAGGGAGCGTGTGTGTGCGTGCGTGCGTGTGTGTGTGTGTGTGTGAGTGTGTGTGTGTGTGTGCCTGGTAGGGCTAGAATGTGTATGTGTGTATGCATGAAAACAATGTCTCGGTTTGGGTGATCCAAATCCAAGCATCAGCAGACTGTGTGTGTGAGTGAGTGAGTGAGTGTGTTTGTGTGTGGGTCTTTGTGTATTCGAGAGGAAAAGAGTATGAGAGTGATACGAAAGGAACCTTGTGCAAAAAAGTATTACAGCCTATAGTGATGTATGTATGTGTGTGTGTGTGTGTGTGTGTCAAAGCAAGTCCCCAACACAGATTTACCACCGCATGAATCAGAGCCTGACCTATGTTTACAATCAATGATGCCTATACAAGAAGGGATGTGTTATAAACCCACAGTAATGCATGCAAGAGACACATAGCAAAGACGTATTTTATGTACACTAAAGTGCGCACTTGATCCACATTCCTCTCACAGACAAACACACATGCTCATACCTGTATAGGCTCAGAATTTCCTTGTGCTCCTTTGTATTTTTATGTGCTTTATTGACAACTTGTCGTGTTCCTTTTTAATTTTTTTGTTTCTTACACTCTTTCTTTCTCCCTCCTATCTCTCTTTCTCTTTCCCATGCGGTCTCTCCTTCTCCCTCACCAATGCTGTAAATGTTGTTTGTATATTTGCCTTTTACTTAAGCTGTCTGTAATTACAATTCTGTAGGTGGCGTCTTTTTTCCTTCTTTATGTGCACACTGCACCGCACTGTCCTGTTGTACTTTTGTAGCCGTCTGTGTATTCTATGTGATTTACTGTTAGACACTCATATACACATTTGATACTGTACTGTATTGTAGTCTATTTAGAGCAGTTACCTTTAAATTCATAATGTGTCCATAGAATTAAAAGTCATAAAATATACAGTGATAATCAGTAGTATTGACATACTGTCATCCTTTCTCTCCCTTATTTTTGACCTTTTGACCTTCACCCCTTGCAGGAGAAGACTAGCGCCCTCAGCCTGAGTAACGTTGCAGGCGTCTTCTACATCCTGGTTGGCGGCCTCGGGTTGGCCATGCTGGTCGCTCTGGTGGAGTTCTGCTACAAGTCTCGCGCGGAGGCCAAACGCATGAAGGTTGCCAAGACTCAGGCTCTAAATCCCTCCTCTTCCTCGCAGAATTCTCAGAATTTTGCTACTTATAAGGAAGGGTACAACGTTTATGGGCTGGAGAGTGTTAAGATCTAGTGGGGTAGGAATGGCAGAGGTTATATATTTGTCGTTTGTTCACTGTTTTTTTTGTTTTTGCCATTTTTTTATCGTATGCCAAACGCTTCATCGCCACTACACGATTCTCTCGGCATCACGCTGACACGCATTTGTCAAAGATCTAAAGGGGTCATATCATGATTTTCATATCATTGTTTCTTTGTTTTTCCCTGAGGTCCACTGATAAGATTTAACTTTAGGCCATAAGGTAGTTGTACGCAAATTTTCCGCTCTCGCTTTGACCCTTAGAATTCACTATTTACTTAATGAATGTTTCTGGTGTTATTGTGAATGATTCAGTTGTGCATATTATTTTAAGAAAAAATCAGGTACGATATAAAACATGACTGATGTGTGAATATGCGCTGTCATGTCTTAATAAATACATTCAGTTTACATCAGAAATCCTATTTTGGAAACTTTCTGAAGATGCTCTTTTTGGACTAGTAAGGGAGTTATCTGTTTTGAAACTTCACATAGTATATTAAACTACAATACCATTAAAAACTTTGTGGTCGGTTAGATTTAATTAATTTTATTTATTTATTTTAATTTATTTTGGTTACCAAGGCTGCATTTATTTATTTAAAATTACACTAAATAGATATATTGTGAAATATTACTATTAATATCTTAAATGTAGCAATTCTTTTTAATGTACTTTAAAATGTAATTTATTCCTGTGATGGCAAAGCTTCATTTTGATCCTTCAGAAAGGTGCTAAAGAAACCTTCTTATTATTAACAATGTTGAAAACAGTTGTGCTGCATGTCTCTACGGTCACTTTTGATCAATTTATCGCATTCTTGCTGAATACATTTTTTTTTTTTTTTTTTAATCTTATGGACTCTGAACTATTTAATGGTAGTGTATATCAAAAGATAAAGGAAAATTAGATTTTTAATGATATGACCTCTTTAAAAAACAAGTAATTGTTTGTCAGCACAGTTTTGGTAAACTGTGTCTATACGCACTTTATGTAATTATGTTTTATGATTAACATTTAAGAAGATTAAAGAAGTGACGTAAAGGTGGACGAGGGACAAACAGAGGGAGGGTAAAATGTATTGAAGGAAATGGTTCATAGATGTATATATATATATATAGAGAGAGAGATAGATATATCATTAATAATGATATATCATTTTTTTAGCTCATTTCGTTCAGCTGGAGTGACATGCTTTTCCGTTTGTTTATCATCATTGTGATTGTTTGTGAATTGGCTGCACCGCTTGCTTTTGATATAAAGCTCCGGCATCTTCGTGCGAGACCCATTAGCTGTCAGTCATTCTCCACCCCATCTGCTCTTCATAAACATCTACAGTTTATATAGTTGTATACATATAAAATAATATAAATAATAATCTGTATTTCATATAAGATGCACTGTATAACATTAATGTATGTTTATTTGTTTTCTTTCTCTCTCATGTGTGTGCATTTGGGTGTGAATTGCTGTGTATTTATATACTCTGTTTGTGTGGGTGTGTGTTTGGTAACAGATGACGTTCACAGATGCTATGCGCAGTAAGGCCAGGTTGTCTATAACGGGCAGTACAGGGGAGAACGGGCGAGTGCTGACTCCAGACTTCTCTAAAGCCGTCCATGCTGTGCCGTACCTGAGACCTGGCATGGCAATGCCTCTGAGTGTGAGCGAGCTGTCCTGAGTGCCTTACATACACACACAAACATACAAACACACACACACACACACACACACACACTGGTGCAAGCATGCTGTACCTCCAATTTCACACAAATCTACACACGTGTACATATTCTTACACACATAGACACTATATATATATATATATATATATATATATATATATATATATGATAATAGTTAATTATTCCATAAACAATGAATCACACAATGTCAGATCCATATGTTTACTGTTCAGTGCAATTATATTTTGACCATCGGTCATGTGTACAACTAACATTTGCAAAAACTTGCTGACAGACATAAAAAAGGTATACAGGCACATTGCTGTGTGTACATATGCAGACAACTTCACAAACTTTCTGTAGCCACACTTCTATAAAGTTTCTTGCTGTAAACATTTAGCATATCTGCATTTTCAAGTTCTCGTTTTGTCACACACTTGAATACGCACATATATTATGACCTCATTTTGCTCATTTTCACTCACACAAACACACTTGCCCCATTGCTTCGGTTTTCATCGACGTTTTTCACATTGTAAATGATGACATTGCAATGCTGCACTGAGGAACAACGTTACACATTGAAAATAATTCCTATGGGAAAAGCTCGACACCTGTTTCCATAGCAACGTGTTTTTGGAATCTCTGATTCTCAAGAATTTCGAGCACACGAAACATCTGCATCAAATGTGATTTTGTTTACTCGATCTACATGATATATTAAAAATGTTTGAAGAATCATTTCTTATTATATGAGATATGTATAATAAATGATGTATATAAGTACACTTTTGTTCATTAGATGTTAATGTTACCATGGAAATGCTTGACTTAAAGAAAAAACTAAATGATTTGAGTAGCTTTGTTTCTCCTCCTCACTAGTTTGATTTATTGTGATGTTAATTTTTTGGATCACTGTGTTTGGATCCGTTTTTCTTGCCTATATGGACGATGCAAGCAGTAGTTTTATAATTGTCTTTTAATTAAAAAAAAAGAAGAAAAACTTTAAATAATATTTTACCTTCTGCATTTCACCAGTTAGATGATATATTGAAAGTGTTATATTAAGATGGATCTGTATATGAATATATGAACTTCATAATATATTACGATATCCCAAAATGCCAAATATTGCAGTGTGCCAAAATATGTCAAGGCATTTCAGATGCATTAATTAATATTGTCTCTCTATGGGGAAATGTAAAGACTGAAAATTAGCACCCTATACTCCAGGGTTTGTTATTTATGTCATCTTTGGCTTTTTTTGGTTTTGTTTTCTTTTATTTTCATATCAAATGCATTGTACTTTTATTAAGGTGCACTACAATATGCAGTTTTAACTGTGAAAAGCATGACAACCTTTAGTTATGTTTGTTTTTATAAAAGCGATGATTAAGTGTATCACTGGTATTAGTTAACTAGGAATTTCATTTTCGTAGTCCAGTTATGACCTGAAGACTAAGAGATGGAGATGATTACCGATAGTTAAATTGATAATTATATTGATAAAGTATAAGCCAATCACCCTTTTCTATGCCATGCCGTGTAACTGAAATCTTGTTCATTAGTTTTATATGTATATGTACTGTAAATGTAAATAGAAACCATTCATGTGTATAACTTAAAATCATGGATGATACACCAATACACACAGACGCACACAAAGAGGATTGCTCACATGGTGCATTCTGGGAGTACGCTTGGGAACCAATGAGCGAAGAACCAAGCTGTCACACAAATGGACTCGTCATCACTTGCATCATTTCAGTTGGAAAGTGTGCCATGGGATGAAATGGAGGACATTTTTCTAAATGGAATGTGGACTGATTGCTTTATTTTTTGGAATCTTTTGGAATAAACAGAGACTGAGAATCCTCTGATATTGGCTTTTACTCTGTTTTATAGGATGGAGAAAAGGGCTGCAAGAGGGAGTTTACGAGCATGTCAACTGTTTGCTCATAAATTCACATCCCGGGTCCAAAATTAACAGAAGATGATGTTTTAAAAAAAAAAAAAAAAAAAAAAAAAAAGATAAGAAAAAAGCTTATCTAGGATTCCTAATTTATTTTTCTTACAGAGCTTGTGGTAACATTTGAAATGTTCTTCACATTAAGCTACGAGCAAAAAAATCTGTCGTCATGGCCAGCTAAAAAAATCCATTTAGGCCACAATTTATTTGGAATAAAAATATATGTACATAATTATGTACATATATATATATATATATAATTATGTAAAATACTAAATAAATGTAAAATGATTTTAAATATATTTTCATGGCCAATTAAAAAAATATTGTTATTCTCAATTCACCTACCAGCAAAATTTTGGACCTTGCTCAGATTATTATCTTGTAGACTGAATATACAATTAACAGTTGTCCTCTGTTCACTGTTTTCTCTGCCTTTCTCCAATAGTGAGTTGTGCACTGACAGAATTCTGAGCCAATGAAAAGGGTTTGTTGATTTGTTCAAGCTAATGTGCTTTGAGCAGCTCGGTAGCACAGGAACAGATGTGGCCCTGTTCAGTATGTACTGGGGACACATTAGTGTTGTGCTTCCATGTACTCATAAACAAGCTATGGTATTTTAACCAAGTGTTTCTGATTGCCTGACTATCTTTTGGGGGGGAGGAAAAATGCCAAAATGTGTGTGTGCGTTCTTATTGATTTCTTAGTGAAAGACCAGTGACCACTGCCTGATGTTCAGGTGATGCCATGTTATTATTCTGGCGTACACACACACATACATACACACACACACACACACACACACACACGCACACAGTCCTTTCAGGCAGGGCTCCCAGGAAAACAGACTGGCATAGCATCTGCAGCTCAGCAGTTGAGTTTCCTCTTGCTGTGTCTAGTTCCTTATTACCTTCCTCAGCCAATAAGAAATCAGGATTCTCCTGTAGCCAAACAGAGTTAAGACTGTTGCAGCCAATTAACGCTGTTTGTAATTATGGTTGCTTTCATGATTGGACATTTTAACGTATCAATTGGACTCAATGCATCTAAGCACACTGTTTTTATTTGTTATTAAGCATATTGTGTTTAATGGCGTACCTCTTGGTTCAGTGCTGAGCCCAATCCTATTCTCAATAAGCATAAAAACGCTGGGACCTTACATTACATTTGTTTTCCTACCTCTGCTGCACTGACACACAGCTCTGCTCTCAACACAGCCTGACAATTCCACAGGGGCTGCATAGGTCTTGAATGAACGAACATCACCTCCAGCTCAGCTTAGCCAAAATAGAGCTCCCCATCCAGCTTAGTAATTCATCACAACATCACAGTTTAGCTAGGCTCATCAACAATAACACCATCCAGGAATATGGAAAGGGATGGTGCTTTGGGGCCTCAGACTGTCAATGGCCTCCAAAGGATGCTGAAACATTTGAAAATTTGTGGCTCTTTGATGTGTCGTGACAGATCACTGTAGCACCTCAGCTCAAGTGGCTCATGAACCGATCATCTCTTCCTACTAGTTTATCGAATAAACATAAATGAACATCAAAAGGAATGTTGTTTCAACCCCGGAAAGACGTCAATACACATCATTTTTGAAGTTCAAGTGCACTGACCTAAATCCTGTGACTGCCTTGCCGGACATAGTCAGCAAATTTCCTTTGGGACTGATGTGGCCCAGATAAACAGATTAGATCGTGTTTGCTGGACCAGATCGGCCCACATCTTTTTAGCCAGAACTAAACCAAAAGAGGGCCATAACTCAAACAGCAGTAAGCCCAATTCAGGGTCAGACGACAACAAGATAAGATAAGGCAGAGTCATTAACAGAACACACCCGGTAGGTCGAAGGCAGGCAGCAGGCAAACAATAGTCCGATAATCCAAAGCAGTAAGTCCAACAAGGTAGGCAGCAAACAATCAATAAACGGAACAGACAGGCAGAAAACAAGACACGGAAGAATGCTCAGAAATGATAGTGGTTAGCTAATCAAGACTTCGCATGACTTTGGTGTAGTGTGAGAATGGTGCTTATATGTGGTAAGTGATGTGGTTCAGGTGCGAGTGTAATCAGTCCAGGTACGAGGGGTTCATGGTAAATGTAGTGCAATACCGAAATGGGTGAATGGGTGTGTGGTGCATTGTGGGGGGTGAAGTCCAAAGTGAATGTGCGTGTGTGTTTGTGTGTGAGTGAGTGAATGGTGTCGAGTCCATGGTGAAGTGCCCTCTATTGTATAAAGCGGGCACTTCAACTGACAATCGTTACAATGTTGTTCTTGTATAGCTGAGTTCTGTAAAGGGCTGATGACCATTACGTGGCCCAAACATGGCTGAACACACCAAAAGCTATAACCACTCACTTAAAAATGTTGGGTTAACATAGCACCTTTATTTTGAACCCAATGATTGGGTTTAAAAACCAGTTGGGTTAAAAAATAACCCAACATTTGAGTTAACTATTTACTTTCATTCATGAGATTATTTTAATGAATAAAATACACTGTTTTCAAATACAGATTGTTTAAGTAGGAAAACAAATCTGTTTAAACAGGTTTTAAGCTTTAATTGACAAATGTACTCAATATTGGTGAGCATAAATATTCAACATAAATATGCACAATTATTTGCATATTTTGAATTCAAAATAGTGAACATGTGGAACACATGGCAGATAAATGCTGAAGAACAAATATTCAAAATACACATTAAATTCAAATACAGTATACATAATAAATTAAAATACACGTTGGATTAAAAACACAAATATGCACATACAGTACAAATATTCAACATTAATGAACACCTGACCCGACCCCAAGTGGTGGAGGTGTGAGAGTGGCAAAAGGGGGGCGGCATGGTTATTGTCTACTAAAAAGACCTCTTTAGTTGTTGATCACCTTTTATAGACCTTGATACTTTAATTTGAAGAACCTGAATATGAAGACGTGTGATAATCAAACACTACACTCAGTACACTATGTAAAAAAACAAGTTAAAAAGTAATGCAAAGTGCCATGTATCTTTTCAAATATAATTTGTGTCTCCAAGTGTATCTAAAGAAATATTATGCTATACATTAAAAAAGAAAAAATATTTAGTTTATTTCCTAAGGTCATTTCTGGCAACTGACTCAGTTGTCCAGCTTTTCAGTCACACACACTAGTTGTGTTAATATTTGTGATTTAAATGGAGCATTTCTGATTTTTCCTCCAAATTGCATTTAATTGTGACAAATAAAATTATAATTATGCCTCTGGCTATTACCACGTTCCAGCAACTGCTTGGCTCTAAAGAAGCACAAGTGAAGAGTTACTGAAACACTGACATTTTCTTGATACAAGGGGGAAACTTTGGCTGTAGTCAAGGTGAGCAGACAATATTTCAAAAGCTTTAGTTTATTGCAGTGACATCCTTGAACCACAAAATGCTTTATAAAATAAAATGGTGAGCATTTGACAAATAGATAGCTAAGAAATTCATTGTATGATTTCCAAACAACAGGGCCAAATCCTTTCTTGTAAATCTTTATTGTTGAAAAAAATCATACACACTGCTAAGATCAATATATATATAAAACTCTCCAACAAAGAGCAGCCTAGCTTGGGCTCATGGGCTATCAGTGTTCGCACAGCATCCTTCACAGCATGGTATATGGTGTTCTTAACCTCTGAACAACAGAAATACAACATAAAGTGTTGATTAAAATGAATTACATCGCTGCGAGATCTATTGGGACGCATTCCAATTGGTCGTCCGCAGCAGTGGAATATGTCTGAGAAGGGAACTGTTGAGACCAGTGCTGGCCTCCAGTGGTGGTGATCAGGAACAGACGGCAAGACATGTGAGAAGAATGATCCTGCAACACTGCAGTTTCAAGACTGAAGTTCTAGGACCCTAGATTTCTATTTAAATGAAATCGATATATTCTCAGAACCAACCCGTAATCCTAAATATAACTACTGAAAAACCCCCTTGAAAATGTAACCTAATTTGTTTCAGTATATGAGCCCCTTTATTCTGTTTTTTAATTAAGTTTTCCTGGAAAGAAAGGTTCTCTCCCAGCCCGAGTCATTGCCGCAGCCGCAGGGAGACCTCACAGAAAGGTAGGACAGAAAGCAAGTCTTGCTGGTTGCGCCTTACTGGCCCAGACAGACTTGGCTCTCTGAGCTCATGCTCCACTCGACAGACCGTCCCTGGCGAATTCACCTGAGGAAGGAGCTTTCTCAGTGGCAGGGCACAATTTGGCACCCGTGCTAAAACCTCTGGAACCTCCACGTCTGGCCTCTACATGGCGGCTATATGCTTTGGAGGGACGTCTTTTCGCTAATTGGTGTTCTTCCAAAGGTGAATATCAACAGAGATGTATTATCAGCAGGAAAGGCTGGAGAAGCGGTCACCCCTCTGCACCTGGAAGGTATATGTGCCCAATATGCACTGCAATATGCAGTGAACGGTAAGTCATTAGGGAAGCATGACCTGGTTGTTAGGTTCCTCAGAGGTGTGACGAGGTCAAGTCCTCTGAGGCCACGCCTTATTCCCTCTTGGGACCTCTCTCAGGTGCTAAAAGTCCTGCAGAGTGCTTCGGTTGACCCCTTAGGGTCAGTTGAGCTCAGCGTCCTCTCTTTGAGGACAGACTCTCTGTTAGCGAAACCTGCCTTGAGTTCGGCCCGGCATACTCGAATGTTGTCCTGAGTCCCCAGCCCGGCTACGTGCCCAAAGTTCCCAGTTCCCACTACCATTTTTAGGGTTCAACTCGTGTCGAGGCAGACCAAGTCTGATCCGTGTAATGTCCAGTTTATGCTTTGCGCATTTATTTGGACTGGACAGAAGGTTTCAGGGGCAGCTCTTTGTCTGTTTTGGGGGGCAACAGAAGGGAAAAGATAGTCTCCAAACAGAGGATCACCCACTGGATTGTGGATGCCATTTCTTTGGCATACCAAGCCCACAGTGTGCGTGCCCCCAGGAGTGCAAGCACATTCCACTACGGGTGTCACATCCCACTGTGCACTAGTGAAGTGCCACCTCCCAGACAGAGCGTGGGCTGGAGTCGTTTCTCGAGAATTTATAATCTCTGAATTGGTCTGGTGTCATCTTTAGTGCTCAAGGGTACAAATAGGTCATTTTCGGGCAACCAGTTGGGTGTATCGCTTACACTCGGAGGTGATCTCTGAGGTGATGATGTGCGCTTTTTTTGTGTGAATTCCCCATGTCTGGCGAACTGAGGGCTGGAACAGAATCAGCCGACATAATATGATGATAACAGTCAATAAACTGAAAGGATCACGTAGCTAAAATAGACCAAATAAACTTATTAAAGGGTTAGTTCACCCAAAAATGAAATTTCTGTCATTGATTACTCACCCTCGTGTCGTTCTACACCCGAAAGACCTTCGTTCATCTTCGGAACACAAATTAAGATATTTTTGATGAAATCTGATGGCTCAGTGAGGCCTCTATTGCCAGCAGAAGGGTACTAAAACATATTTAAAACAGTTCATGTACAGTGATCAAGCGACAAGAATACTTTTTGTGCATCAAAAAAAAAAAAAAAAACGACTTTCCAACAACAGCTAGTGATGGCCGATTTCAAAACGCTGCTTCAAAGCTTTACAGATCTTTTGATTTGAATAAGTGGTTCGGTTCGCATATCAAACTGCCAAAGTCACATGAAGTATTGAAAATGCGAAACACTTATGATGAGCTGAGCCGGACGATTACATCCCTGTTCTCTCCAGTGCTGAAATGAACTAGACTAATAACTACTGATCTTTGGAACGGAATGAACCAATACAAATATATAGAATAAGCTGGACAATTTGGGAGCTGCTGTGCAGCAAAACATTATTTGCCAATTATTACTGTAAAGCTGCTTTGACACACTTTTTGCATTGTAAAAAGTGCTGTATTAGTAAAGGTGACTTGACTTGTAACAAAGCATCATTTACTGAAATCACGTGACTTTGGCGCTCCGAACCATTGATTCGAAACAAAAGATTCTGAGCCATTAGATTTAATCAAACATTTCTTAATTTGTGTTCCGAAGAAGAACGAAGGTCTTATGCGTGTAGAACGACATGAGGGTGAGGAATTAATGACAGAAACTAACTAACCCTTTAATGAAGCCAGTGAAAGGTGTAAGCTTATGAATCAATAACTAAGGAGACCAACCAAGAGAGTAAAACAACACAGATACAACATAACAAAACCCTGACAATAATACAACCAGGCATTAGAAATGAAACTGAAAATAAAAAGTGGACAACTTGAAAAAAACAAGTTTGTTTGTTTTTCCTCCCATATGCAACAACATACTGAAACAACTCAGTGTTATAGATTTGAGCTTCTGATGCTGTTTTTTTTGTTTTGTTTTGTTTTAGATTAACTTTAATGTTTTATTGTTTTGTTTTTTAGTAGTTTAAATGTTAACATTGTTATATATTCTGTGGTCTTTTATTAAGAGGGATGGATTAAATGCATTCTGGACAGGAAAATAATTAAATATAGAGTCAGATTTCAGAACGTACAAAATCTGTGATTATCTGTGATAAAATATTTGAATCGATTAACAACTTTCTAGTTATAATGTTTAATATGCACGTTTTGATTATTCACGCACAAATAAGTTTAACAACACGGTACAAATCATTCAGAAAAGCTTGACAAACAGTTAACCAAAAAATACAAAAGTTATTTTTCCCTCCTATAAACACTAACAGTGAAAATGTTTTTTTTTTTTTTTGACTGTTTATGGTGATTTTATTTATTTATTTATTTATTTTGATGCTTTTTTTTTATTAATGCACAACAACATAAGAACATTGTCAGGGGATTACATACAAATACATAGGAAAAAAAAATGACACAAGGATATAAACACTACATCTTTGGTATAAAAACATACAGACAATAACATATAGGGAAAGCTTTTAAACGCATGTATTTTCTTTAAGCATTTCTTCATAATGTTTTAAAAACTTAAGGGATTTTTTATTATTTATATAACGCAGAGATTTGAAAAGTAATGTTAATTCAGATTTGAAATGGGGATAGGATGGGATATTATTTGAAAACTTTTGTTTACTAACAGTGAAAATGTCAGTAATCATCAAATTCAAATGCGGTTCATCCACACGTGCCCAAGACGCGTCTATAATCATGTGATCATGACTGTCAGCTGACACGGAAGTTAAGATACATTCATTGAGCGGCTCTCGCTTGGAAAACATTTTTCCCCAACGATCTCCGCATGAAAGTAGTTTTTATCAATGTCTGTTAATTGCTCGAATGCTGTTGCGTGTGTATCTAACATGAATCCTCGCGTGGCCGTGCTCATCGTTTCGCTCCTCTGCGCGCTCTGCGCCGGCGTCGCGCAACACCTGGACACAGGTAGAAAATAAATATTGAATGACTGCTTTGAATAACTTGTACTTTGCTGACTTGAATAAGTAAAACACAATGTAATGTACCTGTGATGGGATAGAGGGGCTGTCAGACGGTCCAGGCGCGTCCACGGAGCTTCAGCAAGAATCCAACAACACCAACTCGTCTGACCTGACTTACGGATTCATATCCAGCGCCGTGGCCGTAGTCTTTTTCGGGAGCAACTTCGTACCAGTGAAAAAGATAGATACTGGTGATGGTTAGTCAATCTTTTCCTTTTCTTTTTTTACACTTTATTGGGCTTTTTTGCCTTTCTGTTGATGTGTTTGCTCAGTGATTCTCAACTGGCATCTTCTTGTCCCAGTAAGCGTTTAAATGTGTATTAAATGTCAACATAAATGGCCCAATTTCCATTTACTCAACCTTCAGTATCAAACCGTCTGAGGGACACAAAAAGAGATCTTCGTTCACTGTAATTGTATGGAATATATTAATCCAATAGTGAATGGAGACATATGGTTTGAAACCACAGAAGGGTGAGTAAATCATGACCGACTTGTATCTTTTTCCCATCCAAATGTTGTAATGGTAGCCGATGGACTTGTGCCAAATTCAGTGGAGTTTTCAGTGTTGATTCTAGTAATTCTGGGAGTCCTAGGCAAAAAAAGTTGTAAACGAGTAATGCCTTGGAAATGTTTCATTCCCAAGTTTTAATCCCAAGACCCCAACAGCTGAGAACGTCAAACGCCAGCAAACACTCACATTAGTATGTTTCCCATTTAAAAAAAATAAATAAAAAAGAAACCAATTGTCGTCAAAAAATTAAGGGAAACTTGGCAACTAAAAAGAGGACACAGAATAAATCTATTTTTATTTATTTATTTTCTTGAAATAGTATATGTCATATTCTGCTTTAAAACTCACTGAAGAGACACTGAAGTTTGCTCAGTAAAATTTCATTTATTTTCAGGTATGTTTTTCCAGTGGATTCTATGTGCTGCTATATGGACAGTCTCCTTAGTGGTGAACATCATTCTGAACAGTCCAAAATTTTGGCCTCTTGTTATGCTGGGAGGAGCCATCTGGGCTACTGGTAACATCTAATTATTTAATATGCCCATTTTAATTCGCCTTTGATAATTACTGCTTGAGATTGTGTGATTGTTTTTCGGTGATGACGCGTGTGAAATTCTGTCACATGTTTGTGTGTGTTTCCTATAGGCAATATAACTGTAGTTCCTATCGTAAAGACTATTGGGCTTGGTCTTGGGCTTCTTATATGGGCTTCGTTTAATTTGCTCTTGGGTTGGGCCAGCTCACGGTAAGCAAAATATGCTTTTTAGAATCCACTTTTATCTTTTGTATTGATTGATGTGCTGTAGAATGGCATTTTAAGCGATAAATATTCTTCTTTGTGTCATACATTGGCTGATTTTAGGTTTGGTTGGTTTGATATTGGTGCTGAGATGGTTGCCAAACCCACAATGAACTCTTGTGGAGCAGGTCTATGTTTACTTAGGTAAATGTGATGCATTCATATTATTTTTTATTATTATACAACACAATGTGGTTACTTTTAAGTCGCATTATTTAAATAATGCCTGTTCTCTTTTTCCTCCCCTTTTTATTTATTAAAACTTTCTATATGTTTACAGTGCCATTGTTTTTTTCTTTGTGAAGACTGATGTTCAAAGGTCATCAACAACATCTGAAGCAACACCTTTACTAATAGACCATGTATGTTGACCTTAAAAAATTGTGAATTTTTTTTATGCTGCCCCTGAGGGGGAAAAAAATGAGATTGGAGCGAAAGTTTTATTTCAGTGCTTCTGCATTCCCAGAAAAACGTTCTCTCTCAAAACTTTTGCGTTTCCCAGAAAAACTTGTAAACTGTCCTTCGTTTCTCGGTACAACACAACACAATGTTTCTCAGCGAAAAATAACTCGAAAGCATTTTAATTGCTTCATGCGGTTCTTTCTGAGAGAATGCAAAGTTTCTCGGGAGAACGCAAACTTTTGTGATGTAACATTTCTAGGGGAACAGAAAAGTGTCTAAATATGGTTTTTCCCATCACCACCCTTTAGAGGCTCTGTACATGTTTAAATTAATCAGTTAAATAATTTTATCACTTTAATCCGAAGGCAGTGAACTCCGAAACTGTAGTGGCAACAGATGATTCCTGGGTGGATGCTTTAAAACCACTCACCAAACGTCTTGTGTATGTACACATCACGCTTCTATCTTGCATATTGAATGAATAATTTCATTTACATTCTATAGCGTCAGCATCTATATTTCACAGATATACCACATCAAAAATCATCTCTGTATTTTTGTACTTTATGGTATATACAGTATCAAACTCAATAAAACCGTAATAAAATTCTAATTACATTTTTAGAGTATCTACATGCTTATACTGTCTAATAAGAATAATGCATTCATTAACAATTTGTATAATGAGAGCTTTGAATGTTTTGCAGTGGAACGTTTCTTGCTGTCGTCGCTGGACTGCTGTACGGGTCATCCTTTGTTCCAGTTCTGTACATTAAAAATCATGCAGATGATCCAAAAAGCCAATACTATGGGGCCAGCCGGTTTGGTAAATCCAGATTACTTCATCAGCATTGCTTGAATTCTTAAATATGAACTATAATGCATTTTGTCTGTGTATACTGTGTGTTTAGACCTGGATTACGTCTTTGCACAATACAGTGGGATTTTCCTCACTAGTACAGTGTATTTCGTCCTGTACTGTGCCATCAAAAAAAACAAACCACAAGTTTTTCCAAAAGCAGTCCTGCCAGGTAAACATCACTTCAGTTTAATTTGCACTTCCTTTTGAATTTTTTGCCTTCTTTCCCTTAGCTCTGACATCATTTTGTATAGAATAATGTTTTTTTTTTTCCGTGTAGGATTCCTTTCTGGCATCATGTGGGGTGTGGCCACGTGCTGCTGGTTCCTGGCCAACCACTATCTCAGTGCTGTCGTGAGCTTCCCTATTATCACCACAGTGAGTGGCCAAACTCATTACTATTTTGTATTTGTATTTTTTATTTTTCCTAATGTGTTACTTGCTTCATTCCAGGTTCCTGGACTGATTGCAGCTCTTTGGGGTGTTGTAGTGTTCAAAGAAGTGAAGGTAAATACTTGTGTGTATGAGTTCTTCTCCCGCTGCCTATTGCTTTTACCTTTTTTTTTTTTTTTTTTTTTTTTTTTTTTTTTTTTTTTTTATTATTATTATTATTGAATTCCACATCTCTTCCTCTCTCCCTCAGGGTTGGCGAAATTACATTGTCCTCATCGTTGCTTTCTGTCTCGTTCTATCTGGGGCATTGTTGACTGCATTTTCAAAGCTTTAAACTTTAAGATAAGGGCAAGAAACGTACAGAACAAAGACTTCAGTGGAGCGTTTTAACATTTTAGTTTTTTTGTTTAAAATCACTTGTTTTAAATATTTTGAATACTGCAAATGAGAGATTTAGTATGCAGTTTATACAGGTTTTGCAGCTACAACAACCTGAACATACTCAAGGAGCGATATAGTTTATATTAGGGAGGGATACGATACTAAAATACTTGAAATGTTAATGCAATATTAGCACAGTTGTTATGTTAATGTTATTGGGAACACATTTATATCTCAATATTTTATATTTATACTTTTAGAAGTCATGTTTACACTATAATGGACCTCATTTCACTGTATGTTTGCACATATAATGGTTTTCTTTTTTCTTTCTATTATTATGTTGATGGATCTGACTGCACAGGATAAAATCAGGAATATATTTATATATGACAATGAAGTGTATTTTAAAACGGACTTTAAAAAAGTGGTGATATTGTTTTTATGGCAGTTTTTTTGACCCGCACATTATAGTAGTGACATTTTTCTTAAACATTTACAATAAGATTGCATTACAACATTAGGGGAAAATGTCATGAATGTCACCATGCAAAAATCTTTTTTTTCCCCTTTTTGATTTTGTTATGAAAGAATGTGAAATTTTAGTATGTAATTGATAGATTTTACGCATTTACAATGATCAGTTGATTGGTAATGTGTTGCCAAAATGTGTCAAAGGCCTTAGTTTTTGATATTTTTTTACTTCACTAAAAGGGAAATAAAATATTCAAATGCAAAGTTAATGGATTTGTGGATTGCTGGAAAATTAAAGTCTGTTTGTATTAATATAGCATGTTTATAAATGGGGAAAAAATAAAGCACTGAGTAGAGAGAGAGAAAAAAAATATATGCAATATTCCAGGGAGGTGCAGTGCTGGAAATTGCCTTGCCAGGAAATACAGGAAGACCAAAGAGAACTTTACAAAGATCAGAATATTCACAAATTTTCAACTGACAAAAAGTTTATTTTAAGCTGTACAAAAAGTGTTAATAAAATAAGAACAATGTGGGAGGAAAAAAAACACTTTAGCCCATTTAATTCTCTAACAAAAGCCCTTTCTGGTCCTCTACACAACACCTGTACTTAAAATTAAGAATTAATTTGACAAGTATGCTTATGACTAAATGTTAAACTCTTGAGTTCTTCAAAATGCCCACCTTCTGGCAGACCTACAAGCCCCTCACGACTAAACATCCTTCAGTAGCTCTTGAAATGTGTTTTCACATCACACACATCTCTAACAGAGTCTACAAAAAGGCCTTATTGTCCAGTTTTCTGGGTGGAGAGCGCAAGTGGCCCCTGGATTACAGTCTGTAAAGGGTTGTGGATCTCTGTACATGCATCAGTTTGGTTTCATGGGAGCGGGGAGGTTTGCTGAGGCCTGCTCCAGGAAGGCCAGTGGACCCTGTGGAAGTTCTGTGGGTTTCTTGTGCTGGACGTTGATGTCCTCCAACACCTGCTGCCAATGATGTATCTTAGCAAGATGTTTCTGAATCAGCATCTCCTTCCTCTGGAGTTCATTCTTCAGTTCTGATGCATCCTGAAACACCGAACAGCACATGTAGTTTAACTGCAGTATACTGTGCTTCAAATGTCACAATGAAACTGTAAAAGGCTATAAGGTAGTATTTGTTTAAATGTGTGCATAGATGTTTAACATTGCTGCAGAGAATTCATAGGCATCAATAGGATTAACCTCTTTTTCCACCTGTTCTGGTTTTTGTACAGACAGCTGCAGTCTCTTCTGAAGGAAGAAACACTCAGTCTGTCTGGCCACATCTAGAAACTTCTGTATACACTGATCAACCCCTGAAATACACAACACGCAAAATCAGAATGGCAAGACATTACTGGTAAAACCATTAGTTTTCTTCGATTTTAGACTCTGCTGTCCCTTCTTTCAGACAAGTGAAAAGTAAACATCCAAATTACACTCTTTATTTGCATCTGTAGAATCTTAAGATCAGAAATCTCCACTTCAGTGTGCACAAAATATTTCAGAAAACTTGCAATACAAAACAATGGTCTGTGATTAATCAACTGGGGAAGTATGTTGACATCAATTAGTAAAAATGTATGTGGTTGTGCCTTAAACATAAATATAGAAATGCATTTTAAACTAATATTTAAAATCTGCTAACTTCATTTGTAAATGAACAAATAAAGATGGTAACAATTAAGTATTTATTAAAGGTCCCTGATATGACCATCTATTATCTCAGCATAAGGTTTACAGCCTTTTTTTTTTTTTAAACAAGGAACAAAATAAAAACATTTTTACCAGTCCGAATTTCTTCCTGGTCGGTCCCATTCACATAGTCTTGACTGACAAGAGATGCAAAACACGCCTGGGAGAATTAAAAACATTAAATAACATTTCTGAGAGAAAAAACATAGATTAATAACAATATAGGTTATATATTAATTAAACTCCACTGACAATAACGACACCGTTTCCATCAAAAACCAAGCAAAAATTCATTTCTACAGAATGCACAAAACGTACACTTCCATATATGCTATACAACATATAATATATTCATATTAAATATAAAAAAAATTAAATGCCTGCATAATCTAGCTCCAAACAGTCACTCTTGGTGTAACTGCACACAAACTATCATGTTAGCAGCAGCAGTTTTCTCGACCTCCTCACCTCGAAAGAAGCTTCCAGTTCATCGACTAAAGTTAGGTTATTTGTGCCTCTATTACCGGGAGGGCCTGTGAGAAGCCCGGGTTGACCTGGACCTCCAGGACCTGTAGGTGGATGAGATCCAGAAGGCTGTTGACCAGCGAACATTCCGCCCACGGACGACGCCATTTTTCCACTAACAACAACAACACTACTCTACCACTCTTCTTCGCGTGCGTCAAAAAGACGTCTCAATCTCTTGAAAGTGTAATGTGTCGCCACCTACTTCACAGGGCGTGCATTGCAAGTCATACATAGAATGTCTCAAAAGCGTTGCTAGACAAACAAACAAGCAAATAAAATACCACTACCTTTGATTATGTTGTATTTTTTCGGTCGTTTATGCTAACCCATAGTAATTTTGAGTTTCGTAAAACTCATAACTAAATAGGCCTACTTCTCAGGACGTTTTTGTCTTACTATAAATAGGCTATTTACACTAAAAATATTATTCGTTAACATGTATAAATTTCAAGAATTGCTATCTAACATGGAAATGTAAATCTTCCCTGGCAATATTCACAAATTACTGTGATTGGCCAGCGCAGAGAAAAGAATAGGAATGACGTAGAACGAGACCTGAGCTGTGAAGTAATTGAGACCCAAATAGTCATATCCTACTGGATACTTTCAGAGCAATTGAAATGAAAAAACTGTGACAAGTTTTAAAAATATTGTTTAGACTCGTAAGTGACCAAATAGAGACTGACTGCGAAGCTCAGCCTACTTTCAGGTACAGTTTTATCTGTTTCATCTGTTGTTTATTGTAGCTAAACTGTAAATATACAATCTCAAATTAGCCAAACAGTGTGAAAATATGATATAATTGTCCATATATAGGGTACTTAAAATACTGCATAAACAGTTCCCTTAACCACAGGAGTTTTGTGTGTTTTAGAAAACAACAAAAATGTAACGTCTCGACCACAATTGTTGTGGAAATGTTGTTTTTTTGTTTATTTTTTGAGGCAATATTTATTGAAATTCATGTGTGTTTGTTTTACTCTTCGTTTATTTCATGCAATGGCATGGATTTTTTAAAAATAGTTTGAAAGAGTCAAACAATAGTCTGTACATAAAAATTATGCAAGACATGTAAAAAATCAGAAGTTTTGGTAATTAAAATCAACCCCTTTGACACAAAAAGAAGGCTACCCAAAGATTTATCTGTTTCTGTTTCTTACTGTGTCCTCTGTGTCCTTAAAAAAAAACATACTTTGAGCTTCGTGCCATTGCACATTGTTCATTACACACACACGGATGAATAACAGCTCACAGTTCGCCCATTTCGACCTTCCCACTGACTTGGGCCTTTTAAAGAAGTTTGAGAGAAAGAACCATGCAGATAAAAAGTGACAGCTCGCACAAACAGGTCAGAGAAAAAGTTCACTGACATTTAAAAGAGCTTGAGCTCCAGAGCTGCTGCTAATGTAATTGGCAGAAAAATCTATAGAGCTTCTTTCTAGTTGTCATTAAGTATAAGGAGAGTGTTTCAAACCTTCTTCAGTGACCTGTGCACTTCCATTTATTGGGCGAAATAGTTTTACCAACTTTTTATGTCTATTTCATATTTCATGTCTAAAAGAAATAAATAAATGAAATACAATGGCAGTAAAATTATTTTTGAAGGTGATCCTGTAATAGTCATATAGTATTTGGTCTAATATGCCTGAAGAAATGTTTTATTGGAAGAAAAGTGAACCTTTTAAAGGATTAAAAATATTCAGTATGTGTGATATTTTAGTTTAATATATTTATATATAAAATTCTATTTTTGTTTTTATTTTTTTATAGTTTTGCTTTTATATTTAGACAGTATATATATATATATATATATATATATATATATATATATATATATATATATATATATATATATATATATAATAAAAAAGTTAAATTGTGAAACAGTTCTGAATTCTGAATCCAAACTGAATTGTATCCATTGGCATGCTCTCAGTGTCTCGCTACTTTATTCCACCAGGTGGCGCTGCTCTTATTCAAGAGAGTACGAGAAATTTCACATCACGCCTGCAGTGGAACGTTGGAACATTTTACAAGGTATTTCAACTGATTCCACAACATTTGTCAGGGTATGTTTATTTTTAAATGCCAATTTCTGAGAACTTAAAGTCTTGGCTGCCAAAAGATATTGAACTTTTCAATTGTTATCTCCCCGGACAAAAAAGACACAGGTCATTAAACAGCTGACATTGTGAAAACATTCCTCAATATAGCCTGGCATGCTTTCGCTGTTAATAATATAAACTTTTCAGCATGATATTAACAGTGAAGTAATTAAGAAACACAAAACAATTTATGAAGCAGCAAAAGTGTAAAATGTATATAATGGTATATAAATTTACTATTAAAATGCATGAGACAATTTGGCCTGACCTGACATTTATGAAAAATGTTGTTGTCGTGAGAACACAATTCAACCTTTCGGTTAAAATCTATCATCGTTATATAGTTGACTCTTGCCTGAGTATATAAGAGTGTGATTTATTGTGTTCACTTGTTTACCTAGCAGCTATAACAAAAATATGAAATGTTAGTGCGTATGACAGAATTCGCAACAACAACAACAATAATAATTTACCTGTAATTTAAGAGGGTCTTGAACTCTCTGTAATGGGACTTTTCCCTCTTACAACTTGCCCTGGTCTTCCGTATATTTTTTCTACAGTATATTTAACTCTTAAAAATAAAGGTTCCAAAAAAAAAAAGGGTTTTCGAAGGGATACCAAAAGAACCATTTTGGGATTCCCAAAGAACCTTTCAGTGAAGAGTTCTTAAAAGAACCATTTATTTACCTAAAAATCTACACTATTTACCTTGTCTGTATTTATTTATTCTGCATTTGCGGTTTTCTTTTTAGTTCTTGGGACTGTCTACTATGGAACTGTTTCATTTTTAAATGTTGCCATGCGATGTACTAAAAATGACTTTGAATATTTACATTTTAATAATCTGAAGAACTTTTTTTCCCATATAAAGACCCCTATGGTCATCCTTGATATCAGATGTATTTAACTATGTACATAATAGTAATAATAATAATTGATAGGTAGAATGTAGCTACATATTGTGTCAATGCTGTATTACAGAACACCTTTGCTGATGTGCAGGTATTTTTTTAAAAATATAACAATGTAAAGACATGAATGTACAAAATAAGTGCATTGTGTTAAATTATTAATTTAAATTTTAATAAACAAAGTAATTCCCAGGATTTAAATTTCTTGGAAACATCTGAGATAATGTAAGTACACAAGTCAACACAATATAACACTGTTCTAGTGGTTTTTGGATATTTTAATCCAAAAATCTTACATATTGTGCCTTTAATATCAGAGTTGTGGACTCGAGTTGCATGACTTGGACTTGAGTCCCAAATGTGATGACTTGTGACTCAACATAATCAAAGAAAACTTGACTTTTCGACTTAGAAGTCACAACGTCTCGAGACTTGAGTTGGACTTGGAAAGTCTATGGCCTACACTGTAATGAATTACTGTAAAAATTACAGCATTATTTTACAGCCGCTGACTGTTTTTTAATAATACAGCATGCTGTAAACGGCAATGCATTCTGGGGTCACATGTTGGTTTGATTCAAATTTACAGAATATTGCTGTAAATTGACCCTTCGTAATTTAAAAAAAATACAGTTATTTACTGTAATCAGAGAATACAGGGAAATTCTGTAAATTAAATTACTGTAACACTACTGTAAATTTTACAGTAACTGGCTGGCAACCCTGCTGCCAGTATTATACTGTACAATTTACAGTAATTTTTTAACAGTGTACTTCCTTCTAAAACCAAAGGTCAGAGTTTTAATCACTCTGGTCCCTGTTAATCTGGACTTGACACGAGATTTGCAAAGACTAGACTTACTTGTGACTTGCAAAACAATGACTTGGTCTCACCTCTGCAGGACCGAACCTTTTTGTGTAATGGAAAGGATGTCAAATGCTTTTCACCATCAACGCCGATAAAGAACGTTTATTTTTAACGGTGCAAAGAGCCCCATCAAATGACAAAGCTTTAACAAAGTCCTGTGAAGAGTTTCTCAGATAAACGAACTGGAGACATTTTTTCCGTAGCTCTTCAATACGTGTCATGTTATGAACACATCACGGTGGGATGCTGTGAATCGGTGGTGTTTGGTGCTTTTGGACAGCCATGGAGCCCCGCGTGAGTAACGCTTGTGCAGAGGCGCAGTCGAGCCAGCTGTCAGTTCAGTGATGCGCGCACACGTTCACTCATTCAGACTGATGGAGACGCGCGTGAGCCTTCAGGTCTGACCGCGCGTGAAGCGCTTCAGGTAAGACTCTCGAACGCGCTTCATTGGAGACACTCGATAGTGGCCATTTCTGCCTTTTCCGTGAACGAAAATGTCATGTTATTTAAGAGCAGCCAGCCACGCGATGCGGCTCATTCTCCCTTTATATGTCTGATGTTGTTCTCTCGGTTAAGATGCGATTAAACAGTTTTTGGCTTCTGATGAAAACGCATTGAAATATAGATTTCGCTCATTTCATAATGCGTTGTAAAATAAACTTTGAGCGCACAAAAGCGCAATACCGAGCGCAGCTGGTGGTCAAGAAGAAATCGACCAGCATTAGGCTATACGAGGACTGAAGTACCTGCAGGACTTTGACCTGTTTGCGACACACTCAATGAAAGCACTTTACTCTGGAGTATTTAAGGCTAATAGCGCGAAATAATTGATCTTAATGCTCTCATTGAAACCTTGGGAACGAGAGCACAGTGAGGAGATGCCTCGCACACCTTGCCTAAATGTTTTCCTTGGATAGGCTTATCTTTCTCTTTTGGATTTAATGGCACATTTCAGATTGTTAAGAGGAGACATTAAGGTAATGTGTTGGTGAGCTCAAAGCAAATCTCTTTGTCTTGTCGAGATTGTATTTCAACACTAGATATATATTATTGCAAATGCTTTCATGCTCTGTGAATTTGTCTTTTATGGTGCTCTATAAATTCCTGGTGCAGACTGAAAATATCAAAGTTCATTTTGTGCCATCATTCCCGCCGAAGGATGTCTGGTGTTATGTGTAATGAAAGCCTGCTGTTTTCATCAGATTTTTAAAACTGATTCATATCATTTTAAATGTAGACTTTAGAGTGCAAAATTTGGACGATTAGAGGTATTTAGTTGCAATTGTCTCATAGCTTTTATACTTGCTGTATGTGATGTGTGATCCAGTTTTTTCTACTAAAAAAACTGACAGCAGATATTATTCATCATAGTTTTCCACCCTCTCTGTCTCTCCTTCCTATGTTATTCCTTGCATCTTGTGTTAGTTGATATGCCACTGTATTCTGCCATCCTTCTTCTTCACCTCAGTGTTTGTCTTTTTGTACTGTCTCTCTGCCTCATTTGGTTCCCATGGCTCCCAATGGCTCTTTTTGTCATACTCTTGTATTTTTAAGCCTCAAGTTGTGGTGGGAGCAGTGCTGGGTTGTAACATGTAATCATGTAATCTGACTCCAAAAATTAAGCACTTGCGTTTAGATTATATGTTTTAAAATACTCATAAACAGACTAACGTTTTTATTGATTACATTATTACGTTATTCTCACAATGGCAGTAAATTATTCATGAATCTTTGATTCAGGTTTGTGGAATTGCACACACAGATCAGTCACCCATACAGCATTTGATCACTGGATTTACAGAAATAATGTCACTTTTAATAAATGCTTTAACAACATTGCAAAAGTGCATCTCAACTCCTGACGAACTCATTAGTTGTTATTTGAATTATCACTCAGATAGTCATTTAGACAAGTTTTATTGTCTTTGGAAGGCTTTTGTCTTTCAAACACATTAAAATGTGCAAATTCATGTCATTTCATATTTGCAGAAATTCCCCGACTTTTTAGTCAGCTGAACCTCTTTGACCTAATATATTTACTTGAAGTACCCCCTGAGATTAAGTATGGTCAATAATAAAAAAAAAGTAAATAATAATACTAACAAAATAATTATAATAATAATAAAATAAAGTTCACGGTTCAAGGTTCATTTGACATGCAGGTAAACAAATAAAATATTTTAAATGAAATATTAACATTGAATCTTTTTTAGTAAGTTTTTTTTTATTATGACTGTTTTTATTTTAATGTTATTTTAATTGTATTTTTTATTATTTAATTACTTAATAGCTTTTCATTAATCTCACAGACCCCTACAGTTCCATCACGGACCCCAGTCTGGGAAACCCTGTTGTAATGTAATGTTTAATGCACTTCATGTTGTGGATAACATATATATATATATATATATATATATCATTATTATTATTATTATGGTATTATGGTAATTATTATTATGGATAAATGAGTTAGGTCAAAAGTAATCTAAAATTAATCAAAAGTAGTTTGATTATGTTACCTTAATATGTAATGTAATGGAATACATCATTAACTACAATTTTTGTCATGTAATTCGGGATCAGTAACCGACTACAATTTAAGTAATCTACCCAAGCACTGGTTTAAACTTGTTTAGGCTCCTCATATTCTTGATTTGAATGCCATTCATTAAGCTTTTCTTCAATGAGTTTCTCCATGGGGCTCTGGAAAGACCACAGTCGATGGCCTAATTATATTGTCATGGCAATGGCATTAAAAGCCTCTGCTGATTCATTGACAATAAATGAATTAATTTTATAGTTTATAAACTCATTAAAAAAGACTGGTCAGTACGGATCATACAGTTGAATTTGAAATTGGTAAAACAAAAACAGATCTGTCTCGCCTTCCTGGTCTTACAAAGCCTGTATGACTTTCTTTTGTCCAAGGAACACAAAAGAAGATATTTTGAAGAATATTCACAAAACGCAGTTCATTGTATCAGTGACTGTAATAATTAGTTTTATTGTTATGGCCAATCAACATATGGACAGTGCAATGGCAAATATTACAATGCTGCTTTATTTTCCCATATAGCCTCAGTAATGATAATCTGTCTGAATAATAAAATAAGAGTAGAATAACAGTTTATTTTATTGTTATGGACAACATATGGCAAATGCAGTGACTATTGAATGTTCAGTGGAGAAACATTAATATGGAAACTGTGAGAGTCTCTTATCTCATTAAAATAACTTTAATTATTTAGAAGAGCAGTACTTTTATTCAAAGTGACTTACGAAAGAATAAAAATGAAACAAATATCAAAAAGCTAAAAAAAAAAAATAATCTGTTTGAAGCCGTATGCTATTTTTAGGAATAGACCAAAATGGAAGTAATTATTCACTGTTTTTTTCTTCCAGTGGGCTTGAGTAGCAGCAAGTGGATAATTGAGTCAGTGAATTGAACTTGATCTTGAACCAGATCGGACTATTTTTTGAACTAATTGTTCAGACTGATTTCTACGCCGGATCAACTGATCGAAATGACCCAACTCATAGAATGACTATTTTATTTTGGTTACTTCTCCTACCTCTTTGAATGGGGAAACATAAAATTCTCCAAAGCTGTTTACCAAGCTTATGATTAAAATTTATATTTGAAATAACCAATGAAATCTGACAACAGCTGACTCATTTTTTTTCTAAATCCTCAAATCATGACACCCCCCCCCTCCTGCATTTTTTTGTATATCTATAGCAAACAGGGGTTCTAATGGAAGCTGCAATTACGCAATGACTTTACCAATTGACGACTGGCTCTTAAATAGAAAGCAGGACTTATTCTACCAGTTTGTGTGTTGCACTTTCTCCCTTTCATAATAATTTGAGTGCACCATCTTTGTATATCTAAATCCTTTGATGTATCCTTTTGAATATTCACCGATCAGGCATAACATTATGACCACTATCCTAATATTGTGTCGGTCCCCCTTTTGCAGTCAAAACAGCCCTGACCTGTCGAGGTGTGGACTCCACTAGACCCTTGAAGGTGTGCTGTGGTATCTGGCAGTTATTACGATTACAGCAAATCCTTTAAGTCCTGTCAGTTGCGAGGTGGGGCATGGATCGGACTTGTTTGTTCAGCACATCCCACAGATGCTCGAATTGGCTTCAGATCTGGGGAATTTGGAAGTCAACACCTCAAACTCATTGTGCTCCTATAACCAGTCCTGAACCATTTTTGCTTCGCGGCAGGAAAGGTGTTGTAAAAGAGAACGTGATTCATCAGACCAGGCCATCTTCTTCCATTGCTCCGTGGTCCAGTTCTGATGGTCACGTGGCCACTGTTGGTATTTTCTACGGTGGACGGGTCAGCATGGGAACCCGGACTGGTCTTTTGATGGATACTGACCACTGCAGACCGGGAACACCCCACAAGAGCTGCAGTTTTGGAGATGCTCTGACCCAGTTGTCTAGCCATCACAGTTTGGCCCTTGTCAAACTCGCTCAAATCCTTACGCTTGCCCGTTTTTCCTGCTTCTAACTCATCAACTTCAAAATGTTCATTTGCTGCCTAATATATCCCAACCACTAACAGGAGCCGCAATGAAGACATAATCAGGGCACTTCACCTGTCAGTGGTGATAATATTATGCCTGATCGTTGTGTATTAGAATGGACTACTGCATTAAGAAACTTGATCATTTCTTAATGCATTATCAAAAATAAATAAATAAATAAATAAAAATAAATGATAGCATGCAGTTTTTGAACTTCAGGCTGAATAAATAGTGACCGCGTTATTATTTTTGGGTGAACTGTGGACTAATTCCGAGGTAATGTGGCCTACTGACCTACCTAGACCAGTTGGGAATTAACTTTGTGACCATCAACAATATAAGAAACTTAGCACACTACACTAATATATATATATATATATATATATATATATATATATATATATATATAATTTCAGAGAAACAACCACCCTTCCATAAACGATACAGGACAAAGAACTAAGAAAAACTCAGAGCTTAAATACACAGAGAAATTAATGAGCTAATTAACTGAACAACAGGTGAATGGAATCATTAATAAAGGGAACAACTAGTGAACTAATGACAGAGTACATAGGCAAACAGAAACAGAATGTGATGAATATGTGGTAGACTCGTAGTATGTATCATGCATAACTGAAACAAGTAAGATTTCTGCACTCAAAGAAATCATTTTATTATATAGTTTGATTTTATTTAAATAATATTTTCAGGATAGATTCATTCAATTTGCTTAGAATCAGCATAAATCTGTTTATTGTGAAAACAATACATTTTAGTCAAAAAGTATGAACATGGTTTACATATGGCTGGCTGTGGAACAAGCAATATTGAAGATTATTATATATTGAAGATTAATATTGAAGCAATATTGAAAAATATTTTTGAAGAATTGAGACAGATCCTAAAACTAGGCACTGGACCGTGTTACATTAAAGTTGCGATGTAACGGATGTAGCAACAGAAAGAAAACTGAAAAAAATTAAACAAATTATCTAAACAATAAAAAAAAAATGTCAGGACTTGGTTCAATCCATTAGTTGTTCATTGGATGCAGGCAGATCTGAATGCAAGCATGTACACCATTTTTCTTAAAACATTACAAAAATAATACACACCAAAAAAACACTATTTTACCAATTAAAAACCATATTTACAAACTCACTCAGTGTCACTAAAGCATCTCTCACACCCCACTTCCTTTTGAAAAAGGGTACATTATAAGTTTGTTTGTAATATGCAAATTCATCGGGCTTGTAATCTGAAGGTTTCAGGTTCGATTCCCACGCCGACAGGAATTGAAAGTGGGGATTGTGAATAAACAGCACTCTGTCCACCTTCGATACCATGACTAAAGTGCTCTTGAGCAAGACACCTAACCCCTAATTGCTCCCCTTGTAAGCCACTTTGGATAAAAGCGTCTGCTAAATGATGAAAAATGAAATGAAAAATGAAAAATGAACAGCAACCCTAAAAGCATGTAGACTGTAAGACAGGGCGGAGTTTATGAGATTGTGATTGGAGAAGTCCAACATACGTCATCAGAGAGAAGTTACTACTGACATTTTGATCCAAAATTACAACGTGTGCATGGATGAATCGTTCACAAGAAGATTGATAGCATGTATTTAACAGATACAGATATAATATGATTAATTTCCATTTAATGCCGACTTAAACAGTGTAACTTGTCTGGAAGGTTTTTATGGCTTTTAACCAAAAACAAACAGACCTGTCAGATTGTCATTCAGTGAATGCTTTATTCTGTTGAAGCAAACATAACCCAGATAGGTGCATGTATTAAATACCCAAGATACCCAAACAGCCAAGTGTCTTTCAACTTTCACAAAACATCTAAAGACATCTCTTCCATGAGCACTTGACTCAAACCTGCAAATGCAATAACACATAAAAAACACCTTTTTTTCACTGCTTCTCACTTTTATCTCTGTTCTAGTGTGTAGTTCTCTGAAGAATCTTGGAACGTATCGCAGCACTTTTCATGTTACCACCTCCTTAGGATGAATCGCTCCTCATTTGTAAGGCGCTTTGAGTAAAAGAGTCTGTTAAATGATTAAAGATAAATGTCAGTGTATGTGATAAGAGACTATTATTCACACAGTTTATGTATTAATGAGGCTCCGCTGGAACATTAAACAATAGGGTGCAATATTTGTCATAGCCTTTGCCATATGTAGTTCATAACAATAAAATAAACCAAACATATTCTTATGATAATTGTTAACTACCCTTGCACATTTCTTGGGTCCTAGGTGACATTGTGTCTTGAACGATTTCTCAGTAGGTGATATCTAATTTGACGTCACTGGGCACCTAATTAGATTTTCCCTTTACAGGCATGCAAAGACAAATGAATGACGTTTTGACATTTAAGTGCCTGCTTCAAATGCTTGCATATTCCCTTTGTAGCCCACTCTACTCTTAAGGTCACTTTGTAGAACAGTGCTGTCAAGGGAATACTCTGCACAGAGCATGTGAACGGCCTGCCATTTAGCCTCAGTCTATTGGGATTATCCACCGTCTATGTATCCCATTGAATTAATGTGCGGGAGACTATTGTACAGTAAGCGAATTGGCCTACTATGAATAAGAAAGGTTAGTCAAAGATTCACGGCTGGGGTTTCTGTAATGTTTCTGTTGTTTGAATACATATTCATTCCATGTATTAACAATAACTGAAAATGCTGAATTATAAACCATTGAATTTAAAGCACTGAATTTGGCTTCGGATAGAGACAGAAGAAGAGGGAGCTGGAGATGAAAGAAACAGAGACCTAAAAACAGGAGGCTTTGTCACCTCTGTTACCTTGGCAACCCGCTTCAGACTCTGATATATAGACCAATGCGAGTCATTCATAGAGTTTATGTCTGGAGTTATGTCTGAAAGTAAAAATTACTTATAATTATGGCATCTTTATGATGTGTACATTTTTTCATATACTATATTAAAGAGGAAAATAGAAATTTGTGGGTCAGATTGGCTTTAACAACATACTAAATAACTTCTTAAATTAATATGTAAACATACAGAAAGGGTTTACGGGATAGAATATATAATTAGCTTACTATGAAAACGATAGAAGCCAAAAGAAAATGCCTAGAAGTGTATGTGTGTGTGTTTGTATAATGACATGGGTATTACACTGGTATTACAACTTAAACGTGCATTGTGAGGACATTTCATGAGTCCGCATATTCCAAATAACTTTAAAAACATACTAAAGAACGTTTTATCAAAATGTAAAAATGCAGAATGTTTTCTGTGATGGGTAGGGTTAGTGTAGGGAGATAGAATGTACAGTTTGTACTGTATAAAAACCATTACGCCTATGTAATGTCCTCACTTTAATAGCAAAACAAACCTGTGTGTGTATGTGTGTGTGTGCACTTGCCTGCAGGCAATGTGCTAAAATCTAGTAGCTCAGCCAGGAGTATTTGATGGCTTAATTTTAAATATACAAATAAAATGAATCAAATGCCAAAATCTTAATTAACTTTTCCTTTCAATGCACACCAACGCAGGCTTAATTATAGCTTTTAGAAATGGGAAACATTATTATTATTTAATATTAAGACGTCGACTGAGAAAGGCTTTTGAATGATTCATAATTATTGCATGATTAAATGTGTATTAGAGGAACTTGCCCTTTAAAAGTGTAATATAAGTCTTAGAAATGAGGTCAATGACAAAGGTGATGCAAGAAAATTAAAATAACTCTTTATTAAATAAAACTGAAGTGAACATTTATTGATTTTTAGAACAGGATCGGTTCGTAATCAAACACGACAGTCTTTTGTGAGTATTGATTTAAATGTTTTCTTATGTCCCCATAGTATGTCGTCAGTATTGCGAAAACATGGTCCTGGAAAGGTTGTTTCCAGGAGGGAAGGAGTCTAAGATCAGCTGATTTAAACCAACACCAAATAACTGCAGAGGAGTTGGAACAATGCCAGACTCCGCCCTGTCTCCACCAATTCCACCAGCCACTGCTCTGAACTGTTCCTCGGACCTATTGAATTGCTCTTTCGGTAACCTCTCCGCAATTGCATACGGCGATGAGTGCTATGGCAGCCACTCTTTGTTTGTTGTAATGGCGATTGCCTACAGTGCTGTGGTACTGTTGGGTGTTGTGGGCAACCTCGCTCTCATCCTTGTGATTGCACGACAACGGGAACTTCACAACGTCACAAACGTTTTAATCGCAAACCTCTCTGTTTCGGACCTGCTGATGTCCCTGGTGTGTCTGCCGTTTACCTTCATCTACACCTTCATGGATCACTGGGTGTTTGGCGCGGTCATGTGTAAACTCAACAGCCTGGTCCAATGCTGCTCTGTCTCAGTGTCCATCTTCTCCTTGGTTCTGATTGCCATTGAGAGACACCAGCTCATCCTGCACCCTCGCGGATGGAGGCCCAGCCTGAACCATGCCTGCCTGGGAATCAGCCTCACCTGGGCCCTGGCTGTCCTCACTGCCACGCCCTTTCTGTTGTTCTCCAGGGTGACAGACGCCCCTCTGAAGCAGCTGCCCTCAGTGTTTCAGGAGCAGTACAGGGGAAAGGTGGTGTGTGTGGAAGAGTGGCCCTCCAGAGAAATCAAACTCACCTACACCACTGGCATGCTGGTGCTGCAGTACATCACTCCTCTCACCTTCATCTTCATCTGTTACCTGAAGGTAAGAACAAAATGAGGATTAAGAAAAGGTAACATATTAGATTTTTTTTAAAATTATTGTTGTTTACATTTGTAAGAGTGTAAATTTTCATGTCCAACCATAGTCAGTGGTTCTCAACTGGTTTGGCCTCGGCACCCACATATTCCGGTCATTAAGCCGTGACCCATTTTTTTGACCTAATTCCTAAATTAGTTATAAGTACTGCTACTGATGAATAGGAAGACCATCATACCTGCATGCAAATCCTTCTCACTTAACACACAAAGTCCAGGTAATTTTTTGGTAAATTCTTGACTTACTAATTGACACCATAACTACGGCGTTGCATAATTGTAATTTCTTTGCCCTTTATTTATAATGAAATGATATACAGAACATGCTGAATGCATGCTACAAGTACGGTATAATGGCTGACTTTATGGCCGCAATAATGAGAGACTTTTTATTTTTTTACCAAATTATGAAAATAACGTTGATACAAATAACCTGACAAAATCTCATCAGACCGCTCATAATGAGTAAGGACAACATGTTTTTCTCAGGCACTCTTTAACTAAACTGCGCCTTACTTCGACGTGTCAACAGCTTTCACGCAAATATTTCAAAATTAACATCTTGCATCAGGGGCCGTTTACACGACACCACTTTCAACTAAAAAACTTTTTATGTGTTTTGGCCGTTCATTTACACGACAATGGCTTTTTAGGGACCTGAAAACGCAAACCTTTGAAAACGGGTTTCAAAGTGGAAGTTCTTGAAAACGATACTGTTTTTGGTGACGTTTCAAAACATATTTATCGGCACGAGTGCTCTGTATAAGAGTGCATATGTGCGCAGGTGCGTAGTCTTTCTTTAGTCATTATTCCGGATACGTGTCAATGATGATCATTTTAACAGCATTGTCATCTGTACAAAGAAAAAAACGTTTTTTGTACATCGTTGTCGTGTAAATGTACCTTCAGAAAAACATAGAAATCATGCATAGCATCAGTTCTGGCAGGTCACGTCAGTCAAGCTCGCATCAGCTGACTTCCAGCCTACCTATAGGAATACTGTGCTTACCACAGCATTCTCCTCAGTATTATCAGCAGCTATCGCTAATTACCCTCCTCCATCCCCAGCTCCTCCTGTCGTCAGTCAGGATTTGGCCCTCTGATTCCCCTTGAATCAGATTAATTCTTGAAAAATGTGTACATTTAGATATTAATTATATCTGCACATTTATGTTTGTTCTGTTCTGTTACCCTACGAGGGGTTATTGCCGCTCTCCTTGCTCTTATCCATGCTAGGCTGCATGGATGCACAGGGAGTTCTTTCCCAGAACAGAACCGTTCCGCCAATCCAAACTCTATGCAATTATCAATCATATTTGATGATAGTGGTCCTGACAGAAGTACGTTTGTTGTTGTTTCTTTGACTGCACACTCCACAACCCACTCAAAATGGCCTTGAGACCCACTTGAGACAACAGTTGAGAAACACTGGTCTAGATAATAAGGGCTTATATATAATATAAATTGACAAGGATGCATTTAGTTGATCAAAAGTGACATTAGAGACTTCATGACATCATTACATAAAATAAATACTGTTCATGAAAAAATTCTGAAAAAAAAAAACAATTACAGTTTCCACAAAAATACTAACTGTCAGTGTCCTGGAATCGGCATGCTATTTGATTGCTAGGTGAAAAAGGCATACATTTAATAATCATAAATTGAGCTTGAATATTCAAAATTCAATAACTATTATATTACATTTTACTCTTTTCTTTTTTGAAGGGCTTTCACTGCTGAGTGTTCAGATTAAGAGACCAACCTTATGTCTGTATTCCAAAGCACTAATAAATTAATGAAATAATGATTTAAACTACTTATGTTCGCATCTAACAGTTAACAGGTTAAAGGGATTTTCCACCCAAAATGCAAATTATTTCATCATTTACTCACTCTTATGTCTTATTGCAAACTTGCATGCATTTCTTTCTTCTACGGGAACACAAAAGAAAATATTTTAAAGAATGTTGGTAACCAAATAGTTTTGGTTTCTTTGACTTCAGTCATTTTATAAAATTAGAATTAAAATTTTAATGAGAACTATTTGAGCTATACAGACAATATTTCAGATGTTGTGATTTTTTTTTTGAATGTCACTATCATGTTTTTACAAACTCATTTGCTGTTAATATTTTTATGCACAACATAATAGTAGATCTTTTCCATACAGTGATTTTAATACAAGTTTATACTGACCTTATGCTGAACTCATTATTCACTGTTTGAATTCACTAATCAGACATGCCTCATATGATGCATGTTGGCCGTCAACAGCATCAGACGTCATTAGTCCATGAGTGTCTCTTAACCAAGTGTTGTGATGTGAAAGACATCATCATAGATATATTTGATTTGAGAACTGCTGTCGAGATCAAGATGATCACAAAATAATTTACTTAAATTTGGGCCTGTTTCTCACAAAAAGCTATCATAAGGCTTCAGAAGACTTGTAATAGTGCATGAATCATGTAGACCAATTTAGCAGTGCTTTTTTTGTCTCTTTAGGAGATTAAAATCTGAGGTCACAATGAAAGTTTGTTTTATGGAAAAGATCAATGTCACATTTCTTTAAAAACCTTTATCTTCCCCTAAAAATAAATATACATGTTTAGAATGTCATGAGGGGGTGTAATGACAGTTTCTATTCCTAAAAATAGTATACAGAATGAGACTTCTAAAATATTGCAATATTGCATTTTTCTAGAGTAAAGTCTCATCTCATTTCAGTCTGAATGAGAACAAATGTAATATTTCAATATTTTAGAAGTCTCATACTGTACACTATTTTTCTTTACGATTTACTTTACACTACTATCTGAAGTTCAGAAAAGTGCCTTTTCTTTCTGTTATAACACCTAACAGAAATGAATACAATGGCACTGAATAATGTAACATAATGTAGCACTAAATAATCATTTTAGGAGAGTCCTCTGTCAGGACTCTCTGTGGGCTGTGGAGAGCCCAATTTACTCTATATTCCCATGTCTGAACGAACAGAACAGAACAGAACAGAACAGAACAGAACAAATCCCTCCTACAACATCCGGACTGGTGTATCACTGCCTAGTACACATTTCTTGCGGAAAAAACTAGGATATTCAAGCAGATTGTTGCTCTCTTCTCATCACTGGGGAGTTCAGCTTATGTCTGACTAGTGAGGTTAGGGGTCGGTGAGACGTCACTGAGAGCTTTGCAGTTTGACATTTATTCAGGCTTATCTAAGTACTTCTTTGTAAATGTTAAGCTGGCATAGATTTCAATTTAATAGTCAGTAGTTATCCATCAGAAGAAGCATAAGACGCATAAGTCTAAAGGTAAGGTAAGGTGATAAAATAATCTTATATTAATGTGCATAATTAAGATGTGTGTAATGCGTAAAGACGTATTTTGAATCTTTTTTCTAGGCAAGGGGTTTTCAAACCTTTTTGATGCCCAGGAACTCCAAATGCGGATTCCTTTGTCAGGCTCCCCCTTACTCAAATAAGCATTATATAATATTTTTAAGGCAGCATTTATTATTATTGTTTTTAAATAATTGGCTTTTATATTGATATTATACTAAAGCAAATTATCCAGAAAATATTTATTTTGTTTTAAGTTGACGTTGTGTCTTTTTTTTTTTTTTTTTTTACATTGCAATAATGTCAGATGTATAAACCTTTAAAATGAACAGATTTGTTTTATTCTATACTGAATTTATTCTTAAAGCTGTCAATACAGTAAAATAACCATGATTCATTTTATGACTTTAAAAAGCCGCATTCAGTAATATTTAATTGATAGCTTAAGGTCATTTTTACAGCCCTAAAATATACTTTGAAAAAACAAAAAAACAAATCAAGTTTTCCACTTGCTCCCAAGCATCCCTTGGCACAGTAAATTTCTACCATGGTAAATAATGTGTTATACATTCCATTAACAAGACCCTTTATAAAGCCTTGAGTAAAAAGAGCAAATAAGTCAGTCAGTGTTTGACCTAGTGACTGGTGCTGCGAAAGACTGACTTGATGTCATTTGAATTTGAACTCAGTGTGTGATTGTGTAAGTAGGATCTTTTACTCTTTTTACTGTTACTTTTTGGTGGTTCACCTTGCTCTGAATAGTTTCAGTTGAAGCTCTATTATCTGATAATATTTTAAAGCTATTTAGGTCCATTCTAGATTTAATTATCTGCTTTGGGAGACTTAATACAGAGTTTAGGCCTGTCTTAAAACTAAAAAATCTCAATTTGACCCACGTAGATTCATAGTCTTGTTGTAAACAATTCTGTAGTGCGTATTATTCCAAAGAGAAATGTGGTTGTCTTAAATTGAATCAGTATTTATTAAAAATTAAATATCTTTCTCACTGATGTCACTGTTTTTACTTTGAAATACTGCTCATAACCAGGGTTAGGGGTAACACATTACAAGTAATGCAAGTTACGTTATCAGATTACTTTTTTCAGGTAACAAGCAATGCATTACTTTTAAATTTACAACACAATAGCTAATATACTTTTCCAAATAAGTAATGCAAGGTACTCCTGTTCCCATGCTGAGAGAAATCAGGAGTGAGGAACATGCGGGTTGTGTGCGCTGTAAACATTATGGTTATTGTGGCTCTTGACTAATTATGAGCATTTACTCATATCTCTTGAACAAACAGTATTCCTCAAAGTGAATAAAAATAGCGAAATACTAACTAAAATCTAGAATATTATGCAAACCTGCAATAATTAAATATTCTAAATGCTACAAATATACTTTATGTATTTAATCTCAATTTATTAACCAATGTCTTTGCTGATGAGCAAAAATTATTTCACCTGTTTTTTTGTTTGTTGTCTTGCTTTTCATATGTCCTTCTACTCTTTGTTTGAAAGGTCCTTTACATTTGCCAAATGTAGAACTTTTGTTTTTTGTTTTTTTTGGTATTAAAGGATATCTTCACTCCAGAATCTAAAATTTCCTGATAATTTACTCAATCCCATGTCATCCAAGATGTTAATGTCTTTCTTTCTACTGTCGAAATGAAATGAAGGTTTTTGAGGAAAATATTCCAGGATTTGTCTCCATATAGTGGATTTCAACGGGGAGCAACTGGTTTAAGGTCCAAACAGCAGTTTCAATGCAGCTTCAAAGAGCTCTACACGGTCCCAGACAAGGAATGAGGGCCTTATTTAGCAAAACAATATGTAATTTTCTAAAAGAAAAAAAAAAATATATATATTTTTAACCACAAATTCTCGTCCACGTAATCAAGTTTCAAAAAGTCACATGTGACGTAGCCGGAAGTAGCGACCCAACAGCAGGGTAGGGTTCAAAATTTCAAAATTGTCCGGCATTGTTGTTTTACCTAGTTTTTTCTAGTTTTGTTTTTTATTTTTTATAAAGAGCATTTATAATTTATATATTATTCCTCGCCTGGGATCATGTAGAGCCTTTTGAAGCTGCATTGAAACTAATCCTTTAAAAAACAAACAAGTAAGCCCAGCCCAGAAGAGAAAAAGGAACGTAAACGTAACATAAATCATTACTTTCCATAAAACGTAACTAAGCAGCACAATCAGTTACAATGTCAATGCATTACTTTTACAACTAACTTTGCCAAACACTTTACAGAAGTAAAAACTCAAAAACTCATTCAATAATTTAGCAGTCTTAGAAATACACACAAACAATCAAACAAACCGAAACGCTTGTCTGTGGTCTGCTGTATTGTCAAGATTATTGCTGAGGCTCAGTGAAACAGAGTGTATGTTCTGACTGAACATGACCAACATACCCTGCCACATCAGATCATTGCCAACACAAATCCAGTACTGCAGGTTTTGAAAGAGAGGGGAGAAATGGTGGGATTGGTTGGAGAAAATGACAAGAAAGGATCTGTGCAAAAACTGATCATGTCAAATTTCTTCAAAGACCTCCAAGATCGCAAGAATGAGTCATAATTACTCCCATGCCAAGGGTACGAAATAGCAGTAGTAATAGTAATAAAGAAACAGGGAGAAATGCGACAATATAACACATTCAATATTTTACGACGTGTAAAAGAATGGCATAAATGAGAAGGAAGATTCATGTGACAAGCTCCAGCTTCCCAGTAATGGGTTTAATGTGGAGATTATTATGCTAATAGAGTTGTGAAAATTAAAATGCATGTGAGGGGTGACAGAATGAGCATTCTGCCGTCACTGTGATGAGTGTTTGCTGTTCAGATTGTCAAGTGCTGTTGAGCGTTTGTTGCTGTTCATGTGAAATGACCGAATTTTGTCAAGGATGCTTGTCACTTTTACACCCAATTAACCACAGGCGGTTAGTTCAAAAATGGAACAGCACTTACACCCACATGCACACACATCCATATTCGTCTCATTCTTTGTCTCTCCCTTTCTCCCTCTTCCTCATCTCTTCCGCCCTCATTCCAAAATGTTGCTTTTTGGGGGTTTGGACCGAACTGCACCTGCAGAAAAACAAAAGCACTTTTCACACACCTGGAAGTTTATTTAATTTGTATAGTTACTTCTTATGTCCAACAGTGGATATACATGCATTTAAAGAAAGATAATAAAATTCCCACCGCATCTCAAATTATGTAGTGTGTGTGTGATACCATACTGTGGTGGAAAACAAATTGTGACCATTTTTAGACTTTTTTTTTTGTTATTGTTGTCTTATTTGTCTCATTCAAATGCTAATTTTATATTATGTATCATAAATACACCTGATTAAATATAATACTTTCACACTTTTCGGATTATTTGCTAAAGAGTAATTGGAAATGATGCGCAAAAACAATATTATGTTCATATTATATGTACCTTGACATTGTATTTACTTCAAATTCACCACAATAATCAAAAAACTATTCACTGCTGTCTTTTGTAACAGGCAATCTCGAAATGGCCACATACCAGCCAATGAATTGCCCTGGCCAATATTTTGGTCTATCACTACTACAGAGAATGACTAAAGCATTCATAGTCAGTTGGATCCTTAGGTGCTACTGTCATCCAACCATCCCACGGTCCAGTATTTCAGAATGTGATGCCAACAAAGATTCTGGCTGTCCGGTCAGGGCAGCAACTGTCGAATTGCATCAGATCAGTTTCTCTCTGTATGAGCCAACGACTTCATGAGTCCTAATGACTGAGGGACTTTTTTATGTTCAGCTGTCAGTAAAATTGACCTAGAATCACATTTAATCAGCCCACTAAACAAAGACAGTTTTACATGGAAAAATATTTGGATATGGAGAAAAAACAGCAAATTACATACCATACTGCATTGTATACAAATTCACCATTCTAATCTGGCCAATGCTGGCCTTCAAATGTGAGCTGAAGTAAATAATAAGTTACACATAAACGCTTGCATCTCAGTCTGTGTATTCATCCTCTCTCTCTGCCTCTGGGTTTTGTGTCATGCAGTTATTTCAGGTCACAGGACTCTGTGCCAGTGCTGCCATTCATCAAATAAAGAGAGAGAACAAAAACAGAGGAAAGTAGAGCTAGAAATAAGGAGGGAAAAGTCTGGAGTCAGTTGTGTTTGCAAGACTCTGATCTGTTGGCATCTAATGAACTTATCATTAATTCATTTACCTTGTCTCGCTAATGCATGAATTGTCTTGCAATGAAAGACAGGCTTTTGAGAATGGGTCCATCCCATAGCTATACACAAAATCACACAACTAAAGATTAATGCACAAATTATTCAATAACTTTCAGGCGATAATTGCCTTTTGGTGCCAAACATCAGCTATTGTAAAGACTACATTTTGTGGTACATTTGTGTAATTTGATCGGTGTTCTGTCTAAGAATGATTTTAATGAACAAAAAGTGCTTTGTTACTCACTTAAATACAATTTCTGTTTGTGAGTGGCTACTTGTGTGTTTCCTGGGACATTTGAAGAACCTCTAACAGCAAATATATGAGTGCTATTTTAGTATTATTGAAATACTATGATATTATCTATTTATTATTTTGAATCAGTTTTTATGTTTATGTTTTCAGTTCTTATTTTGGACATTTTAAGATCCCTCCTAATCTCATGTTGGGTTTTAAACATTCAGGGTTAGTTAGGGTTAGACAAGTTTACCCTTTGTCATTACTCTCCTGTCATTCCAAATATAAAGATATTTTAAGTGAAATCTGAGAGATTTCTGTCCCTCCATAGACAGATATGCAACTTCCACTTTGACTCTTCAAAATGTTCATAAAGGAATCGTAAAATTAATCCACATGAATTCTGACTAATCATAACCCCGAATCCGCCATTTTATCCGCCAAAGCAGTCAGCAGTCAGTCTATTACTTGAACTTGAACTTGAAAAATTGCATGTACTCACATCTTTTTGCGCTTGAAACAACATTCCTTCTGATGTTCATTCATGTTTATTTGATGCTATAAATGAACTAGTATGAAGAGATAGTTGGTTCACAAGCCGCTTGAAGGAGCTACAGCGATCTGTCACGACACATTAAAGAGCCACTATACGCTATTTATTGTTTAAACTTCTTTAAAATTCCAATGTTTGAAATTTGACATTTTTCAGAAATTTTTTTCAGACTTAGTAAATTTTCTGAAGACACATGATTGCTTTATATGATGAACAGATTTAATATAGACTTTTATTCACATATAAACCTTCATCAACTCACACACGGGAGTTCGAGCATGCTTGCTTTTCGCGCGAGAACAGTGAGGTTCATTCATTCGTGTGTTACACAGCACCTTTCCATTCATTTAGATTGAACCTGCATGTCTAGCACAGGCTCCCGATTAACACTTTATAGAAAAGGTTTTAAAAACTATGACAATTGCTCCTTTTCCTTTTACCTGTCTTCTGTTTGTTGTTAGAGTGCAGTAAGAGAAATCTCCAGCATTTGCTTTGATTTGTTTGTGGCATGTTCAGTGTGCTTCCTGAGGCACATCATCTTTCTGTGACAACACGACGATGTTGTAACACCATTAAGTAGCTTGCAACATTGTTTGCAGCCCTCAAATAGGGTCCTCTTTGTATTCTGTCCGTCGGTTTGTGTTGACTCAATAATACAGAAGACATAGAGCCTAAAAACACACTCACAGAGATCATCATCTGAAATGTCAGAGCAGCTTTTTCCCCCACTGTGTTCTTAATGATGGTTTGCCCTCAGGTCAGCTATAGTTTATGAGCTCTGGCAAGCATGTCATAGAGTTGTGTACTGTGGTTGTTGGTGGAGGGTGTTGAGTTTAGACTGCATATCTAATTAAAATATATACTAAATGTGGATGTGTACAACCTTTCAAGTGAAGATCACATTAAAATGCCCCTATTATGCTATTTTCAAAGTTCCTAATACAGTATGTTTACATGCATTCAAGAACAAAAACACTTTGATTTTCTCACAGTGTCTGAAACTGTTCAGTAAGACTACAATAATAATGATAATAATAAAGGTATTAAATAAAGGACTGAAAGGGATTTAAAGGAATAAATAAGAGTGGTAAAAGAAGTGCCAGGTGATGTGTCTATAAAATAATGTTTTATCTTGAAATGTGCACATGTTCACTCTTATGCCAATATGTTGAAAACGCAAATGTTTCTTGTCTCATTTATGAACATTTATCAATTAAATGTATCATGTTTGCATGTTCTCAATTCAAAACGGCAAAATTTCATAAAAAGTTGCGTCACTAGATAGTCAGTCTAAATCTGATTTTATTTGTGTATCCGATTGGAATCTGATCTAAATTACTGACTGTCCACACTGTGTATCTGTCACAATTATGTTCAGTTTGAGTAGGTTATCATGGACTTTTAGTTTGTTTTCATTCACTCTCATGTGTTCCTTTGTTTGATTTTTTCCCGCCACTCCTTTGTTTCCATGGTCACCGTCATTATAAGTTTGTTCAATTTATCATCTTGTTTGAGTTCCTATTTAAGTTGTACCCTCATGTTCACTCTCTGTCTGATCATGTTAACGATTGTGTGTGTTGCTACCTTCTGATTACCTTCTGATTACCTTATTTCGGATTATTGTTATTAAAACTCATTTTGAAACCTGATTCTTCATATTCCTTTTTTTGCCTGCAACCACCCGTGACCGCTGACCAGACCAAACATGAATTACGGAGCAAAGTTTTCTGGGTTTTTTTATTTTTATTTTATTTTAGTATCGTATCCCGGTCCAGAACACAGCCAGACCCAGAGCCTGAATCACCTCCTTCGACTGCGGAGCACTCATGGAGAGCTACCACCCGCCGTGATGCATCAGCAGAGCCGAGAGAAAGAGGACAGAGCCGATCCTCGCCCTGGAAATGGAGCTCCAACATGAGGGGGTGTGAGCCCACGACATCAGCGGATGAGGGAGAAGTAACTACGGACAATGAGGACTGGCTGATAAACTTCTACGAGGAAGTACTCCAACCCTGTCCCACTAGATACCTTCGTCATCACCGTTTTCAGACCGTACCAATTACATGAAGAATCATGATCTCCTCTTCTCATTAACCTGCATGAACTGTACTATTCCTTCCGTGTTTTCTGTTGCCTTGTATGGCACCGCAAAGCTCAGCCAGTCCTCCAGCCCTGCTGTTGCCAGAAATCCACAGCCCTGCGCCATCTCCGGGGAGATCCTGTGACGGTGTGCATGCACCTGCAGTGCCTGTGTAAGAGGGTCCTATGGCTCCACTTCCTGCCTTCGACCTCTTCACTCCATCTCGGCCTGTCGAATTGTCAGCTCCATCTTGGCTCCTCACACCTTCGGCTCAACTGGAGACCCTTTGAATTGCGGCAATGTTCCCCCGTCCTTGGTCAGTCGTCACACCACTTCCACCACGGACTTCCGTCCCTTCACCCCAATGGCTGGAATGGGTTCCTCCTTCCCCTCGGTGTTTCTTCTGTCCTCGATCACACCGGCTCCAGCTCAGCCCTCGGATACTCTGGTTCCACCTTCAATGTTTGCTGCCATGGCACATTGCGCCTATAGAGCCTTCAGCCTCGTCTCCGTCGGTTGTCGTCAGTCTCCATACCATCTTGGCTCCTCTCTTCCTCTACTCCGCCATGGGATGTCACACTTGTGTTCAGTTTGTCTTAGTTATCATGTACTTTTAGTTTGTTTTCATTCATTCTCATGTGTTCCTTTGTTTTTCCCACCACTCCTTTGTTTCGATGGTTACTGTCATTTTGAGTTTGTTTGGTTCAGTTGTGTTTGAGTTCCTATTTAAGTTGTACCCTCACGTTCATTCTCTGTCTGGTCACGCTTACGATTGTGTCCTCTGATTCTGCCTTCTGATTACCTTTTGGATTATTGTTATTAAAACTCGTGTTGGAACCTGATTCTTCATCTTCGTCTGTTTGCCTGCAACCACCCAATGACAGTATCGCAACTGTTCAAATCCGATTTGTGTGTCCCGTGGCGCTCTTTAGTTTTCTGGAAAATTGGCATTGGTTTCTATTGCAATGACGTTTCGTATATACCCCCAAACAACAACAGAAACATAGAGGGGTTTGCAATACAGATGTTGTCTTATTTACAACATGACACTATGTAGTCGCCACGTTGGACTACTACGTCTTCTAAGGCAGCATTATTCCGTGCTCACAATCTCAAAATTCAACATGTCTCCATTATATTGTAATTTTCTGCTCAACCAGCCTCTTGAAACAACACAACCTTGTTTCTGCATGCAGCGACTTTCGGTATGTGATTTTGAAATGTAATTTCATGTGATTTTACACTTGCTAAATATAACCGGATTCCAATTGGATATGCACAAAAAAAATTGGATTTGGACTGATAGTCTGAACAAGACAAAGTCTTCCGTCTCTCTTAATCTCTTCAAAATGATCCAGTCTGTTGTGATTGTTTCTGACTGGCGGGTCAAAGTAGACGTTGTTTTACGGGCAACCAATGAAGATTTGTTACAAACCTTCATAAGTAAGTAAGATGGGAATTACTGGAATTCAGGCAGTTCAGAATCCGATTCTTTCTTTTGGGAGACAATAACTCCATTTACCATGCACTTTGATCTTTGAATTTTTGTAGAGCTCTTACGTTCACAAACCGCTACATGAAAAGTAATATCATTAAAAGTATAATAGGGGCACTTTAATAAAAATTTTATTTAGAATTTAAAAATAAAAATTTAGAAACTTTATGCCATTATTTTTGTGACTTGTCAAATGCCTTTTCATGTATAAACTAATATTTTACCCTTAACCAAGATCCAGACTTTCAGTCATAAACTGTGAGAATTCATCATAAATGAATATTCATTATTACATGGTTGAAACAATGATAAAATTAACATTCATGCATGAAAATTTTTTCCATCAAAATAAAAAACAATTCTTGACAACAACTAAAACATTAATTATATGTGTGTAGGATACAGAAAATTCCACATACAATAAAATAATAAAACAATTTTAAAATAATAACTGTAATAAAATAATACATAAAAATATTAGCTCTGATTTTAGCCTTAGCAAGACAAAGGATTGATTTTATTCCAAAAAACTTTAAGGTATAATTTCCAACGCATTGGTATTGAGCACAATACATTGTTTGATATGTGGTGGAAATTACTTTCAGAAAAAGTAAGTGCAGAAATTGCATAATTCTCCTGTGATTTGCTGTTGTACATTGGATAAATTATGTAAGTATTTTACTAACTGTCCCAAAATTGCACAATGTAAACGATGATTGTTTGTCCCCCTCTTCTCTTCCACTCAGATCTACACTCGTCTGCAGCGGCGTAATAACATGATGGACAGAATGCGTGAAAACAAATACCGTAGCAGTGAGACTAAACGGATAAACATCATGCTCTTTTCCATTGTGGTGGCATTTGCGGTTTGCTGGCTCCCGTTGAATGTCTTCAATGCCGTCATCGACTGGAACCATGAAGTGGCAATGAACTGTACCCACAATCTCCTGTTCTCGCTGTGTCACTTAACGGCAATGTGCTCGGTCTGCATAAACCCGGTGTTCTATGGGTTCCTGAACCGCAACTTCCAGCGTGACCTCCGGGCTTTCCGACTCTGCAAAATTGTGTCAGCGCGAGAGAATGAATATGACATGGTTGCCATGTCGACTATTCACACAGATGTGTCCAAGATGTCACTGAAAATTAGCAGCCTAGATCTCTAGTAGTTTTGTAAGTGACACACGAGTCTGTGTTCTGTAAAATGCACTTGCTAAAACGTCTCTTTAGATTTAGTTCAACAAGAAAAGTGTGCATTTAAAATCGGACTGAATGTTAGTAAACCTAACGATTGATATCATGACTTACACTGCAAGAAAGCTCTGTATTACAGTATAATTGTAAAATTGTACATACAAAATCAAGTGCGGACGCTGAATACATTTCTTGAAAATGAGTCAGTGAGGGCTCTTTGGGACCAAGTAAGAGTCTGAAGACGTGACAGAAACCGTATGAGGTTCAGACGAGTGGACTGAGCTTTGATCACTCGGATGAAATCTTCCTGCTGTGTGTTTGAATTAGAGTGAAGAAAGAAGAAATGAAAATGAATGCAAAGCCCAAGAGGTCACAAATTCAGAAATAGATTTAAATGTATAATGAATGTCAGATGTGACTTTTAAGAGAGACACTGAACTTCTGTTTCTGAACAGGGTTCATTTCTTTGAGTTCTGTGTTGAAACCAAAATTGAATTTATTTTCTTAATCATCCCATGACAAACCAAGCCTGCAGGAAGTAAATGGCTGTTTTTTTCACACTGACAGCAATTTGCAGCAACAAAGTGGCCTGACATTGTTCTTTATCAATGAGAATGTCTGACGACATACAGTACGTGACAGCGACTGTTGGTGAAATAATAAAGTTGAGCAGAGTGTCAGTGTAAACAAGGCTGTTGTGCTGTTGCTCTCAGTGGCTTCTTTTGAGCCATGTGCCCAGTCCTGATCCTGGAAGGTCAAAGTCTCCTCTCCTGAAACATTTTAGACAGGATTGGCCACCCCTGCATTAAACACTTTGTTTTTATTTTGTTTTGTTTTGCTACTCTCACCTAATCATGTTACACACAAATAAAGAAATAGGAATGTGTCAGTAGTTTAATCAATGTAGTTGTTACATAATGATTGTAATTGAACATAAATATGCTTTGCTATTTCTAATTTGATAATGATATTAATTACCTCTTCTTGAATATTATATGTCATGTTTGAGGCACTGTTGCTTACTGACAGATTTTCAATTTATTTTTGTTCGATTTATTCCTTCAATATTAGAAAATAATGTTTTGCCAATGTAATGCCTTCACTATTCTGTTTTATGGTCAGTGTGGTCACTGAAGTTTTAGTTTTTGACTTACATTTGAATTTGTGAGAGCAAAAATATTGTAATACAGTAAAATACAGGATTATGATGAATTCTGAGAATTTATACAGTCGTGGTCAGAATTATTAGCAACCTTGCTAAATATGAACAAAGAAGCCTGTAAAAATAAATCGGCATTGTTAATCGTTTTGATCTTTTATTCAAACAATTCTCAAAAATCTAACCTTTCATTGAAGTAAAAGAATTGGAAATGTGGGGAAAAGCTCTATATGAAATAAACGTTTTTCTCTAAAAACACGTTGGTCAAAATTAATGGCATCTTTTTATACAATACATTTTGCAACCTCATATTTGTCAAGATATCTGCTCTGAGTCTTTTCCTATAATGACTGATGAGTTTGGAGAACACCTGATGAGAGATTAGAGACCATTCCTGCAGAATCTCTACAGATTCTTCAAATTCCCAGGTCCAAATTGGTGTTTCTCCTTTTGAGTTCACCCCACTGATTTCCTGTGGGGTTCAGGTCAGGGAACTGGGATGGCTATGACAGAATCTTAATTTTGTGCTCACTGACCTGAATTTATGTTGATTTTGATGTTTGTTTTGGAACACTGTCCTGATGGAAGATCCAACCACGGCCCATTTTTGAATTTCTAGCAGAGGCTGTCAGGTTTTATCTGTTTGTATTTGATAGAATCCATGATGCCATTTATCTGAAGAAGATTTAGAGGACCTCCAGCAGAAAAACAGGCCCACAACCTTAAAAATCCAGCAGTGCACCTGTTTGCACCAAAACCATCTGGTGTGTTTGCTGCCAAAAAAAAAAAAAGACCATATCTTATCTGACCATAGGAGCCAGTCCCGTTTGAAGTTCCAGTAGTGTCTGACAACTGAATATGCTGGAGTAGAGACTGCGAGACTTGAATTGGGTGTGTCTGATGAGGCAAAACATGCAATAGTGTGGGTCCCCAGGACAGGTTTGAGAACAACTGATGTAGGGGCTGTTTGTTTTACCGTTTGTTATGGATGATTAAGGGAATTTGGCCTTTTTGTTACCTCATATTTATACTCCAGTAAAACAAGAAGTCATGGCTGGAAAAAAAAAAAGGAAATATACTTCACAGATATATTTTATATAAATTCTAGGGGTGCCAATAATTGTGGCCAATGTGTTTTGATGTGTTTAGGTCTATACATACATACATATATACACTGCTCAAAAAAATAAAGGGAACACTAAAACAACACATCCTAGATCTGAATGAATGAAACAATCTTTTTTTCTTTACATAGTTGAAAGTGCTGACAACAAAATTTCAAATGGAAAAATTATCAATGGAAAACAAATTTATCAACCCATGGAGGTCTGGATTTGGAGTCACACTCAAAATTAAAGTGAAAAACCACACTGCAGGCTGATCCAACTTTGATGTAATGTCCTTAAAACAAGTCAAAACGAGGCTCAGTAGTAGTGTGTAGTGAGGCCTCCACGTGCCTGAATGACCTCCCTACAACACCTGAGCATGCTCCTGATGAGGTGGCGATGGTCTCCTCCCAGACCTGGACTAAAGCATCCGCCAACTCCTGGACAGTCTGTGGAGCAACGTGGCGTTGGTGGATGGAGCAAGACATGATGTCTCAGATGTGCTCAATTGGATTCAGGTCTGGGGAAGGGGCAGGCCAGTCCATAGCATCAGTGCCTTCCTCTTGCAGGAACTGCTGACACACTCCAGCAACATGAGGTCTAGCATTGTCTTGCATTAGGAGGAACCCAGGGCCAACCGCACCAGTGTATTGTGTTACAAGGGGTCTGAGGATCTCATCTCGGTACCTAATGATAGTCAGGCTACCTCTGGCGAGCACACGGAGGGCTTTGCGGCCCTCCAAAGAAATTCCACCCCACACCATTACTGACCCATCGCCAAACCGGTCATGCTGGAGGATGTTGCAGGCAGCAGAACATTCTCCGCGGCGTCTGTCACTTGTGCTCAGTGTGAACCTGCTTTTGTCTGTGAAGAGCACAGGGCGCCAGTGGCGAATTTACCAATCTTGGTGTTCTCTGGTAAATGCCAAACGTCCTGCACGGTAGAGGACTGCATTGGGTTTGGGCTCCCGTGGGACCCGCGGGTGCGGGTTTAAGAAAACAGTCCCGAGCAGGGCTCTACTGCAAGGTGTTGGGCTGTAAGCACAACCCCCACCTGTGGACGTCGGGCCCTCATACCATCCTCATAGAGTCTCTTTCTGATCGTTTGAGCAGACACATGCACATTTGTGGCCTGCTGGAAGTCATTTTGCAGGGCTCTGGCAGTGCTCCTCCTGCTCCTCCTTGCACAAAGGTAGAGGTAGCAGTCCTGCTGCTGGGTTGTTGCCCTCCTACGGCCTTCTCCCTGTCTCCTGATGTACTGGCCTGTCTCCTGGTAGCGCCTCCATGCTCTGGACACTACACTGACAGACACAGCAAACCTTCTTGCCACAGCTCGCATTGATGTGCCATCCTGAGCTGCACTACCTGAGCCACTTGTGTGGGTTGTAGACTCAGTCTCGTGCTACCACCAGAAAGCACCACCAGCATTCAAAAGTGACCAAAATATCAGCCAGGAAGCATAGGAACTGAGAATTGGTCTGTGGTGACCACCTGCAGAACCACTCCTTTATTGGGGGGGTCTTGCTAATTGCCTATAATTTCCACCTGTTGTCTATTCCATTTGCATAACAGCATGTGAAATTGATTGTCAATCGGTGTTGCTTCCTAAGCGGACAGTTTGGTTTCACAGAAGTGTGATTGATTTGTTACATTGTGTTGTTTAAGTGTTCCCTTTATGTTTTTGAGCAGTGTATATATAAATATGTACTGTATATATATTACGGTAATTTACCCTCACAATTTGCAGAATGATAAATAGAGGTTATCAAGCTCTTCTGTTGCTGTGCAGATTGTCATGTGCTATTGTTGGGATTTTGCCAACATTGGTGATTGATTCGATCTAAATTACCACAACAACATAATGACAAAATGATCATCCCAGTACAAAAGAGCCCCAGATACACAATTGCACTGTGCTTTTTGTGTACAGAATGTACCATATGTGTGTGTAATGACCATTTCATTAGGTAAACATAGTTCTTTTTCATTTCTATTGGATTTCATGTGTCTGTTTTTGAATGTTTGATTATTTTAGGCTTTTTTCTTAAAAGGCCATTGCAATATTGAAAACATATTCCAAACAAAACTTCATATTATCTTAATTTTTTAATTCAGTTTAATTTTTTTGTCCACCTTGAAATTGCTAAGACATTTGGATTTTGATCTGGACTGTTCGAAAGATGGCATCAAAATGACAGAGTTGCTGGTGTAAACAGGTGAGCAAAAATGCATTTCTTAAAGAGGAAGAAGCCTTTCATTTGTTTCTTTCAGGGTGAGAGAAAGCTCTTTAACTTCCCAAAAGAGCTTAGCGACACGGGGCCAGAAATGGAGCAACAAAAATATCACAACACAAGTAAACACATTTGACAGATTTATTTATTTATTTATTTTGAAGTGTAAGTGAGCGCTGACGCTCTTGCCACAATTATGGGGAATCAACGGGGAATGGTGTGCTGGGAAAATAACAAGCGAAATAATGAAATATGTATTTCCAGAAACTGCTGTTTTCATTCTGAATATTCTAACTGTCTGTTATCCGTATTCTCGTGATATTTGAAAGGAATACAGTGGGGTTTTTTTTACTTTAAGGGAATATTTTACTGCCAGTGTGGATGGTATCCTGTGGATTCTGCAATGATGTTCTAGTTTTTATATTGCTCATATCTATAGGCTTTCGCTATATGGCATTTTTTTCATGATTTCTGTCATTGTCTGTTACGGTCAGACACATCAAGTCTATGAAGATGTTCTGCAGTGCACTATATCAAAATCATCCATATTTGCTTCACTGAGTGCAGTGATCTCTTCTGACACAACCTTTCTTTGTAGTATGGACCTCTGAAATGTAAAAATGCATGTTAGGTTTTTTTTTGTTTTGTTTTGTTTGTTTTTTTCTCTGTATCTTATCTGGATATCTAAGAACGTACTTCCTTTTAGCAAACTGAAGACCCCATGAAATTTACAGTTTGTGGCTTTTAGTCCATATCTGATGTGTTTAGCTGTGCACAAATACAATTTATGTTTTAACCGTAAAACCTGACATGTGAAACTAATAGTCAGGAACAGTTTTTTGAGTTTATTTTCAAATAAAAATAAAAATAAATAAATAAAAGTTTACATATGTGTTTTTTGTTAAGTATCATAATTGATACATCTGGCTTTTATGGCTCATAAGTATGATATAGGAGAATATGGAGCTCACACACGAGGAGTAAAAATCACCTCAGTTTTGATGTTGTACACATAAACATCCCTCAAAAGCCTGATGTGATGCATAAAATTTGACACTCAACTTTCAGAAAATTAAAACTTAATCTAAAAACAAACAAAAAAGTTATCTATGCATAAAGAAGTAAACCTAAGTTTTTCAGTCATGTCTTTCAGTGTTTTAATATTACAAACAATATAAGCTATTCTTACGTTTATTTATAAAAAATCATTAAAGATTTCACAGCAAAAAGACATATGTTCCACAACCGGAAGGTATATATATATATATATTGATATTTTTACAATTACATATTTTGCTGCTTGTTCAGTTTATTTAAAAAATATTCTTCCATTTTACTTAATCCATTTGAGTTGAGACAACTTGAATGACTTTATTTGGGTTACAGTAGCATTATAGTGATTAAAAAGGATTTCCATCCCATCATGCTTTACACATGGCAGGATATGGAGAGTAAAAGTTGAAATAAAGTGTTTTTTTTGTTGTTGTTGTTTTTTGCAAGATGAGAAAATGTGGAGACTTGTTTCATGTTTAATATTCTGTTATGTTGATATTTAAAAGATGTTCTGTTATGTTGGTGTTTTGGGGTTGAGGACATGCAAACAAGAATTCAAGTTGAAAATATATTTTAAGATTTATATCAGCAATATATGTTTGATATATCTATTTTGAAATATACAAATCTATACATGGAAAATCTAAATGACAGAAAAAAACCCAGCAACATTTCCTGAACATAAAAGTTGATACATTTTTTAGTCATTCGTCACTAGCTGGCTATAATCAAACAGAAATGTCGGACAGTTGGACAGAAAGTGTGAAGGGTAATATAGTGAAGGAGAATAGAAATAGAAGAGGATGCGATGAATGTGAGGATGAGTCTGACCAGAGGGCGGATGATCACCTCTTCTTCACTTTTGAGCCTCATGCACTTAAACACTCCTGACAGCCGCCATGAGCTACACTAACAACAAGGAGCAGTGACGACAATCACTGGGAAAGAACGAATAGATACCAGACAAAAGACACCACACAGCAGGCTTTGTTTTATGATGCAGAACTTGACAAGGTACTACAGTTTACAAACTCAAATTTCCAATAAGCGGCACTCGGGCAAAATCTGTTGCTTAGCAACAATAGGTAGACATCTCGAAGAGTTGTGGTTCTCAGACAACTTTTTCCTCTTCCGTCTGCAAGTAAATAAAACAGCTGCCTTTCATCTTAAAGAAAAAAGTCATTGAAACATGAAATATTTTGACATTTTGAAATGGGATTTGTGTGCTCTTACATTTTTATGTTTATGTGTAGCTAATGACTTGGCATTGATGAAGAGGAGGATTATTGGCTTAATGAGTATGTGTTAATGTATTTGTGTGTGAGTTTGTGAGTTATGTCAACTACATTATATGGTTTTAGGAACTGTTAATATTCAGAATCCCAGTTTTTGTTCTTCCCTTCTTTATTCACAACTGCTGGACAGATACTGACTTACTGGCAGATACATAAATCAAATCAGCTCTGATAAATATATAACACTTTTATATACAAACAGGCACATGTATTCAACTGACAAAGAAAGTGTTAAACGTTTACTTCATTTTTATTTTTTACACAAACTCATTGCTTTATAAAGCTTTATCCATTATAAAGCTTTAGGATATTTATTAATTCATCTTCAATAGTGTTCATCAGAATGAACAAGGTCATATACAGATATGATGGCTTGAGGGTGACTAAAATTGGGGTGATTTTCATTTGAAAGTGAACTAATCCTTTAACCTGAATCTTTTAAGAGTTGATTTTTAAAATCTTTCTATTTGTTTATAAATGCTTAAATAATCTGGCACCTTCCCACCTCTCTAAATTATTAGTCCTACACAACCCCTCAAAAGCTCTCAGATCTGATACAAGAAAACTTTTAGTCGTTTCTAGGTACAGATTACAGCAAAGGAGACATTTGCTGTCACATGCCCAAAACTTTGAAACAGTCTGCCTATCCAGATTACATCCACTCGGTCCCTCCTTCTCTTTAAGTATTTGCTTAAAACCTATTTCTTCTCTTTACTAAAAAAAAAACTTCTTTTTTGTTTTTATGTCTAATGATGTACTGTAAAGTACATTGGTCAGCTGCTGCTGTATATATGGTACTATGTAAATAAACATTGACTTTGACTAAAACACAACAACGTTGCAATGTGTAATTCAAAATACGGGTAAAACACCTGTGAAAACTCAATATGGTCAATTCCTTCAAGGTTATGCACTGTCTAGTTAACTTTTGAGTTTTTGTTCAGAAGAGGCCAGTTTCTCTTTGCCTCATCTGTTATCATAGTCATTAATTGAGTTTCCCTGGTGTGGTGCGTTATGTTAATCTCTGTGTGTATTTAAGCCCTCAGTTTTCTCAGTTCTGTGTTCCTTGTTTCTAATTCGTGTGGTTGCGTTTCCCTGGTTTGGATCGATTATTAAAAACGCGCGCTGCTTTATTGGAACTACATGTGACAGAACACAAAACATACAAAACTAGTTTATTTAAACACAACAGCAATCCGTCTCCTCCTCCCAGAACAAAGGCCTTATTTAGAATATTTGGTTTGGACCCTCCACCACGGAGGATCCGTTTTCATAGCCTGTGAACCAGTACCTAGCCAGCCCCCAGCCATGTTGGAGTAACAGCCAGAGCTAACATTGAGCCAGGGCAAACACCAGAGGCTGAAGTTGTCCTGGAGTTCGAATCATTCAAGGTGTGTGAACCGACAAGCAACATCCATCTTTGACAGGCGAGCTGACCAATCATAACCCGAATCCGCCATTTTTGTCTGACAAAGCAGTCAGTGGAGTTAGTGGATCAACGTTGGTGAACTTGAAATATCGTGTGTACTCACGTCTTTCCGCGCTTGAAACAACATTCCTTCTGATGATCATTCACGTTTATTTGATGCTATAAATGAGCAAGACTGAAGAGATGTTGGTTCACGAGCCATTTGAAGGAGCTAGAGCGACCTTTCACGACACATTAAAGAGCCACCACACAGTCTTTTTTGTTTAAACTTCATTTTCATATGTCTGTCGACGTGTTGTCAGTGTCCTCTTTGCTCCAGGATGTATTTTTCACTGCGAAGAGAACATGATGTGGGGCATGAGAGCGCATGGCTTGTCGGACAAAGCAACAGTAACTAAAGGGGGCGGGGCTTTACGAAGGGTCAATTGCAGAGTTTGTGCTTTTTCAACCCAATTAGTTTTTTTTTTTTTTTGTTTTTTTTTGGATAATCTAGCCAAGTAAGAGCATACAAATGGAACCAGAAAGGTCCAAGGATTGAGCCCAGGGGGACTACGCAGTTCATAGAGGTCCTCTCAGATTTATAGTTGTTAACATAGTAATACTCACTTTCTAAATATTATCTAAACCAGCTGAGAACAATCTCAGAGAGAGCCGTCCAGTTTTCCAGTCCATCTTGGAGTGTTGTGGTTGACCGTATCTAAGGCAGCACGAGGATCTAGTGATATTGGCACTGACATTTTCTTCAAATTGATCTGCCTATGAAGGGAAGATTTAAGATAGGTCTGTTCAGTTATCAAAATTATTTTTTAGAAGGGACTTTGGAAAATTGCCTGAAATGACAGTGGTTTTCTGCACGTCTCTTTCTAGACATTTAATGTATTTTTTAAAGTGAATGCTAGTAGAGTGTCAAGACAACAGGTGAATGTTTTTAAAATGTCTGTTTCTTCCAATGTTCTGGACATCAGTCATAATAACTGATTTATAATTTTGCTGTGGTGGGGGTTGTTTTACCCCAGTGCTACATGAGGACATGCTGATTCGATATACACAAACATTCCCACATCAGAGGTGTTTAAACAAACTATGTGATGCAAGAATACAGACGTGAGATAATGGGTATTGTAGACATGTAATTTACACTGTTGCATCTTTGATTCATCACAACGATGAGAGAACTGAAACCAGAATCTTGAACTGTTTGCTATTGAATTAGCTGATTGTTAAAATGACTCAAATGAAAGACAATTATTTACAAGCGTTGGGGTTATTTACTTTATAATGGCAATAAAACGTTCCCATCAAATAGGAACAGGATGGAAGTAAAGAGCTAAAGTTAGTTAGCTATTAAGTCAGCTCATATATTTAATTTTACAATCTTGAGGATGGACCTAATACCACAAAACATCACTGAATTCATAAAATCCATTACTAACATCGTTTTCCCTCCAAAATTTATGTTGCTTTCTCAAGGATGCATTTTTATGTTATTTTTTAAAATGTCAAAATTAGAGAACGGTCTTTAAAAAAAAAAAAAAAAAGAAACATCTGCATTATTTCTTACTAAATTGGCAGTTTGTCATGTAGTGGGAATGAACTGGATATGCCAGACAAACAGACATGAACATATCCAGCATACAATGACACTTCCTCAAATGACGTAGGACCACAAACAAAGACAGACACAGAGTTTCCCCACAAGGTCAATTTATTGTATTACTTATACCTCATTATGCAGGGAATACCAGGACCCAACACACAAAAGTGAACAGACAGGAAACTGAACACACCAATCAAAAATAGGGTGCTGGTGTTATGAAAGCACTGTCTCTTAGGGTACTAAGTAGCCCATTTGAATTTCCTTTCCTCAATCTGTTCCCCTCTCCATCCTCTCCATTACAAGCTCACTTCATTAAGATTGTTGCTAATCTCTTTGGTTAATAATGTTGGACTGAAATGACAAGCTCTCACAGCAGCAACTGTCTAGAGGACCTTCATTCATCCACTTCCACACAACATCATTAAAATCCTGGATGTAAGATGAGGATGAGGTAAGAATTCTCTTCAACTAAGCAAGAGAGAAGAGAATGTGCAGCAATGCGTCTGTTGTTTTGAAGCACTAGCTCTAATGATGGCTTCATTCCTAATCTTTCTATTTCTTTGTCTTTTAGCAAAAGAGAGCAAAAGGCTGCTTCAAAATGCTTATTGTATATCATTCATATATTTTTTGAAGTGGAAAAGAATGGCCTGTATCATTAAAGTTTTGTTGTTGGTAGTTTTTTCTCTTTTTTTCAGAAAATATTGTGGAAAAGAACATAATGAAGTCACACAAGCAGTCATTGCTAAACATCTTTTAGCACTCAGAAATTTAAGAAAGGGAGTAATGAGAAGATGGATGAGATGCATTTTTATAACCGGCCCTCTCCCCCTCATTGTGCGTCAGTCAGTATAGATTACAGTTGGCTGATGTGGGCATTGGCAGAAAGATCTCTCAAATGTTCCCACAGGGAAAACTGCTTAATGTTTTGAAATGTGTGCATGTATGTTGGCCTATTGGTACATTTTCAAAATGACTTCCTTTTTCCCTGTAGCCTGTTTCTTTAGCTTATGTTCCAAGGGTGGTGAGGGTGTTTTGATTTATGGACTTAAATTTAAGTGAGCTTACCAAAAAATCTGAATGAGGCTTCTTATCTTTAACCATTCTTAGGCTGCTCCAGTCCACCATATTCAAACCTGAATGTAGTCCATGAAATCACGTAATGCCACATCAAAATGAATTATTGTGAACATGCATAAGCTACAGTGACAGCTCCCACCTGCAAATTTACATAGAGTTGACATGGAAATACACTGATACCATCTGTAATACCTGCCAGTTAATGAGGGAAACATTAACTGAGTGAGATATACAGTATAGAGACAGACTTTGCCAGATAAATATTACTGTATGTAGAGTCTGGAAAGAATTATTAAATCGGTAAGTATCATTTTGTTTTTCTCAGGCTATGAACAGGAAGTGTTTCCTAGATTTATACGTCTCATCTTGATGGCGTCTGTATGTGAATGTGGGTATATTTGTTTGTGGAGCGACTGTGCATGTCAGGAGATATGATAAAGTGTGTTATTCTTGGCACACTTTTAATATTAAGGGAAATTCTTGGATTGAATTATATTTTATGCTACTGCACAAAGATGGACTTATATGGTTGAAAAATGAATCCTGTTTAAAAACTAATTACTGCTGGCAACGATCAACAGCTATATTGTCTCTTCATAGAAATTGGTGGCATGCTTGGGCTGTGACCTTGCAAAGCGTACTGTTAGTTCTAGTAGTTATTTAAAGTCTCCCTGTAGTCTATCATTTTATCCCTTAAAACTCATCTTTGATCACCAAAATGACATATTTAAACCCTTTTTCCTGTGGAAAAAAAATGTCTTCATGCCTTAAAGGATTAGTTCACTTCTGAATTAAAATTTCATGATAATTTACTCACCCCCATGTCATCCAAGATGTTCATGTCTTTCATTTTTCACTTGAAAAGAAATTAAGGGTTTTGAGGAAAATATTAGAGGGTTTTTCTCTGTATAGTGAACTTCAGTGAGGTTCAATGGGTGGAAGGTCCAAATTGCAGTTTCAGCGCAGCTTCAAAGTATTCTACGTGATCCCAGACTTTTTAACCACAAATGCTGGTTTTCCACTAGCTCCCTTCTTCTTCTTCTTCTTCTTGTAGAATTCCGGCAGTGTAGATGCTGCCCTCCACAGGTCAAATTTTTAACTAATTCTTATATATCACCAGGATATTGCACATAAAAATTTAGTTTAAACTTTGACCTGTGGAGAGCGGTAATACACTTAGCAGCATCTACACTGCCAGAAGAAGAAGTAGAAGAAGAAGAGCACTAGTGCGAGACAAGCATTTGTAGTTAAAAAGTATATTATTATTATTATTATTTTTTTTTTTTTATAAAATGACCAATCTTTTCCCTAGATAAGGCCCTTATTCCTTGTCTGGGATTGTTTAGAATGATTTGAAGCTGCGCTGAAACTGCAATTTGGACCTTCCACCCATTGAACCCCACTGAAGTTCACTATACAGAGAAAAACGACAGGAATGTTTTCCTCAAAAACCTTAATTTCTTTTTGACTGAAGAAAGAACGACATGTACATCTTGGATGACATGGGGGTGAGTAAATTATCATGAAAATCTTATCCTTTAAAATAGCTTGAATGTAACTCTACACTCTTGCCTCATTTAGTATACGCAAATCAATGAATATGCAAATTAGCCCTGCCTCCACTCGCTGACACAGCTCAGAGATCCACTCGGTCAGATTACTGAGGTAAACGCTGCACAATGATATTGATCTTTACAACATCGAACACATAACAGGTTATTAATATGATTAGCCTTTTGGTTGATTATGTTATCAACAGCTAATGATGTGTTGCTAATATTACACAAAGCACTGTTTCACTCGGTCTAATTCTGTGGATTAGTTTGTTGGCTGTGTGAGACTAAACAATAAGCTAGATCAACATTAGAATATCATACTGATGTTATATAACATTGATTTGTCTTATGTAGCCCACATTTGCTTTTCTTGTCTAATAACGTGTAAGAGCGCCATCTCTGTCAAGTCAAAGTTTGTCGCAAAGCTCTCGCCTATCTCAGAAGCGCACTCCGATATTGATCCTCATTTTATTTCTCCTTTGTCACAAAGTTTGCTTGCCATGGTCCATAATGTTTATGCATCCATAATGCATCCTGCTAGCCGTTTCTCAGCTGTTCACGTCTGTTGGTATGATTACCGTGCAGTACAAGCGGAAACCAGGAATAACGCAGATATTACGTCATTGACAAGTGACAAGGGAGGGACAGGCACTATTTAAAATTGTGAATTTCTCTGAATTTACATATTCTTAGGATAATGTAAGTACACAGCTGAATGAAATATATTACACTGTATTTTAATATAAAAATTGTACACATTGTACCTTTAAGTCAAGAACAAAACAAGACTGATTTACTGAAAGCCGCAATATTTATGGTACCATCCATTGATCTTCACCACACGATCAACTTTTTTTTATGCTTTATTTTATAGCTATTTTATTTACTAATTCTTTTACAATCTGTATAAATACACCTAGACTCCTTTGGCCTTTCGACTGAACATGAGGTTATAAACAGATATTGTTTTCAGAAGATGCCAAAGGTGATTAGAATTTACAATGAAATGTCTGGAGCAGCAGCAGAAAGTAGTGAGCTCGTTGCATGTTTAATAAGGTTCTCTGAGGAAGACACAAATGAGGAAATGGTTTTTCCACACGTCTTTGAAGTGCTGCCCAAATCACAGACCCGGCTCATTATATTCATATACAACCAGCTCAGCTGCTCCTGAGGATCAAACACGATATGATTCAAATCCTTCAAAGAGGATGTCAGATTTGCAAAGATAAAAAATAAAAGTCCTTAGCTTTATTGAACAAATTTCATTTATGTACTAAAGTGTGTACCTTTATTTGCACCACATGACCAAAAGTAAGCGAGCACACTATTTTAAATTTTATAGGATTTAGTCCAAGTGACAGCATATGTAGTAAAATGTTGATTACCACACAAAATTATTGTGAGTTGTCCCTTGGTTTTGTTGTTGTTGTTCTGTTTTTTAAGTATCAGAGTTACAGTACGGCACTTGCAATGAATGGGGACCATTTTAGGAGGATTTCAAAGCTGAAATCTCATAATGTTATAAAAAGCACTTCTAATTCTGTAATTCTTCTGTTAAACTTGTTTATTATTTGAGTTGTAAAGTTAAATGTATAGTTATTTTAGGGTTTTCAGGGTTTACAGCACTCTGTTGTTAGTGGTTAAATTTGAACTTTTCACAGTCAGTAAGTGATATATTCTGCACAAAATTCATATTTTGAAAAATGTCTGTTTTTTTTCCCCCTCCATACAATAAAAAGTCAATGGCGTGCATTGTTGTTTTGGACCTCACTGACTTTCATTGTGTGGCCAAAAACAGTTCTTATGTGTTTCACAGGAAAAAATAAAGAAATTCACGCAGGCTGGGAACACACACACTTTGTTTCAAGTTGTGCCGTATATGAGTCATGACAATGTGATTGTTGGCATTGTGTGATGACCATGTGCTGTTGAAGATTTTGCAGGTGTTTGTGTCTGTTCATATGTATGTTACCTCAAGCAGTGCTGCTGTGCTTAACTTGAGAGACCAATTCAAGACAGAAGAGTGACACACACACACACACACACGCGCCAAACAGTAATTAATGTAAGCACAGATACGTTAAAGATAGATGCCTTACTGACAGCACCCTTCAGTCATTAACTGTATGTGTGTGTGTGTGTCTCTGTGTGTGTTTCAAACCTTTGTTTTTCCCTATAGCAATCGTTCTTCCATCATTACTGTAATAAAATCAGAGAGCAGCTCAGAATAATGATGAACCAATCCACTTTTATACAGTATCCACAGTCAATATTTGCATAATTGTACCAGGATGGAGAGAAGGATAGAGAGAAAGAGCACATATAGGTGGGTGTAGTGCTGGCATATACAGGATGACCCAATTAGGTTTTGTATGTTGTTATGGTTTGATTGTGGATGTAAATGACAGAATAAATAAAGGTTTAATATAACACAAACATTAAACACACAAAAGCAGCCATAAATCAGTGCACAAACAAGCACCTATATATACTTTCACAATGATACCTTATATACCCACACACACCCATGTTTTCGTAGCTTTAACCATCTGGCCATATAGATTTATCCAGATAAATCAGCAATATTTTCAGGACTTTTTTGTTGCTAAGGGAACAGAAGACTAGCACACTTGGTGTTAGTCACAGACATCTAACACCCATCCTCATGCTGGTAATTAGTGCCCTATATAGATCTTTGTACACACATGTTGGTGACCCTTGATTCTATTGTATAGGACTGTTACACATACCAAAGAATTTCTGTTTTTTTACCCGCGCTACTTTCATCATCTCTTTGCTCTTTTCTCTCTCTCTCTGTGTATGTGTGTGTGTGTGTGTGTGTGTGTTTCTGATGCTTCCCTATCTCTTTTGTTGCAGATATATTACTCTTCATGACCTCATGATTTACACGACTCCTCTTTACCTCAGTACCTGCTGTGTGCATGCTTTAAAATACCCTGTTTACGAACACTTAAACTGATGCATTGCATCACATCTGTGGAGGCGTGTGCGATGTGTTTTTGTCTGGACACATAAGTGGACCCCGATAAATTCTGTATCACTTTAATAAGACGGAATTGGGAATTGTTGTTTTGTTGAAAATGATCAGGCTATATACAACATTGCTAATCCTTTGAAAAACACAATTTAATACGATTTAATAGGTGCTCACACACACATCGATTTCACTATGTTATATAAAGGATGCAATGGTTATTACTGAGGCTTAATAAACCTGAACCCTACTTTAACCTGCTGACGTTATTAAAAAAGTTGAAAACCACTTCTAATTTCTTGACAAGTCGGTTTTTGATATATTTCACTATATTTGTGTGGACATTTTCCATAATTTGGCTCTCATAATGATAGTCAAACCTATGAACACACCCATATTTCTATTGTTATACTTTAGCTAATTAACAGTATAACACAAAACAAACAAAAAAACTTTTACAATATTAAAAAGATGAGTTTATTTATGCCTTGTTCATGTTTAAATGTTTAAAAAATAAATGTATATTTTGTTTCCTAATTGGGAATGTTCATGGATGTACCTAAGGGAGGTTTTGGATTTAACTCACTTCTGGGAAGACATTTGTCCTATTGCTATAGTTAAATAAAACTGTACAAACATTGTAAATATGATCATATGCATGATAGATTGCACCAATAGGGGTTCCCTATCTTTATTGGCTGAACCCCAATTAAAAATTATTCCGTTGAAGTACCTCCTGAGATTTTCAATTGATAAACTTTAATATCAAAATAATAATAATAATGTTTGGTCATGTATATAAAATCAGAGTAAAGTACATCTTAAAAATTATATAATAAAATAATTTAAATATATATATATAATTATATTACTAATATAAAAATAATAAATATAAATGTGTAAAAATGCTTTTAATTTATTTGGTGTTTCCATTTCTATAATGAGCTCTTGAATTCAATTCAATTCACATTTATTCGTATAGCTCTCTTCACAATACATGCTTCTACATTATAATTTAGAGTAACCTTTTATCAGACGTAGCTGTGTCAAAGTAATGTCCATATGCCAAAAAAGTACAGTTCTAAGATAACACAAATCGTGCAGTTACATTGCTAAAATCATTCATAATGAAGAAAAATGATCTCATTATGTATAAACTCTAAAAATAAAATGCATAGAAAATTTGGCAGTGGTGCATGTTAATTCAGAGTTGGCGTCACCCGAACTCCTGGCTGGGGTTGGCTTCATCTTTTCACAGGTGTAGAGACTTCACAAGAGGCTGAATCCAAACTGGAGCTGGAGTAGTTACCTCCAGATGGAGACAGAAAAGCCAATGGATAATAATTAATGGTTGTTTATAACATTTCAATCAAAATATAATCAAATTACATAAATGTGTATTTGATCTGATTTGCTGTGTATTATGTGCAATCTAGATTTAAACTACGAGAGTGTGTCTGAGCCTTGAACATTATCAAGAGGTTTATCCTACAGTTTAGGAGCCAAATGCGAAAACGCTTTGCATTCTTTAGAGGACTTAGTTATACTGGGTACTAACAAAAGGCCAGAGTTTTGTGACCTTGAACAGCGTGATGGATTGTAGGGCGACAGAACCTTCTACACTCCACTGAACACCAGGATCTGTCCATGTGCAGTGATCTAGCGCAACCTGCTGGTCGTTTTTGGTATGAATCTGTCAGTTGGCACAACACACTGCAGTTTTCACTTCAAAAAAACTCTTATATTCTTAGCAAAATGTCACATCAGTAAATTAGTTAGAAACTATACCCAAACACTTACCCAATTATAGCTTCAGTAAAAGTATAATCATATCTGACTAAATTGTGTCAGTGCTTAGTAGGCATACTACTGCTACTACTACTACTACTACTACTACTAATAATAATAATAATAATAATGATAATAGATTAAAAAAAAATTGTTTCGTTGTGCTCTCATATTTTTGTTAAAATGGGTATATATCACGCACATCTGATTGTTATTATTGCTCCAAATAAGAGTTAGATCAATTGTCTTGAGTTTTAACTGTCATTCTTAGTCTAAATTTGTATTTTTTAATGGAATTTTTTTTTTTTTAAATTACCAGAAAAAACATTTACGCTTTTAAATATGCACAATTAGACTAAACGTTTATTTCTACATAAGAAAAATTAGACGTTTACGCGTTTTGTAATGCGTGTGTTGTCCACTGGTCGGCGCAGCGCTCCGTTATCAGAGCTCTACCTCAAAGTTTGTGTGAACTTATTTGTCCACTGGGTGTGCTAGTCGGCCATTTAATGTCTTGCTTCAACTCTTATGAATCACTGCGTTGTCACCGGTCCAGTTTTATCCCGCCCGTCCGGTGTACTTCTCACAGCCGCTATGGACGCACGTCACTTGGTTAAACTTCTCCAACTTGGACTAACGGACGTTTAGTGTCGGCGTTCCCGTTTGACACGACTGAAGAGACTCGGCATACGCGGAGTAACGAACAGCTACCCCGAAACAACGGAGTTGACGCCTGTATATCCGCGAACCTCTATCCGGACTCAAGACAATGCTTAGACGTCTGTGGACGCCTTTAGTTGCTGTATAGTAGTTTCAGGGATGTTACTCCTTCAAACCTGATTCTGTTACACGCTCGTATTTATTGAGCTCTATTGAGCCCCATAAACTTTTAACGGTGTAATTATTTACCCCCTGTTAGCTGCTGCGAGGATCTACCGTTACCCGTGGTTTGTGTACTCCAGCCCGGGGCTCGGAAACCGGCCCACTTCGAGATATTTTTGTGCTTTAGAAAACGTATGGGGTTTCACAAATGACGGCTCCGGTTAAAAAGAGTCGGAAGCGTTAGGGGAAATGTGCGAGGTTCAGTAAAGGAGATCTTTTGTTACATGTGAATGCACGCGGACAGAATGGCGTCATATGTGGACAATAGTTTTCGGCACGCGATCATGAAGAATCCTGCCGACAGGACGCAACAGGTAAGAGACAACTGCACCGATGCTGTCCAGACATCGTGTGTGCGGGGTTTTATTCACTTAATTTGCTGCTACACGGCAGCCAAAATGTCCATTGTTTTTGGGCAACTGTCTTAAAGCAATGTAAACAACTCAAACTGACTTAGAAGGTCTCGAGACAAGGGTTTTTACTATTCGATCTGGCTTAGAAGGTCTCGAGACAAGGGTTTTTACTATTCGATCTGGATTAGAAGGTCTCGAGACAAGGGTTTTTACTATTCGATCTGGATTAGAAGGTCTCGAGACAAGGGTTTTTACAACTCAAACTGACTTAGAAGGTCTCGAGACAAGGGTTTTTACAACTCAAACTGACTTAGAAGGTCTCGAGACAAGGGTTTTTACTATTCGATCTGGCTTAGAAGGTCTCGAGACAATGGTTTTTACAGCTCGAGCTGGCTTAGAAGGTCTCGAGACAAGGGTGTTTACAACTCAAACTGACTTAGAAGGTCTCGAGACAAGGGTTTTTACAACTCAAACTGACTTAGAAGGTCTCGAGACAAGGGTTTTTACTATTCGATCTGGCTTAGAAGGTCTCGAGACAATGGTTTTTACAACTCGAGCTGACTTAGAAGGTCTCGAGACAAGGGTTTTTACAACTCGAGCTGGCTTAGAAGGTCTCGAGACAAGGGTTTTTACAACTCGAGCTGGCTTAGAAGGTCTCGAGACAAGGGTTTTTACAACTCGAGCTGGCTTAGAAGGTCTCGAGACAAGGGTTTTTACTATTCGATCTGGATTAGAAGGTCTCGAGACAAGGGTTTTTACAACTCGAGCTGGCTTAGAAGGTCTCGAGACAAGGGTTTTTACAACTCAAACTGACTTAGAAGGTCTCGAGACAAGGGTTTTTACTATTCGATCTGGCTTAGAAGGTCTCGAGACAATGGTTTTTTACAGCTCGAGCTGGCTTAGAAGGTCTCGAGACAAGGGTGTTTACAACTCAAACTGACTTAGAAGGTCTCGAGACAAGGGTTTTTACAACTCAAACTGACTTAGAAGGTCTCGAGACAAGGGTTTTTACTATTCGATCTGGCTTAGAAGGTCTCGAGACAATGGTTTTTACAACTCGAGCTGACTTAGAAGGTCTCGAGACAAGGGTTTTTACAACTCGAGCTGGCTTAGAAGGTCTCGAGACAAGGGTTTTTACAACTCGAGCTGGCTTAGAAGGTCTCGAGACAAGGGTTTTTACAACTCGAGCTGGCTTAGAAGGTCTCGAGACAAGGGTTTTTACTATTCGATCTGGATTAGAAGGTCTCGAGACAAGGGTTTTTACAACTCGAGCTGGCTTAGAAGGTCTCAAGACAAGGGTTTTTACAACTCGAGCTGGCTTAGAAGGTCTCGAGACAAGGGTTTTTACTATTCGATCTGGATTAGAAGGTCTCGAGACAAGGGTTTTTACTATTCGATCTGGATTAGAAGGTCTCGAGACAATGGTTTTTACAACTCGAGCTGGCTTGCAACGCTTGAACTGGTTCTGCTAACGTACTTAAACTGACTTTAAAATCTGAGGAAATCTGTTTATACGTGTAGAGTCCGCTTAAGTTGTATAAACAGTTTTCTAGGAAAGAGTTTACACAACGTATCTGGCTTCAGTTGTCTCCATGAAAGCGTTTAAGTTCTCAATTCAAGCAAACTTAAAACGTAAATGCCTCAAGGGAGCAGTTTATCCGACTCAAGCTGAAGTGCAACATTTCAGTAGACTGTATCAAAACCGTTTACACAACTCCAGCTGACTTAAACATCACACAGAAACAGTTGAACTCCAGCTCACTTAAAATGTCTTATTGGTTTTAAACAGCTAGGAATTTGCTGTAACGATTTATACAACTCAAGCTGATTTAATTGTTGCATTCAGACATTGTAAATCAGATTGAGTTGTAAGAGTAGTTGTAGACATTTTTATACACAGTCGACTTAAAATGTCTAAATGAAACTGTGTCTCCACCACATAGTGGGTTTAGACCTTGGACACATTGTTTATTTTAGAGCAGCTTGTTCAAAGGCGCCAAGAGCTCCAGTTCTACTTATTTTTTGGGAGTTGCGGTGTTCCTTTAGTATGTAACCAAAACAAAGTCAAGGGACTTACTGTTTTGTTCCACGTCTATACTCAGTTTTGTCGTAATCGGAGCCCACAGGGTTTAAAGCATTGCTTAATATAGTCACACTCATCAGAGCTGGTAGGACCTTGTTGCTGTGGAATTTCAGACGTGTATTACTCATCTGTCGGAAGGGAGTATTTCCTCATCATGCCCTGCAGACCAGACTAGATCATCCTCATTTAAACCAGCTGCAATAAACAAATGTCACAGCACCATTTAGCCCCAGACCACAAGCTCATTAGAGTTTCAGCGCTGTATACTACCAACATTGTTTGAATGTCTGAGCACACTGAACCTCCTATCCTGCCTGTGGCCACATAAAACTACATTTGTGTTCTGTGTGGGACATTTGGGTTGTGAGTTTTGAGCGTAGGAATTTAATGAATCAAAAGAATGTGAGGAATGTGGTTTATAGTTTTGGCCCTTCAGATCCAGGCCCCTGTGTGCTGTTTTCAGGAATCAACGCACTTCCTTAAGAAATTCATATTTTGCTTCTAATTAGTGTGATGTGTTCAGGTACAACACAAAGCTCCAATATGAATCCTCCGGATCAGCCCCCGGGACCTCTGACTCCCAGAGGTCTCAAGCTGAGAGACACCCAAAAGCCACTGTTTGAATGTGTGCCAAAGATTGTTGGCGCAGTGTGAAATAAATGAGGACACAAGCACTAACCCCTTCGGAACCCCATGATTGGAGCTTTCATGTTATCCTAACTTTTACAAAATTAAATGCATTGTGCCTCTGACTGCAACCTATTAGTTAAAAATGTGGGCAAGTAACCAAAAGGTTGTGTGTTTAAATGTGGCTGGAATTGATCCATGGGCTAGTACCATTGTGTGCTTTAGCTCCCAGTATCCAGTTGGCTTTTTCATTAAAACTTGTTTTTTAAGTCAATTTGGATAAGCGTCAGTACAAAAGATAAATTAATATTAGGCTAGTGCACAAGTTGGTAGTTTTTCAAATGGTTATTAATGTTAATCTGATTGCCTGTTGTTAAAGTAGTGCTTTTTTTTTTAACCAGGATGGGTTAGTGTTTGCCAATAGCTATATCAAATGTTACTCATCCCCAAGTTAGTATCCTTAGCAACTTGGATTAGCCGATAATTATTATTATTATTATATAAGTATTTTGATGTAATTATCCTTGCATCCCTTATTAAAAAAAGAAACTGAAAATACAGAGAAATTTAAATATTCTTGCACTATATACATTTGAAATGATGTAGGTCACTTTTTACTGGTAATCTAAGACATTTGACATTATCAGACCTGCAAATATTCCCCTACTGCATCATTGTACTTTATATCCAGCATTAAATATAGTAGTTCAGTGTAGATCTGACACTAAAACTGTAAATTTGACTTTTTTTTTTTTCCTCTCACAGTAATTTTCATTTTGGGCGAACTATACGAAATGCACATTGTTGTCACTATTGCGATATATTGTCACGCCCCTAATATATATATGTATTCCAGTGACCTTACATGCAAGCGTTTTCGCGAATAGGTTGGATAATGATATACTGAGTCACAGAAATAAATCTTGCTTACTCTATGCTTTAATCAAAGTTTGAGGAAGAGATGTTTTAACACTTTCTTACGTGTGTCTTTGAAAAACATATTGTTGACTGCTTCTTAATTTTATATTGTATGCTAGTAAAATAACTGACTATAAGAAGATCTTTTTTCACATTATAATCAACTGTCTTGCTGTTCTATCTGCTCGATCTCATGTTTTATATATAGATAGATAGATAGATAGATAGATAGATAGATAGTTAATATATATATATATATATACGCCTCATAGTTAGTTACCCACAATGACACCGGAAAGCAGCATGGAACCTCACTTATGATTGTGTTTGTGCACAACATTCTCATGTCTGTGGTGTGGGTGTGTGTGGGCACATGTGTAAAGAAGTGTTTGTATACCGTTTGCTCTTATCCATTTGTAAACATTTCAGGATATTGAAGCTTTGGCCTCACCAGAGACTCCATTCTCTCCTCAGTTATGTAACCAATTGTCTCTGTTCCCTGGCCAGTTATTATGTTTTATAAGCCTGTTTTGTCCATGAGCACACACATACTAGAGAAAGTGTGTGTACAACAGGGTCTTTACAGTTTTAAGGTGTTACTTCCCCATGTAATGACCCTCGCCTTGGTATGCTGCAGAGAGAGCAACAGGAAAAGGGCAGAAGAATGAGATGTACTGAGATAGGAGAGGAGTAGAAGAATGAGAGGAAGAGGGAACAAAACCAGCAGAAAAGAGAAAACAACTTATTTGAGGTTGAAGGTCTAGACACTAAAGTAAACTCAAGTCTTTTATTTATTTTTTTAAATTGTTAGACTAAAAGTTTTGATTCTTTAATCAGACTAACTATTTAAGTCAGAATTTTAACTAACACAATTTTATTGGCTAAGATGATTATTGCTAATATAGTACATTCATTTAAAAATTTTCACATTCGTGTTTTAATATTTATATGAGATATTTATATTCATTTTAGCTGCAGTTAAACTCTTTAATTTGTTGTGATCCATTTTTATGCTTTTATGCTCACCCAGAAAGGACATTTCTGATCCTCATGATGTTCCATACCTGTAAGACCTTTGTTCATCTTCGGAACACACATTAAGGTATTTCTGGTGAAATTCGAAGTTTGAATTCATAATGTCATAATTATGACATTTCTTCCATTTACCGACACAGATCTCATAATTTGGTTCCACAGAAACATAAAATTGCCATGTTTCATCTGTATGATGATTTAGTGAGACATCCGTTTGTCAGGGCTTGCTAAATCTTTTTGAGCTTGCTGATGTGTTGGGAACGGGCATCAAATCCGCATGCATTTAAAAAAAAAAAAACGAAAAAAAACTGCCTAGTTCATGTTTGATCCATTATGGGTGTTTTAGGCTTTGTTATGAGGCTCGGTGAGTTTTGAAGAATTTGAGCTCTCCAATGATTCAATGTCTGCTCTGATTACTGGTTACTGAATTTTGTTTCACTACAGTTAGAAAAACACTGATTTGTATCACAAAATATGCAATTTTGCAGTAAAGTATTGTGATCTGAATGGGAAAAAAAACAATGTTTATACTGTCTAATTTTACTTTGGCATTGTGTGAAAAAAAATGGACTTTGGAACGGATTTACATTCTTCCGAAATGCATTAGCCTTGCAGTTTCATAACAATGGTTTCGTTTCCTCCATCCTGGCTGTTTTTGTGTTGTAGTAAATCAGCCATTGGTGAGTAAAACCTCCTGAAATGCCTTTTTGAGAAATACAGAATCACATGTGAGTTTTAAATAGAACAATAAAAACACTTATTCCGTTATCTTTCGCACATAATACCACACGACTGAATTTAGATCTACTTGATCTTGATAAGCCACAAAATCTAAATTATATAAATGGCTGTTGTTATTGCTACGGCAAATATATATACATGAACCGATGTACATGTATGTAGGTATGTTTCCATCCATCTGTTTTTATGTGTGTTTTAGGATACTGCATAAAGAAGAAACTCCGATGGAAATGCCACAATGAGCATAAATTCTAAAAATGTGCATAAAAAAACCATGTGCTTTGAGGCAGAGAATATTTTTATCCAATAAGAAAAAACTGTGATGGAAACATTTAATAAATTCGAATAATTTCCTCGATTTGCATCAAAAAAGTCATGTGAATGTGTGATGGGATGACATAACTGGACGAACAAGACTAACCAATTGTTGTTGTTTTTCTGACATGCCTGTCGTCTTCAAAGTGGTTTGTTATAATTACCTCCCAGAACTGTCTTTCACATCCGCCTTCCAGAGCAAGGTAACATGACGGCGCTTATTTAATCTGCATGCTCTGAGTTGCAAGCAATTTATTTTTATACATGAAAAAAAGACCCACAGTGGCTTCTACTGCAGCAACTGTTTTATTAGTGATATTTGACACCAGTTTATCAGGAAGTGATCATTTTGGTCTCTTTGACTCGCTGGATGGAAACGGTGCTTCGTTTGCAAATGTTTTGTGCAATATTCCGATTTTGCGCACTAGTCAAATGTGCAACTTTGCCCGCAACACTAGCTAACAGCTATGTGTCCATCCAGAGCAATATGCCCTGTATTGGCACAGATCTTATGAATACCCAGTGCTGAAGGACGGCTCACAGAAACTTAATAGAAAAGAGCATTGCTAGATGGGTTGGAAATGATTTTATTTGAGACTGGGGCTAAATTCTCAGCTGTGATCCATTTGTCCTTTTCCCAGAACCTTGGTGACATCATAAAGGTCAGAGGTGAAGCTGAAATGGATTATTTTTAGTAAGGGTTGTTTCCATTTTTACCAAAGTTAGGCCCATTGAGCATGTGCGGGGGACTGAGAGTCATTTCTCTGATTCTGACATGTTTTTCTGTTCCTCTCTCCCTTTATTAAAGTGATGTGTCAGTGCTGATAAGTGCATTAGTACACATTTCTAAATTAATAATAATGTCTTATCAGCTTTTCCTCTACTCCTTGCATGTCCTCCTCAATCGTGTTCATTAATCAACACTGATAAACGAACTCCTCACTTGTCAAAATGTGGGAACGGTCACATTATAACACGTTTGAGCAGAAGCATGACTGCATAGTCTACTGTGGCCTTTTTTTAAAAATACATGTTTAGTCAAATTAAAAGTGGGCTAATAGCTGGAATGTGAAGGCGGTTGTTTTCATTACTTTAGTTGACAGGCCCTCACTGTAAGTGTGGGATCTAGATGTTCCAGAGCAATGGCTACTCAAAACATTACTTTGTTCTCATAAGGAAATACTGAAAAGGTTGTCTTGACTTTTCTAAACTGCTTGTCTCGCAGTGGACACAATGTAATTTTTCTGCTTTCTTTTGTACCAAAACTGCCTTGTTGTTGGTTCGAGTGAATCTCTGATAGCCTTAAGGAGTTTGTGGATGTTATGGAAAGACATGAACCAGAGCAGTATTGCTTCATATTTGGTATTGCCTGCTGGTGGATGTTTATACAAAATCAAAGTTATTCCAGGGTCATTAAGTGTAATTTTTGTTGCATTCAGGCTGGGTGGGATGCTCAACGAAACGAATCTTATTGAAGAATCAATTTACGACTGACTTGTAGTTGGCTTTGCAAGTCAAGCTGATATAGAAGAGAGTATTTAACTTATAAAATGTACATATTTACTTTAAATATTGCAAACATGCCAGTGAGAAGAAAAGAACAAAAATGCTCTGTTCTGTTTTGAATCTGAATGAATAACCAAACTTGTAGCACAAATCAGCCATGTTAGTGTGCTTTTCATGGGCTTACTGGAATGTGAGTAATTCAGGGTCAATAGGTCAGAATCTGAATTTATGTAGTCCTGCTAGACTGATGCTGGTCTTATTCAACATGTGTACAGGATGCATATGGATATTTGGTGCAATACAATGGCCTATTCACCATCTGAACTGTAGCTAAGACAATGTTTTACCCAATTTAGCAGCACTCATTTCTCGTTTTTGCCATTGCTCTTAAAGCCTTCCCCCTCTTGTTCACCCAGCTGGCTATAATGGGTTTTCCCACCTGCTAAATACTAACCCTGCCATCGAGACACGGGGTGAAGGGAATTTCACGCTTTACACAGAATGTGTTGTGAAACTTAGAAACCACACAAACACAGATGCTGGGTAACCGTTAGCTTTTTAGGTTTCATTTGTACATTTTTAGTTTGCATTTTCACAGGCACTTTCTTAGGAAAACAACTTGCTAAACAGTAGTTTTTAAATGCTGTGTCAGTTCCCTTAATAGGGAAAGCATTGAATCATGTTCTAAACAAGTAATATACACAGGAACACTTTTTTTTTTCCACATGTTGCGTCATCAAAGCTCTCTCATAGTTAAAGAGCCATTTGTTTTAGGCAATAAAAAATGGCGTTACTTATACAATAGCCTAAGTGGCCACCTTGTTTTGCCTTGATTACCTCAATGTTAATGATACATGAAGACCTGCTCAATCTTCCAGAACTAAAACAGAACATTTCATGCGTAGTCAAATGTTTTGCTCTTTGTTGTTGTCGGATCTTATTGATAAATTGACAATTGTGTAGATGTTGTAAATATGAAGGCATTTTACGGAAAAGTGCTGTGGCTGTAATGTTACAATTATTTCAGATGGTAGTATTTTAGTACTTTGTAAATACAATTTTATATGGATAGGGCAATCATTCAGGCTCATAGGTAATATAATCAAACTCCAGTGTACTTCAAGTACTTTAAAGAGCCATTGTCAACCATGGTACAAAAGTGTTTTTTTCCATGGGACTTTTTTGTGCTTTTCCGTGCTGTATGGCAGTAGTAATGTTATGGTTTCAGATATTAATGTTCATAGTAGGGCTGCACGATTGATCGTGATTAAATCGCACGTGATTTTTTAATGTGCAGCTTGCTAGAGTAAATGCGTCTCCATCTGAAAGCCAGAGGGCACTCTTGCGCAGAAACTCAAAATATGCCCTGCCGCAGAGGAAGATAATACGCATCATATAGAATATACTGAATATTGAAACGCTTTGACTGATCAAACATGCCACATCATCTCTCAGAAGGATGCTCAGCTGTCGTTATGAAGTGAGTTTGAAGTAAAAACATGTTTTTAAATGTTGTCTGTTGTTGGATAAGATGTTAATAAATGTTTCTCATGTCTGGAAAAATGTTTGACGTGCATTGCTTTTTCAAATGTACATTGTATGACTTTCAGATGGATTAGCATTTGGAGTCATACTTTACTGACAAGCTGCGCATAAAAAAAAATAATCGCAGCCTTTGCAATTTCATAATCGCTCTAAGAATCGTGTTTTTAATCGATAATCACGTTAGTAAAGTAGTGCTGGGCGGTTTGACCAAAAATTTGTATCACTTTTTAAAGAATCTGACGGTTTCACGGATGATCACGTTTTTGTTTTTTCGCTGGACCTTTATTTTGGCATATTTTATTGTCAGGAGTACAGGCCATGTATATTATATAAACATTGTGAGGGCAAAGAAAAATGTATTTTAAAAAATGTAATCAAATCAGTTCATAAAGCTAACAATCAAGTCCGTTATTTTTCGTATCGTGTGATAAATCGTGCTGCTGTTCATAGTGTGTTGTAATAGTGGCTGCATCTGAGTTACACCTATGTAGTGATATTCGTTGCTAGTTTGTGTAGTTAACGACTCATGGTCGGTTGTATAATTGCACACTGCTTCACTCATATACACCTGTGCTTAAAACTGAGAGAACTGAACGGAAAGTGGGTGTAAAGTTTCTTTCTTTGCAGCATATCTTGGGTTTGGTTTTGAGGTGGCACTGTGAATAACAATGTTTTATTCGTACAGGAAAGCAAGGAGGAATAAAGAACTTGTAGACTGATTCATGTAGAGGAACAAAATGGCATGATTAAACAGTCGATACTGAGAACTTATGAAAGGAATTCGCTGAAAATGGTACTGATGGTGCCCTGAACTACAAAACAGAACAGGTTTTCTTTAAGGAAATAGATGATAATCTTGTTTTGTACGAGTAATTTGACTATATTAGTTTTCAGATGTAGGAGTGGTTGTGGGACTTTACCAAACAGTACATTTCAAGGCTATGCAGAACTCATTATTTGAAAGATGTCAACAGATTTAAGTGCTCTGAAGAGAACGGTCTGGGGATTCATTTGAATATTTAGTAAAATTGGTCAGATTTTAAATGTAGCAAAATTGGACTTAATTGATAAACCTGCAAAAATGTCAACAACATTTGTGTTTTTCTGTTGATATGGGGCGCTGTGTGTACATTAATGAGGAGAAAAAGAAATTAAATGATTTTAGCAAATGGCTGCAATATAACGGAGTTAAAAATTTAAGGGGGTCTGAATACTTTCCGTACCCACTGTATAAGGTTACTACCATTGACCTTAACTTTCATTTGATCAAAACATTGCATTTACATGAGGGAAAGTTTAATCGCAATATTGCCAAAATCCTATTATATGGGATCGCATTATGAGAAATGCACACAATGATGCACAAAACCAATGTTACTCATGTATGAAGCAGAAACAAGCCTCAGCATCCATTGGGTCTCTCCAGCGCTGGAAAGCTTTTCTGATATTAATGCGGGTACCCCTATCAGGTCACCAGCTAACATAAACATTTAAGACATTTAAAAAAAATTCAGCTCAAAACCCCTGTTCTTCTGATGGGGATTCGGACAACCATATATATTTATATGGGCTGCTAAAGGCTACTTGTGCTGACCATTGTTATAAGAAATATACATGGAACTGACTATGGAAAATTCCAGAGACCACTTGAAGAAGTAAAGCAAATCATGTATGATTTTTATGATCATGTATTTATTTCATGTTTCATCTGTCTCTTCAGGACTAACAGCCCTGGCTGTTTGTAATGGGTGATTTTCAGATTTAGTCAGAGCATCTGAGAAACCTATAGGTAGGGTTAGTTTACAGATTTGAAACTACGGATGCCAGGCGGTGAGAGAATGGAAATCAATTGTAATTGCATTGCGATGTTTTTCCCCTGATCGTTTCATTTGTGGGGTTATTTTATTGAAGAACTGTAAGTTACTTGTACCAACATATTTAGCCTAAGGTTTCAAAAAGTTGTACTTTTATAAGTGAAAATGGAAGGGCATGTCATATTTTTAGATGAGAAATGCCAGCATGTGTGCAATTAAGTATCTTCCAGATTTTATTCATTTGATTCAGTGGTCCATTGGCCAGGACTTCTACAACCAACTAAAATGTGACCTTGGTCTCTTGACTCAAAGGACTCAGTCCATTGCCATAATCAGAACTCTATGTATGTGTCTGTCTCCCAAAGAGGAAATGCCATAGTCCAAGAATAAACATTCCTGCCCTTCTACTCAAATCAACCAATTGCAGACCACAGCACGCCACCCCTGACTGGAACCTATTGGGCAGTTTGAATTTGCTTTCAGTTGACTGTTGTGGGAGCAGATGAGAGGGATGGATGAGTTGAAGGGAAGTTAAAGACGATGAGAAAGGTTGTTGGAATGTCAGGGAGTTGAGGAAGAAAGAGTGGCGCCTGTTTGAGTGAGTTTACTGTGAAGAGCTGGTGGTATATGTGTGAACGGTGTCTGCACTTCACTTCACACATACAGTGAGACCACATTGAAAATCTAGGAGTTAAATTTAGATTTAAACCTGGAAATAAGCAGTTTCAGAATTTGGACAAATTTAAAATGAAATGTTGTGATTTAAAATGATTGAAAATGATCTGAAATCTAAATGTTCATATATTGTATTCTATTGTTTGGAACTTGTTTATTTAATTTTTTTTGTCAATTTACATCAAGCATTCATAACCTCAATATGCAGCCAACATGACGTCATCACATGAAGTTTTGAAATCGCAGGAAATGCTTAATGGATGATCTTAAACTTGTCAACAGGACCATGTGATCTGCCCATAAAGAATGTGTTAAGCAAGCTAAGGTGTTGATGAATCAAGCAAAAAAAATCTCAACAAAAATACATGTTCAGGCAGCTTTTTACTCACTTTTTAGTTACTGTTATGAACATTTTTAGCACATTGAATTTGAAGGTGCTTGAGGTTTTTCATCTCAGCGTTTTTTCACTTCTTTTGCAGAAGTGTTAAAGAGTTTCTATATTAGCTTTAATGTGGTTAAATCTATTGTGTAACTCTTTCCTCTTTCAGATATTTTCTAAATGCTCTTACATAATAAACTCGTATTAATCTCATAATCTCATTATTAGTCTGATGCTGCATTCAGCTCCATCAATAGAACGATCTCTGAACAGGAAATGATTTCTTTCACAGATTTTCCTTATCAGTAATTTACTTACAGCGTGTCTATTCGACCAGAAACACTAAACAAAGATGTAAATTCTTGACCGATGCGTTGCCAGCACATGGTCCTCTCGTGGTACAAATCTTAAATGTATTTGCCATTAAACTAAAAGTGGTGTTATTCAGGTTGCTAATTCTAAATTAGAGCTGCAATTGTAGCCAGCTAGAAAATCGAGTTAAAGATCACAATCTTATTTCTAAAGTACTGCTCTTCAGCTATGCCTATTAAATCTCAAATGCGATCACAGTGAACATTCAGGTCTCCATTGGTACTGCCACTGACTCAGAGAGAGCAGTTGTCATGTATTAGTTTGGAATGGCTTTTCAACCGCATATTTCTGTTACAATAATTCAAATTACCACAGAAGTCCTGGGATAAACGTTTATAGTCCAAGTCCAACACAGTGTCGTTCAGTATAAACACTGATGTCTACGGCTGCGAACAAAATAGAGTAAATCCCCTTTTGAAAGTAATCTGACGCTTCAAATAACGACTGTATCAATAACGTAGTGCGTTTGTCATTGAATCAATCATTCAAAAGATTAATTCATAAAGGCTGATTCATCCAGTTATGAAACAAGTGATGTCTTTATGAGTGAGTTATTGAATCATTCATTCAAACCGATTTAAAAAATAATTAATTGAATATGATTTAATACTGTAAATGTTTTAAGATTTTCTTAACAATTTTGGGGGCATTTTTGGGGAATCAGGCATGTCATTTCCATAAAGGTAAGCTCTTTTGTTTTTAGAATGTGAGACACATCCAGTTTGCCTTTTATTTGAACAAAAGAGGAACAGGTTAATAAGTAGAGTGAAAAGCAGAAGTGAGGAAAAAGACCTGAAAGCAAAGGAGTGAATGGAGCATCTGCAAACATTCCATTCTTGTTAAACACTGATTGCGTAACTCTGGATGGGTGGAGTTTAATAGAGTTTAAGGAGAGCTGTGTGTAGTGTGTGCTTGATGTATGTTGTGCATTTATTATTTGTCTATATATTCCCATATATTGGGCACCTCCTACTGGTGCTTTGGTGTAAATGCAGGCAGGTTTTAAATGACTTGTGAGGGGAGGGAAAACTCAATTGAATAAGTATACGTGAATATGTTTATGTACATCTATATGTTTACTTTTGTTTGTTTGTTCATTGCTGGATTGGCTTATGGTTGCTGTGTGCTTTGTGTGTGAGTGACTATACCTATTCACTTTTTTTTCCAACCAAATTACCAGTAAAAAATGGTCATCCTCAATATAATTAAACTTTTTTTTTATAGCCCTTTTACCAGAATTTGGGACATTTCTAAATAAACATAGAATAAACAAATGTGCAAAATTATCAAAGAAAAGTCTTATTCTAAAAACAGTTATTGCTATAACAATAAATGTTCATGTATCATTTGTTTCATTTTATTTTACTTATGATAACTAGGTAATGGGTAAATTATTGATGCAGTCCATGATAAAATTTTTGTAAAATGTTGGAAAATTTGGAATTATATTATTTACTTATCCTCATGCCGTGACATATGAAGGGTCCAAATGACTTGGGTGTCATAGTTTTAAGAGATCCAGCATGTGATAACTGGGTTGCATGCAAAATCTGGAACAGAGCTAAATGTTGTTTTTGTAATAAATAAAAAAGATAGTAAGAGACCGATTTCTATCATTGTAATGGAAAGTTGAGTTAATGTAAAAAAGTACGATTTGTAACCTGCTGTGTGTTTTGCAGGATCTGCAGATCGTGTACTCGTACCTCCATGGCATGGAGGCGTTGTCCAACTTGAGGGAACACCAGCTCCGGTACGAGACCACTGTTTGTGTGTGAGGGTACTTTCATTCCTATCACAGAGTAAATCTACTCAACGCTGTTTATTTCATTTGCAGGTTGATGTGTGAGACAGTTCGATATGAACAGCATGAAGCTAATGAGGTTTTATACTAGTGAGTACCCTAACATACACATTCAATACACTTTCACAAAGGCTGTCCGAAAATGTATTTCTATCTAGGTCAGTTTATCAGAGGTTTACATCAAAGTCACGAGGATAGATTTTGTCCACACACACATCTGCTCACTCTCCCTCTCTATCTCAGACACAAACACACACCGACATCTGTCTGGTACTTGCTTCATTTAAATCTGTAACGTCCATATACAGATGGGGATTAAGCTTCTAACACTCTGTTGAGATGAAACATTCTGTTGAGGATCTCCTGTTTGCTTGGGTTACTGCTAAAGTAATTAAAGCAATGTTCAGTTTCAATACAAGTTAAGCTCATCAACACTATTAGTGGCACAATATCAGTTACCACAGAAAATATTTTTGAGTTAAAATAAAAAAAAAAGAACCAAGGAACTCGTGACTGGAAGCACATGGGGCCAGGCAATAACCATTAAAATACAGTTTCAAAAGTATAACCACAGTATACATGTTGCCATGAATCTTGAGCTATAAAATAGTTTGCTGACCTTGGCTATGTGAAGTTTGTTATATGCAAACTATCTACTTTTAGCTGTTGGTGTGTCGCAAAGGGACTGTTTACATGCACTTGTTTTGCGTTAAATCAGTTACACATAACCAGAAATTCATACACCTGACAAAGGATGATTTTGACAGCTTTAGAGCATGATAATAAACGTGGTCTTTTTTTGTTGTTGTTTATAATTTGTGATTTAATAAAAAAATACAAGCTTCATGTTCACACTTGACATCTTGTTATAATCATAACTGATTATAATGTTCAAGTAAATCCTTTACATAGTCAGGGCAACATTTTCTGTGGAAAAGTGAAGTCATGCTAGCTCATCAAAATCTGCAACATTCCCCTTTATGTACTTCCCCTCCATTTTCCCCCTCACTTTTCCTAACTGTACCCTCGCATTATCTGCAGTAAATCTTCACTGTGGTGCAATGCCTGCATTAACCAGGCTGTCAAAGTCTGTGCTTTCCAATACACACAAAATCAGCCATGTGCTGCTTTTCACTTGGGAAATGTGTCGTGCAAATGCGTAGGCTCAAACAGTTTCCCTCAGCATAGTTTGAAAAACCACCAGTCTCAACCTCAGATGCCCAAGGACCACCAACAGCCCGTGCATCAAAATTTAATCGACTTAAGTATGCTTCAGTTTTGACACGAGCACTTAACTTATGCATACAGCTGAACGCACAGCCTTTCAAAGTATATAACCAATTTGATACAAAAAATATCAAATGGAATATATACTTTTGAACTTTGCAATCTGGAAAAGATCACAATTTCCAGAAAAATATTAAGCAGCACAACTCTTTTCAACATTGATAAGAGTTTTACTGTTTCTTGAGCGCCAAAAAATCATGTTAGAATGATTTCTGAAGGATCTTGGGACACTGAAGGCTGCTAAAGATTTATCTCTGCCATTACAGCAGTGGTTCTCAAAATGTGGGGCGTGCAGGGGCGGCACAGGAGATCAGCAGAAAAAGAAAATGTTTTGCAAAGGCATTCACCTTTATAAAGCAGCACCGAATCGTTCTTCTTCAAATTCTTGACTTGGTTCTTGAACAATTAAATGCGGCCCTGGAGAGCATAGAAGAATTCCTTCGAAAACATCAAATCTTTCTGACCTCAATTTTTTTTGAACAATAATATACATATCCGAAACTTTGAATCAGTTTTTACATGTTTAAAGTCAAGTGAGATTTATTGTTATTCCACTATACATGGAGACGAAATGTTGTGCCTCGCAGGACAAACGGTGCTACACATTTAAATATAAAAAGATGTACAAACATAAACATAGCTAACCAACTGAAAGAATTATGCATATTATACTATTTATGCATATAGTTTGAATTTGACATGAAACAACATGTGATAGAAAAAGACAATCAGGGCAAACAGAGACAATGCAAGGTGAGACGGTGAGTCAGTAGTGTATGTACATGTAAACATGTTAAACAGGATGTAAAAGTGTCCAGTGCACATAGAGAGAGAGAAGACGGTACCACAAAGAGTACCATAGGTGGATTGTACAGCCCACTCATCCACCTATGCGTAGCCTACTCACAAATGGTGCAACTTGGGGAGAATGCAAGATGAGTTTGTTTAAAGTGGACAAGACCTCTTGCGAATGGTAAAAAGTCTGGCTGTGTGAGACTTTTAAACCACTGGTACCCTTTGCTCTGAAAACTACTGCATTGACCAAGACACATAGACCCACATTTGAATGATTCATCACATTTGTTTCCTTTGCCCAACGTGGCATGTGTGGTGTTAGGTCACTGCTCCTCCCGGAATATAATAGTAAGAACAGACTAAAATAGACGTTGAGTTTTTGTGTGTGTTTATGTGTGTAATGTTGTAATATTTGTGTGTGTATGTTATAGTCCTGATGACATTGGGACCTGCTGGTATATCCTCCTGTCTGGCTCTGTCTTTATAAAGGAGTCCATGTTTCTTCCCCGCAGCAGGTATGAGTGTTGAGGTTTGGTTTGCCCCATTGGTTCCTCACTGTGTCCTGTACAGTGTTTTGTGTGACGTGTGCCATTTCATTTCAGTTTTGGTAAGCGTTCTGCGGGTAGTTTACGTCGTGGTTGTGAGTGTATCGTCCTTGAGGCTTCAGAAATGATTGTGGTGAGTTTTACAAGCCTGGATTTGTGCAGGAAGCCATGTATCAGTTAGATGGGGATGCAGTTATCCACTCTCTGTCTCTCTCTCAGGTGGACTACATGGACGACAATGATGAGTATTTCCAAAGACAAGCATCTCATCGACAGTCCAGGAGAAGATTCCGCAAGATAAACCAGCGTGGAGAGCGACAGACTATAATTGATACTGTTGATAATTATCCAGCCAGCAAGCCTCCTCTGCCACCAGGATACCACTCGGTTCGTTCACGCATATATATAATTTTAAATCTGCCCTTTTGATCAAAATATGAATATATAAATAGTTGCAACTTCTAAGGTGTGGTCACATTAGTGGAATTTCTGCGAAAGTCAAACAGCTTTCTGTTGGTCAACGTGGCGAATTTGTGTGATCAGCTTGAAGCCCCACTGCAAAATCTGTTTGGGGAACTTTTTCACCCTCACGCAAAATCCAGATTGTTTGAATTCCTATTGAAACGTCTGCAAAATTCACAAAAAATTTGCCGAACAACGGTAACTGTGGCTCCACCTTAAATCTTTATTTCACATGATTTCAAGTCGGTTTGTGCCTCTTGACAAGTTGTAGCTTACTTATATCATTCATCTTGTGTCATTCTTTAACAAATTTAAATATGTGAACTGTGTATAAATTAACCTATGGAATGTGTATTAATGTGTTTTTAACTTTGTCTTGCTGCAGGAATGCTCAAAATCCCAGGTAACTTACCTTTACTTTTTTAGTACTAACAAATAATCTTTCAAATTTTTTATTGACTTCTCCATCCTTCCATCTTTATATGCAGAAACAATTAAGTAAACCACTGATAGGTTGATTCCTTCAAAAGGTACAAATGCTTTGACACTGTAGCACTTTATTCCATTTTTATCTATCAATTATTTTGATAGTAGCACAGAAAAGTACACACTGCAGTTTTCATATTCATGCATGGTCTGACACTTGTCTAGTTATGCCAAAAGTGATATATTTCTCTTGTCTGCGTTCGAATTAGGCTTGCAGGATTTCGGTTATCAGCATATCCGCTCACACCTGTGGTGTGCAGCCCAATTTTTGTCCATGTGTTTCTCAGCGATCCAATCACAAGTGAACAATGCTACGTACAAAAATGTTTTCAGCTTGTCAACTTTCAACCAATTTCAGAGATGGTTGAAAATGCATTCAACCTGATTGCTTTCATAGTGTAGACGAACATCCATAAATAAGACTACTTGTCAACCACTAACCTAATGTGAGTGTTGTGTTATGGGATGTGTTTTGAGAGATCGCACCAAACTTCCATTCATATAGTATCCATTCACTTCTTTTCCCATTTGTTCTTATGCAGCATTATGACTTAATTTATTAAATCGTATTTATGTGCTGCACTCACAAAAGTGAAAGTGAAAGTGAAAGTCGTGACGTGTTGTCAAGTATGGTGACCCATACTCGAAATTGGTGCTCTGCATTTAACCCATCCCAAGTGCACACACACAGCAGTGAGTAGTGAACACACACATACACACACAGTGAACACACACCCGGAGCAGTGGGCAGCTATTGCGACAGCGCCCGGGGAGCAATTGGGGGTTAGGTGCCTTGCTCAAGGGCACTTTAGTCGTGGTATTGAAGGTGGAGAGAGTGTTGTTTATTCACAATTCCCACCTTCAATTCCTGCCGGCGTGGGAATCGTACCCGCAACCTTCTGATTACAAGCCCAACTCCCTCACCATTAGGCCACGACTACCCAAAGTGATATAGAGTGTGAAAAAAATAAGAGGGGAGGGTCTACATGAAATCCAAACACAAGTGTAACGTCTCTCAACTGACCACTTGTGATCGGATCACTCAGCGTGCATCTCAATACTAGGAGGAAACAGAGCATTTGCTTTGTCAGAGTTACTGCCTCTATAGATCCCTATCTTAGAAGAAAGCAGCCTATGTAGACAACATGACAGATCACTAGGTTTTGGAACGGAGCCATAGTCTTAGCTACATTCTTAGCAAATTTAATCTGGTAAAAGCATCCCTATCTTCTTTTCCCATCACTCAACAGTTTCTCCCCTGTGGCACTTTGAGCATTTAGTCTCTCTCTCTCTGCATTAGTTTTGTTTTATTATCCCCTGTCTTGTAATGGCCCTCGTTATGATTGACAGCAGGGGGTGGACTCTTGACAGATATATGTGCCATCCTGATTGTTCAGTGAGCTGCCAATCATTGCAGGGTTGACCCTGGCAACTGGTTTAGTAGGGCAGTGGGTGGGTGTCAACCATCCCCCACCACTTCCGCTTAAACAATACCAGCCTCTTGATAATCCCATGATCTTGTGCTGGTGTGTGTGTGTGTGTGTGAATGGGACAGAGGGGCAGGGTCTGATGAAAATTGTGTCTGCAGAAGTATCCCTCTCTGCCAGAGTGCTGTCTGTTACTGTGGTGATGGGCAGATTTCAGTAGAGAGAGGGATGCTCTCTGAGAGAGTGCACTGGGGAAAAAACATCAAGTAGGCGCAGTTAGAACAGAGAACAGTTAGTTGTACTGATAATGTTTTAGAGGTTAGTTTAAGTGCACACAGGATGGTTGGACATGCAGTATTGCAGGCTATGAGACAGATAGTCCTGTCTCATGGCTATGGAGTCAGAGGACAGGACACCAGGACTGTGAGTATCTCAAGACACGCTCTCAAAAGCCTCACAAAAAGCCTGTGGACAACCATTTTTTGCACATACAGGCTAAACTTGTGCATGAATTCTTTGTTTAGCCATGCAAGCTGCATTATTATTATTGATTGATGGATGGACTAATTTTTGTCATTATCAGTATACAAGCAGAAAATATTTGTTTGAATGAACAATTCCCTGGTGACCAAATATATTCTGAATTGAACAGAAGCATGAGTGAGTTTGTCTGTTTTAAGAGTTGATGTTTATTTTGAATTATTTCCATTTGTAATTGTATTTAAATCTACATAATTTTGTTTCTGGTTTTGTTGTGTGATTTTTTTAATCTGGATTTGTATTTTTAGATATTTTTTAGATGTGTTTTTGCATATTTTTTTTAAGTTTCCCTTCCTTTAGTGTTTTAATACATATACAACCTATCAAATTGTGATTTGTTTGAGAGGTCACACTATTGAATTTTTTTAGTTGCATGTGTATATTCTACTTGTGATTTTGTTGTAGGTTCACTGTATGTAGGCCATCTGATCTAGGGCATCAGTACATGAACCCATCAACTTTACTGTAGTAAGCCTCAGGGCATGTTGTACAGTTGGGGTGGGGGCTGTGCATTACCAGGTATAATCATTATTTGGATTCATTAACCGATGAAAGCTTCAGTCGTTACCATATACATTAGTCCACCACAAATGCCCTGAATTTAAAGTAGTTGGAGTGTGTTTGTTGTGATTGACAGGACTGGAATAAGTCTATTAAATTATTTGTGCAAACACTAAAAAGTCATTGAAAACACTTTAGTGAATATATTTATTTGTCTTAAAATTGCTCTTCGTTAGTGCAATCTCTATAAAATAATTTTTAAAAATTCTTTTTGAGTTTTCATAAATGACTGATATGTGCATGATTTTTTTTCAAAGCATTTATGAGCCTCACTGCAAGCAATAATACTTTAGCGAATGTTTATTTTTATCAACCAATGATTAAAATGAGTCCTTGTAGATATTTAAAATGAAATCGTTCAGCTGAACTTGTGTGCGTGTGAGAACACATCATTCATTCCACTAAAGAGTAATTGTGCTGACAATCACACAGGGGTTTAAAATTAATCCTTGGGGTAAAAAACATTATTTGCACAAATGCTCACAAGCTTTTGTCAGAAAACAGTTGCTGGGTTGTCTTCATGCATATACATGGTAATATAATATTTGTGCATAATATTTTAAACTATTTTTTCTAATTTTCTAATTGTTATACTGGTAGTTTTAATCATTATTTGAGTTCTGCATGGAATAATTTGTACTTTTTAAAAATGTAAAAATACTAAAATACTTTTAAGTTACATGCACTTAAAAAAAACCCCCTGAAAGGACCTCAAATTTCCCTTAAAATGCATAATTTATTTCATATAATATTTTTGTTTTTGACCAATGGTTTTTTTTGTTTGTTTTTTGTAACTCTGTTTCTCTTGCAGCTTCCTGCCGACTTCTCAAAGCTTCACCCCTCTGACAGTTGCCACTCCCATATGACTTCCAGCCAATCACGTTCCAGCATCGCTAGTGATTCGGGAAGTAGCAGCCTATCAGATATTTACCAGGTGATAAAAGACTCAGTTTCTATCCCTCTAGAAAGAAATCTCCTTACACACTCTGCAACAGAAGCACATCCTGACAGATTTATTGTGAACATCTGGGACACACACACTCGCGCGCATTTAAATCCTGTTCTGTAGAGGACTCCCCCCACCCTCCTCTGTGGTCCATCTGTCACCTCTCCATAACCTATTCATGTCCGTCCTTAAGAGCACACACCTTTTGATCCACAGATCAGCATTACACATGCACACACAAACATCCACGGCATGCACAAACACTGTCAGCTCAAAGTGCCAACACACACCACATACACTTCTGCCCGTACACACGCACAAGCAAATCCTATTCACGTGATTTGCTTTGTTTGTTTATATATGCGGGTCACAAAGCTGTTTAACCGCAAATCAAATGTCAGTGAATATCTGAAAATTTGTGATGGAAAAAAGCAGTTTGAGCTCACACAATTTTTTTTTTTACAGGCCACTGAGAGTGAGTGTGGGGACATGGATCTGAGTGGGCTTCCTGAAACAGCGGTGGACTCGGACGAAGATGATGATGATGAAGATGTAGGGAGGGGAACGGACCCTCTTATGAGTCGAGATATTGTGAGAGACTGTCTGGAGAAAGATCCGATGGACCGTACAGATGATGACATTGGTAAAACATTTGTTGTTTGAATTGTTCCACTCTGCTACATTTTCACTTTCACTTTCATTTTCAGTTTCCATTTCCTTTTCTTGCTCTCTTTCTGTATATAGAGCAGTTGCTGGAGTTTGTGCAGCAGCTCCCGGCATTTGCCAGTCTGAGTGTTTCAGTGCGTAGGGAACTCTGTGCTGTCATGGTGTTTGCAGTTGTGGAACGGGCCGGAACCGTCGTGCTTAACCACAGTGAAGAGGTGAGACAGGACGACATTGTAGCAGTTCATCTTCTCATTTGTGTTCAGTTGATAACAGGCAAGTGTGTGTGTTTTAGCTGGACTCATGGTCAGTCATTCTGAATGGAGCAGTTGAGGTGATCTATCCAGATGGCCGCACTGAGAGTGTGTGTATGGGTGGAAGTTTTGGCGTCTCCCCTTCTTTGGAGAAACAACTGATGACTGGAGTCATGAGGACCAAAGTGGACGACTGTCAGGTAAGAGTTTCTACTAAAGATGGGCATGATGCTGGACCGTCCAGCAGCTCATAAATGTCAATAAATTTATGTGTACTATTTAATCAAGACTTTCTTGTAAGCATAAGTATTTTTAGTGTAGAAATTGAATGTTTCATATTTAAGATGATTATTTTCTGTGAAATAAAATCCCCACACAAGCAAATTTTAACCATCAGATGGTGACGCACAAAAATCAGCTGTTAACATTATTATTTGTGTGTGTGTGTAGTTTGTGTGTATTGCCCAACAGGACTACTGCTGCATTCTGAATCAGGTTGAGCAGAACACACAGCGAGTGGAGGAGGAAGGAGAAATCGTCATGGTGAAAGAACACAGAGAACTCGACCGGACGGGCACCCGCAAGGGACATATTGTTGTCAAGGTAAGCACTGTTTTTTGGAATGCTCTACTGAGAAATCAAATTTCAGCTTCACAGTCTTTAATCTCTGACAATTTATGTGAATAGAAGTAGTGCAACATACCTTTATATAACATGTATACTTTTATTTAGCAAGGATGCATTAAATTGATTAAGTGACAGTAAAGACTTTTATATTTTAAGTAAAAGACGTTTTTAACTCTCAATTAAACCAAAGAGTCCTTAAAATAACTCGAGCTTGAAATCACCATATTATAATGATTTTCTTGAAGGCTCATGTGAGAAAATTCAACTTAACAGAAATAAATATTAATAATAGTACATTTTAAAATATATGTTATGTTATATGTTAATAAACTAATTTAATAGATTTAAAATGTGTTGTGTTTTTACTTTGTTTTACCAGAAAAGAAAAAAAGGTCTTTTAAATGTGGTAATTAATATAAAAATCTCATGTACGCATTTTAGGGTACCGCTGAAAGGCTAATGCAGCACTTAGTGGAGGATCATTCGGTCATCGACCCCACCTATATTGAAGACTTCCTGTTGACCTATCGTACTTTCTTGCCCAGTCCTCTGATTTTGGGACAGAGACTTCTGGACTGGTTTAATGACCCCAGTTTACGGGACAAGGTAACGTGATTAAATCAACCTTTTATAAAGAAACACACTAACATTAAGCTTCAGTGGGACTGGACTTACAGTTCTTCTCTCTCTTCTCTACTCAGGTTACCCGGGTTGTATTGTTATGGGTTAACAATCACTTTAGTGACTTTGAAGGTGACCCTGATATGACCAGTTTTTTGGAGGAGTTCCAGAGCAATCTGGAAAAAGAGGTGTGAACCGCATGCAAGCGTTACTCCTAATTATCTCAATATAATCTATAGTTTAACTATAGATTAATTGTCACATTATCAGACAAGCGTTCTTATTAATTGTTTTTATCTGAGCAGAAAATGACAGGACAGTTACGGTTGCTCAACATCGCTTGTGCTGCTAAAGCCAAACCCAGAGTGATTACAATAACAAGGACTGCTCGAGAGATGCCCCTCCCCTTCACACTTATTGGAGGAGCTGAACGGGGGACACGCCTCTTCATCAGTAGCGTTGAAGTCGGCAGCAAAGCAGAGGAGGCGGGGCTTAAACGTGGAGACCAGGTAAAACCTTTTGAACTTCGGTGTAATGCAACATTAAGGCAGGGAAGCATTTTCTGACCCATTTATTTTATTTCTCTTTGTCTGTCCTTTTCAGATATTGGAGGTGAACGGGCAGACATTTGAGAATGTGCAGTTGTCCAAAGCAATCGAAATTCTCAGGAACAACATACAGCTCTGTATGAGTATCAAAACCAACCTCCTGGGTGAGATTCCGTCCGGGATACACATCTCAACACACACGGACTGCTGTTTCAATCTCTCACTTTTTTTCCTATCTTTACTCATTTTCACTCTTCTCAGTCTTCAAGGAGTTGGTGGCCAGGGTGGCAGAGGAAAGAAAAAACGGCGTTCCTCATCTTCCAAAGATTGGTGACGGAAAGAAAAATAGCCGTTATTCTGTGCCTGAAATTGGGGCTGGGTCTGATGTAATAGGTCAAGAAAAGGTCAGCAAGAAGGTCAAGGCGCATACAGTGGGTGGTCGAAACAAACTGATGAAGATTCTAGACAAAACACGCATGAGCATCCTACCTCAGAAACCTTACAGGTATACAAGCACGCTTTCCTCTTCTCGCTATTTCTGACTTTAAAGTCCTCAAAGAGTATGAATATTGTCACCATAAGTGATATTTTAATAAATGGGATGGGTTTTTAGCATTATTTCACATCAACCCCATGTGGTTTTTGTGGTAAATTCTGATTGATTAATGTTCTTCTTTTTTAACTAAGTCATTCCAAGTCATTGTGCTTTTGTTGTGTAGTGACCTCGGGTTAGGGCAGAGTCAGGATGACAGCATTGTGGGATTACGGCAGAACAAACAGACTCCGACCACTATGCCAGTCAGCGGAAGTCTCTCATCCAGTAACCCTGACCTGGCCCAAGGCCAACAACGCATCATCGACTACAGTACACAGCCACCAGGTAAATGGATACAGTGTACTCAAATTAGAGTGGGAGTGCAGGTCTCAATGTACACCTAAAAATTTGTGTACAGAAGATGACAGTGTAATATAATGTTAAAATGCATATAATTAATCATTGTTAATTATATGCAATAATTAATTATAAAATGCAATAACTAAAAAATGTGTGTGTGTATATATATATATATATATGTATGTGTGTATATATATGTGTATATATATATATGTATGTGTGTATATATATGTGTATATATATATATGTATATGTGTATATATATATGTGTGTGTGTGTATATGTGTGTATATATATATGACCATAAAACAAATGATTATGCAAGTTACTAAACACTGGTGTTGTATTGCTGTGAAACACTATGTCGTTAAAATAACCAGTCAACTGTTGATTCTGGAAGTAATATTTCAAACCTGGAGAGACTTTGGGCGTGTAATGTCTTTGTTCATATAACGTAGGGATTCCCTTGTGTTTTTGTCCACTAAGCCCTTTAAAATAAAACAATTAATAATTATTTCAAATATTGAAACACATTTACATGTTTACACTGGATGTTGATTAATGGTCACATTGACGTGCAGGTAAACAAATAATATATATACATTAGTATTAAATTAGTTTAATTTGACATTTTTATGATTTACTTAATTAGGCTATTAGCTTTTTATCAACTCACAAATCCATAATAGTTTTTACATTATGCCCAGTTTAGGAAACCCTGGTGTTTAATATATTTAATGAAGTTAATATGAAAAAATATTGTAAATAAAAATATATTTTCTTTCTCGTTGCCTTTTTATATTAATATGGTACTTTCAATGGTACGTTTAATACAAGTTTTATAAAAAAAAAACAAGTTTGAAAAAAATAATAATAATGTAAAAGTAATCTAAAAAGTAGTCTGAATACATACCAAAAATAAGTAATGAGTAGATTGTTACTAACTACAGTTTTCATCATGTAATCAGTACCGGACTACAAATTGTAAGTAATTTACCCAGCTCTCTTTATAGAAATATGAGACTTTTTTTCAAGCTCCAATGCTTGTTTTTGATCCTGTCAGTTATGTTCTTGTTTCAATGGCTACATTTACATGGACACTATTTATCTCAATTTGAAAAAAATGTTTTTGTGTTCCTGCTTTACTTTTTATATCTGTGCGACGTACTAATGACACCGCTACCTTCTCCTTGCTCACAGCATCTGGATTCACTCGTGAGTATTTGTGCACTGCTGCGGTTCTGCTCGTCTTTTTAGAGACCTGACGTATAGCTCCACTCGTCTTCTCTAGATAGCCGTTTGTCTTCATAGAAACCCGCCTCACGTAATTGCCTGTCTGTCTTTCTCTCAAAATCTCTTGAATAGTTTTCTCTAGTTGACTGACTTTCCTTCTCTCTGCTATGTTGATCTTTTCAGCCCTTTGTAGTAATTGTTCTTTTATAGATATGTTTCATTTCTGCCAACTTGAGTCTGTGGCAATTTTTTCACACTGATGGCATCAGCATGAATTATCTGTCAATTGTGGATAAAAACAGACTTCTAGGAAGTTCTTGTTTTCTTAAAAGTAAAAAAGGGGTGTAGCAGCACTGTTGCCTTGTGTTTTTGTTAATAAACTGTGTTTTGCCAGTTGTCTGGCAAGCCTGACTCACGCTCTAGGTCAAATCAAACACGCCTTAAGGCTGTGGGGCTATATCCACACTTTATTACATTGTCTCTGGTTCATTTAAGTCTCCTGTCTGTGTAGACTCGAACACTTTGTGCCATCTGCAAAACTTGCCACTGGGCCAAGTCTAGTAGTTCTTACCAATTTTCTGTTTTTTTTAACACTTTGATATACCTCTCTGTTTTGTCTTTTTATGTACAAGTCTGTTTCTGTTGCTGCTGTTTATTTTTAGCATTGTCTTTATATATTTCTGAATAAAGTAAAAATATCTCCTGAACATTTTCAATTAAGCACTGCAAGTTCTGAAGTAATTCAAGAAAACTATTAGGTGCACCACATAACTCTGTGATTGAGGTATACCAACGGTTGCCTTTGATCACCACACCACTGCAGATCTTACTAGATCACTTAGTCGATCACTTGGACCACTGATTGTAAGAGTAAAGTCCTACAAGAAGTATCTGAGGAAAAAATGTTGCATGAGAAGTAGCATTTCTGACATCTCGGTATCCAGACCTTGTTTTATTTGTTTACAGACATGTCCTGCCAAATCAAATACGCTAAAGACTGGTTTTCTTTTGTTTTGAAATGGTCTTGTTACTGAAGAACCTGTACTTTGACATTACTACTTTTGAATAATGCTCTGCCTGTTCCTGCTGAAAATGCTTTGTCTCCATATACTACAAGATGTTGTACAGCTTATTTGTTTGTACATATTTTATTTTCGTTAGTGCCAAGATGCTTTATTTGACTTCTGCTTGATCTGGATCTCCAGTTAACCATTTTGTCTTTGTTATTAGGGTTCCTATAATCTCTTTTCATTTGAATCTTTATATCTACCTTGTCCATTTAGCTAATATAGTTTTAGAAGTTGCATGTAATCTGTGCTATGCAGGAATGTTTGGAACTCAGTGTTGGTTGAGGTTTACAAACACATTATAAGCTTATATACAGTTATTTTATGCTTTCTTTAAAAACTTTTTCATTCACAGAATTGCAAGACCAGGTGCTGCGTGTTTTCAAGGCAGACCAACAAAGTCGTTACTTACTGATCAATAGGGACACCACGGCGAGAGAGGCAGCCAATCAAGCAATGAGAGAGTTTGGCATGACCGCGAGTGCCGAGGCCTATTCACTCTGTGAGGTGTCAGTCACACCGGAGGGCGTTATCAAACAGAAGCGACTACCTGATCAGTTGTCTAAACTGGCTGACAGGATACAGCTGACTGCAAGGTTTGGACTTAAACTGAGTTTGATGATGAATTCAGATGGATTATTTGGGGATTTTAATATGTGATGACTTTTTCTGCTTCTTTATCAGGTACTATCTGAAGAGCAACATGGAGACAGAGACACTGTGTTCAGATGTGGAAGCACAGGAGATGCAGCGAGAATCTGTGGTCCCACTGCTGCTGTCTTTGAGCTCCATGGAGATAGCCAATCAGCTGTCAGCACGCAACTATCTGCTCTTCTCCAGCATTGAACCGACGGATTACATCCGCGACCTCTTCAAGCTTCACCCACAGGATCCTCCCACCAACCTGCGCAACTTTGAGGATCTTGTAAACCAGGAGACTTTCTGGGTCGCCACTGAGATAGTACAGGAAACCAACTTGGCCAAAAGAGTGAAGATTATCAAGCACTTTATAAAGATTGCCCTTCACTGCCGTGACTGCAAGAACTTCAACTCTATGTTTGCCATTATCAGGTAGACTTAATGTCTAGGAAATGCATTATCAAATGAGCACTTTAGTGTTGTCACGATACCTTAATTATGTATGGTTTGATACAAAGTGGTATCATGATGGCAATTGTATTGTTTGGATGTATCGTATCTAGTTTACATTCCCAGGATAGTTTTCATAACATTTATCATCATTATTTTTTATATATTTATTATTATTATTATTATTATTATAAGATCATAAATAGTATATGCATTATACAAAATTATTATAATTATATACTATAGGTTAATAATCTATCATTTTCACAGAAAAGTAAAAACACCAACACTGGCAAAACTTAATTTAATCCATTAAATGTTTTGCAATAAAATATAACTGTTATTTTGTAAATGTCGTTCCATGCTTCTTGTCATATTTTTTTCAAGACACAAGCATATGCTTGTTTTTAAAAGACAAGTTAAGAGCCTGTCTCCTCCCCTTTATACAGTCTTTGAAATGTGTTTGTGTACATTTTGCAGTGGGTTCAATCTATCACCGGTCTCTCGGTTGCGATCTACATGGGACCGATTGCCTGGAAAATACGAGAAGCTTTTAGCAGAATTACAGGATGTTTTCGACCCTTCTCGCAACATGGCCAAATACCGCAACCTCCTCAACAAACACAACCTGCAGCCACCAGTTATCCCTCTGTTTCCTGTCATTAAGAAAGACCTCACCTTCCTCCACGAGGGTAACTTGCCTTTTTCTTTTTCTGTTGCCTAAAAATGTAGAGTTTGGTTTAAAAATGTATGAACCTGTCAAACGTGTGCTTATAGGCAACAACTCTAAGGTGGACGGTCTGGTGAATTTTGAGAAGTTGAGGATGATTGCACGAGAGATCAGACATGTGGTTCGAATGGCTTCCATCACTATGGACCCTGCATTGCTTTTTAAGACTAGGTACACTCACTCACAAAGTGTACAATTATTCAGCAATGATATTTCTTATATAAAAACTCATGCTTTTATCTTAAGTTTTATTTGGTAAAATTACACAAACGCACTACCTCTTTTTCAAAACTTACTGAGCTGCGTCACTACCTGCACAGGAAATGAAACCTCATCAGTGATCTGTTTTTTTTTTTTACTAAACTGAAATATTGTTTAACTCTATTGTTCAGTATTTGAAAATGAGTTCCTGTCGCCATGTCCAGCATTTTGAATTTAACCTTTTTTTTATGGCAATACGTTGTGAGTTTGCGGTCTACATGATGAAACATTCATGTGAGAGTCAGTGTAATTAAGATACCTTCCTATGATTCCTTAAAACTAGGAATGATCCGATTGATGGGCTGCAGATCGGTTTCGGCCGATAAACATTCTTTAACTCTATCAGTAATCATTAAATATGGCTGACCTCACGAACAATAAAAAGTTGCCGCTGACGTGCATTATACGAATGAGGCTTCATCTACTGCTTTGTAACCTCGGGAAACGTCCGTAAACAACCACACAGGTTACCACGGCACCAAATGCCATTACTTTTGATTGCTTTGAGATATCAACAAAAAAATTTGGCTCAGATGCAGTTGCCATGATTGTGAACAAGCCCATATATTTTCTAGTAGTCATGACAAGCATAAATAATAAAATAAATCAATTAATTGCATCACTTTTTCTGGAGTTTTCACATAAAAACCTCTGAGCTTTTTTTTTTTTGGTTTTCTATGAAATGAGACAATGTATTTGATGATGCTTTGCTTTTTAGAGTTACATAAGCCATTATTTTATTTTAAAATAAAAATTTTATTTTTTTATTTTTAATAAAAATTGTATTAATTAATTAAAAATTCCTTTTGGGTGTAAGGTGTCAACCGTGACAGTCAACAAAGAGCTTACATATTACTTATAAGAAATCAGTAGTCTGTATTGGCTGCAAAAATCCTGATCAGAGCATCCCTACTTAAAATGTTTCCTAAGTAGTATGTAGGCAGCTCACTAGGTATTGAACACATTGCTAATAATTTGTGCTGACACTGACAGTCATTTGTGTGCTTGGTGTCTTACTGGACTTCTTGTTTTGGGGCCTTTGCTTTATGGGCTTCACTGTCTAAGCACTAGTGTCTTTTTGTCTCCTTTTTCTTGATCTCTTCAATTTTCTTGTTCTTCGGCTCTTCACTGGTCTGTGTTTTAGGAAGAAAAAGTGGAGGAGTCTTGGGTAAGTTGGAATGCTACTGTCTTTCTCTTTTTTTCCTTCACTTTCTCTTTTAACAGTCATTGTTTTTGCTGTGTTGTGTACTAAACCATACTAACACTTTTAATAGTCTAGCTTATTTCTCACAAATACTCATTTTCATCCTCTGGAAAGGCATGACTTTTTCTTATCAATGTTTTGCTACAATGAATTAAATGGTTGTATAAAAGTATTGCTACTTGAGTAGGAGTGAGTATTAAGTAATATTGTAGTCAAGTACTCAAATGTTATATTTAGTATTGTTATATAATCAATACCAGATAAAAATGCATTAATCAAAACATCATGATTTAAAAAATAAAACAAAATTTGCACTCACCTAAGGCTTGCATAGAAAATCTATTTTCTATAAAAAAAAGGCTACTAAAGGAGGTATTAAGGGGATGCAGGGATAATAAAATACCGTAAGTTTTCACTATGACATCAAAATATAATTTGATGGTATTCTAACAATTGTAGTAACTTTTTTAATTTTAATTTTTATATCATTTTAATAATTGTTTTAATGTGCTTTTTTTTATTACAGCTTAATTTTAATTTATTTCCTTTTCAGTTTTAGTTTATTTAGTTTAGTTTTAGTTAGTTGCCCATTCGTCTAATATTAGATTTTATTTTATTTCAGCTTTTTCAATTATTATTATTATTTTTTTAATTAATTTTAGTTTTAGTCATCGATAATAACTCTGTTGCCTACTGCAAGTAAGTGCAAATAACCATCAATTTGCAAGTAATTTAATTGGTTTTACTTGTTGACTGGTTAGTTGAAGAATGAGTACCTGACTAGTTAATTACTCATGCTCTTTCTAGACCTGTAAATATTTCATTAACCTGTAGCTAGTCTCTCATTTAAATTTTCTTCTTTGTGCATGTTAAAAAAGGCCATGATAATTCCCCAGCAGGATTCTCTGGCTGATTTATCCAGTTGTCTTGCTAACTTCTTGTTAGTTTAATGTGTTGACCCATTTCCGTTAACATTCATTGCCTTTTGTTCTAATGTGTTTAGGTCTCTAAGCCAGGTGAGCAGCTCTTCTCTCTCTGACATTGGAACAATGGGCGGGAAGAGGAAAGGGAGACGGAGCTCTTTTCTCAGTGCTAAGAAACTCTATGAGGTGGAGATGATGAGCAGACGTGTGCGCCAGTATCTGGACACGCACACACATGAGAGTAATGAGGACACGCTCCATGAACTCTCCATGCAGTGTGAGCCTGCCAACAGCTCGAGTGAGTTGACACGCACCTTTTTAAAGAACACAATGACCCAGAAAAAATAATTGATTATTTCTTGTTGTGCATTAGATCAGTAGATTACTTTATCTCTCATCCATGTATTTTTGCATTATCAGCTCAGTTCATTAAATCAAGTCGTGCATGAATATTTTTCTTTTATGTTCTCAAATACCATAATGTAACATAAAAGCATAGTATTGAAATGGACTGTTCTTAGTGACTAAATTGTTATGATTGATGTGGAATTGAAAAACCACAGAAAAAAAACATTTATGTTCCATAAATTAATACTCAAGACTTCTTGTTCTGTTAATTAAAAAAAAAAATAACATGCATTTTAAATAATGGGCCAGCTAAACTTGTTTATGTGTACTTGTGGTTTCAGTACTGAAGAACTCTGGTGAGAGGAAGCGAGTGGATGTATCTCCTGTCGGTCAAAGAAGCACCACTCCGCAGCAAACAAATGGAAGTCACGGTATCAAGAAATCTCTTGAAAAAGAGTTAACACCATTTGGTAAGACCTTTCTCTGTTGTACCTATACAAATGAGCGGAGTTCTGTTATTATTGGAGCACCCTCTGCTGGTGACTTGCAAGACTTGTTTGTGTTGAGATAGTATATTTTTGTGTCTGTAGGTGCCCAGTCTCCTCAGTCTCTCCATAAGATTTTGTCTCTATCAGAAAAGGCACGGGACAGACAACTAAAACCGCCTGAGGACAGCCACTCATTTGCTTCCTCTTTACTCTCCTCTCCGCGCACCTCACCTCAGAACACACCTAGAAAAGGTTATGTAGTAATGTGCATTGATTCAGTTAAATAAAACTTGGTAGCACTGATGACAACATTCCTCAGAGATTTTGGTCCATATTGACATGATAGCATCAGGCAATTGCTGCAGATTTGGCAGCTGCACATCCATGATGCAAATCTCCCAAAGGTGATCTTCTGCATACCTTGGTTGTGATGAGTAGTTATTTGAGTTACTGACAGCATGAACCGGTCTGGCAATTCTCCTCTGACCTCTGTCATCAACAGGACATTATCGCCCACAGAACTGCCGCTAACTGGATATTTTCTCTTTTTCAGTCCATTCTCTGTAAATCCTAGAATCCCTATGGATGCGCATGAAAATCCAAGTAGATCAGCAGTTCTGTATGGAGATAAAAATATATAACGTATAAAAACCATTACGCCTATGGAATGTTCTCACTTTGATAGCAAAACAAACCTGAGTGTATGTGTGTGTAATACAAGCTGAGCTGTTACTGAGTCAACATTTGATTTGTGTAGTGAATTACAATTGCAGTTTTTGTAATAAGTGATGTTTAATTTAAGAAATATTTTAATTAATCTAAGAAATTAACCCCTGTTCATATGTTGAATAGAAAATTTTATGTATTTATTTTGAAAACCAATTAATTGTAAATCAAAAGTTCAAAATCAACCCAAAGATTCACTCTTTTTAAGTGTAAGATATTCTCAGATTTATTTAATCTTAAGCTTATTTATGCATGTGTTTTTTCTTATAGCCCCACAGTTAGTGGTCAGCGACGCATCGGATCAGTTGAGTCTGTTAAGCTCCTCCTCCTCTGACCTCATCATGGTTGATGACCACACACACACGCTCAACCCCATACGCTTGCACACCCACTCAGCACGCGTAGATCTGAGCCTGACCAAATAAGCCTTGGGTAAGAAGTTTACACACAAGTCAAAAATATATGTCCTTCTGGATGTCAGTTGGTCTAGTAGTGCCTATGGAAAGTTGTTTCTGCCACTAAATAAAAAATGTAAAATGTTATTTGGGACTTTTTATCTCTCGATTCTGAATTACGTCATATAAAGTCGCATGTGTGTTAAGTCACAGTTGCATTTTTCTCAGAATCGTTTATCTCGTAATTGTGAGTTATGTAGTCAGAATTGTGAGAGAGAAACTCTGAGGAAAAAACTTTGAAAAATGAGTTTATATCTTACAATTGGAAGTTTATATCTCAGTTCTGAGAAAGAAGTCAGAATTGCGAGATATAGACACACAATTGTGAGTTTATATCTCACAATTCTGAGAAAAGAATTTCCTCAATTGCAAATTTATCTCACACAATTGTCTGAATTGTGAGAGAAAAAAGTCGCAATTATCTTTTTTTTTTCAGTGGCAGAAACAAGCTTCCATAAGTACCTTATTTTTAAAGTCTTTCTATATTTCTCTCTCTCAGCTCCTACTCCTTGACTCAGGATCTGTGTGACCGTGCGTCGTTGGACGCAGCAGACAGTGGCCGTGGCAGCTGGACATCCTGCTCCAGTGGTTCCCATGACAACATCCAGAGCATTCCGCAGCGTGTGGGTTATTATGACAACCGCAGCTGGGAGACGCTGTCAGAAGGGATGGGACGTAGTCACGTGACCACACCTACCGGTTACTGGGGTGATGAATTGGAAGGTGACACAGGAACAATTAAACGAAGGGGTGGAAAAGACGAGACTCCAAGTTCAAACAAGAATACTGCGAGTCGGAGGGAGGGACGTTTTAGAGAGCCGCCGCCCACACCACCTGGTTATACTGCTCTGTCATTGGCTGAGTCAGACAGTCACAGTCACCCTCATGGGCGACGCCCACCAGACTACACAGCAGCTCTGCAGAGGTCTCGATTCCTTAAAAGGTCATGTGATCCTCCTCCAATACACCCATCCAGTAGATTACCAGCGTACAACCACTGCCAGTCACGACGACCACAACCGGATGGTGAGTATTTAATGGTTTTAAAAGAAGGCTGTAATGCTCACCAAGGCTGCGTTTATTTGATTTAAAAATACAAAAAAATAACAATTTAAAATAACTATTTCCTATTTGAATATATTTTAAAATGTAATTTATTCCTGTGATGGCAAAGCTTAATTTTCAGCATCATTACAGTGGTCAGTGTCACATGATCTTTCTGAAATCATTCTAATATGTTGATTTGCTCAAAAAACATTATCATCAATGTTGAAAACAGTTGTATTTTTTATGATTCTTTGAATAGAAAGGTCAAAAGAACAGTATTTATCTGTAATAGAAAGATTTTGTAACATTATACACTACCATTCAAAAGTTTGGGGTCGTTAAGAATTTATTATTATTATTTTTTAATTTAAATGAATTAAAATTAATACTTTTATTTAGCAAGGATGCATTAAATTGATCAGAAGTGACTGTAAAGACATTTGCAATTAGGGCGGCAACAATTAAGTTATCAATTATCAGTACATGTTTCAAATTCACGCGAGGATTTCCGTTTTGCGTAAAGATTTGTCCTGACAGTCTGCGTTAAACTTCAAAATTTACATTACTGAATGAGCGCCGGCGCGTCAAACAGACGGAACGCGCTAGAGAGTGAGACAATTAATGTTCAGCGCAAAAATATTCATTTTGCTGAAATATCTGTTGTTGACAGTTCAGTTTAGGTTTAAAAATCAGTATGTCATTCAGGAATTCATGGGAGTAGTAACTGTAAAGGGAAAACAGCATGTAACTGAATAAATGTAAGACGTTTCTATTATTTACAGGATAAAGAAATGACAGGAAGAGGTTCTGTGTGTGTTCCTGCAGAACATTTCTCTTGACTGTTGGTTAACACTGAGTTTGTGTTTTTGATTTTCTTTATTATCTTATAAACTATATTCACTATATACTAGTGCTTACATTTATTAGACCACCGCCACCTGAACTAACGGTACTGGTGATTACCAAAATCATTTTTATATTTCTGTAATGGTTAATACACCAGTATGTGTAAGCTGTTTAGTCACAGTTGTATTTCTAACGCTAAAATATAAATATTGTCGTCATGAATTTTCAAATTTACTGTTCTACAAGAAAGACAGAAAATTGGGCATCTTTTATCAGATGCCCAATTACAGGCAATAACAGAGACGGTGGAAAAGTACATGAAAACAATGCCAGCAAGAATGCAAGCTGTTATCAAAGCCAAAGGAGGCCAAACAAAATATAAAGGTTTTTTTGGACATAGTGTTAATAAAGACTTTTTGTCAGATCCCTAAAATATTTGTGTTTTCTTTTCTGTGACGGGTAGTCTAAGACATTAAGTGCTGAATGTGTTCATAGCATTCATTTGGCACATTTGCTTGAAGAACATTGGGCAGGATGTGCAATAATGTGTTTTTTGTCAATAAAATAATAAAAAAAGAAAATTTGTTTTTTTTATTCGATTAATCGAAAAAATAATCGGCCAACTAATCGATTATCAAAATAATCATTTGTTGCAGCCCTATTTGCAATGTTACAAAAGGGTAAATGCTGTTCTTTTGAACTTCAAAGAATGTTGATTCTCATCAGAGAATCCTGGGGGAAAAAAAATTGTATACTGTTTAAGTTTTTTTGTTTGTTTGTTGTTAATGAAAATTCAGCTTTGTCAGAACAGGAATAAATTACACTTTAAAATATATTAAAATAGAAACCATTTATTTTAAATTATAATAATACTTTGCATTAGAAAGCAAATAAAATGTTCTCATATATGTTTTGATTTTATTGTTTGTGATTATTTTATTATTATTATAGTTTGTTAAACAAGAAAAAATCATTAAAAACATATTGGTAATTGTCGAATTAAATATTTAGATAATATATTGGTAAGGACGCACAATATCTGTCCCATCTCATAAAACTGCATGTAATTTTTTTTTCCTATTTTTAAATATTTGAAAATTATAACTCAAGATCTCTTTTGTCTTTTCTCACTACAGAAAATGAGCAGATATCTGCAGTTTAATAAGGGACACTTGGAATATCTCTACCCCCATAGTTTCACAACCTTAATAAGACGGTCAATGTGGAAACATGGCCCTGGACTGAACTACAGCATTAGGACCTTCATTGAGATCACTGTGAAAGAGGAAAGGAGCAGAGATTATGTTGGCACTTTTAACACAAGTTCTGCAAAACAAAGGAACAAACGGATTGTTGCGTAGTAAAATGAAGCACGCAGTCTCATTTTAAGCGCAGAACGATGAGAGGTGTTGCACATAATGCAATATCAGTGTTACAAAACCATGGAAACCAGTATTATGTCATTTTCATTTGATGTTTTAAACTGCCATGTTACTTTTGGATTGTAACATGCTGTATGTGTGTGTTTGTGTGCGTGTGTGTGGAAGAGAGTGTTAAAATCAATGACTGAAGGAGCTGTAGCTCTCTTCGGACGCTTGAAGACCGAAAGAAAAGACTGAGCAGCTGCCTCTCACAGACCTCAATAGTCTCTGTTCTGATATCAGTGTTTAATGTTACTCATTTACATTTTAAACATGCCTTTTCTCATTTGATCGTGGCCCTAAAAACTTTCCAAATGTGCCCACAAGTTTCTGTTTGAAAAGATTTTATGTTTTGTATTCTTATTTAATTTTACGTGTCAGTTTCATTGTTTCTGGCTGTCGAAGTGTATGGCACAAATCATGAATTGTTGAACAAATTTTCAGAAGCAAGAGATGGTAGTCAAGAATATATAAATTATAGTTGTTGCATAGATGATAGGTGGTCATGATATGGTCAGTAAATGGTTACGACAATATATTTTATATAGAATGTCATGAGTTCAAATGTATCGCTTTTAGCTCCTTGTGTTTCTACCCAGCCAAATCTATAAGAATCACATGTATTTCTACGTCTTTTACAAAGACAACTGGCAAAGTCTGTAACTACTTTTGTATTTTTAATACAACTATTGTAAATATTGGTTATATTTTGTTAAAGATTTCAGAGACCTATTCTGTTTATTGGACACAATTCAGCTACAAATGACTGAAGGAAAAATAAACACTGTAGCAATGAAATCCTCGTATCTCCATTTTTAACATTTTTGGTGCTTTAATGTTGTGTACAAAGCATCTTAGGGATGAAGAAATGGCAAAAAGTTTGACAATATTTTGACAAACAAGTAGCCCCACCCAAAACTCCATTAGCCTCCATGTTTTCTGATTGGCTGTGCTCAGATTCTTCTCTGCTCTTTACAGAACCCACGGGCACCAGTTTCAGTGGCACTGACAGGTATTTTATGCATAGTATTTTGAAATCAAAAGCTTATAATTGGTGGTCATGTTGTCGTAAAAGAGCAATAGTAAGATTTAACTCTTCTTTTCCCCTGTGCCACAACAAAATAATGTTCAATAGACCTTATGACCCTATACATTATACCCTATAAATTAATGTTCAAAAATACTGAGAAATGTTCACTGGAGTAAAGTGTGACAACTACACTTCAGGACTTCATTATATAGAAATTAATATTTTACATTTTATAAAAGTATGAGGTTCAAGGGTGGGACACTACAGCTATTGACGAAGACAAAGTAATGTTTTTTTAAATTATATATATATATATATAGTTATAAATCTGAATATATAGTTGTAAACCTGAATATATAAATGTAAATGTTATAAATCTGAATATATAGTTATAAATCTGAATATATAGTTATAAATCTGAATATATAAATGTAAATCTGAATATATATAGTTATAAATCTGAATATATAGTTATAAATCTGAATATATAAATGTAAATCTGAATATATAGTTATAAATCTGAATATATAAATGTATATCTGAATATATAGTTATAAATCTGAATATATAAATGTAAATCTGAATATATAGTTATAAATCTGAATATATAAATGTAAATCTGAATATATAGTTATAAACCTGAATATATAAATGTATATCTGAATATATAGTTATAAATCTGAATATATAAATGTAAATCTGAATATATAGTTATAAATCTGAATATATAAATGTATATCTGAATATATAGTTATAAATCTGAATATATATAGTTATAAACCTGAATATATAAATGTATATCTGAATATATAGTTATAAATCTGAATATATAAATGTAAATCTGAATATATAGTTATAAACCTGAATATATAAATGTATATCTAAATATATAGTTATAAATCTGAATATATAAATGTAAATCTAAATATATAGTTATAAACCTGAATATATAAATGTGAATCTGAATATATAGTTATAAATCTGAATATATAGTTATAAATCTGAATATATAGTTATAAACCTGAATATATAAATGTATATCTGAATATATAGTTATAAATCTGAATATATAAATGTAAATCTGAATATATAGTTATAAACCTGAATATATAAATGTATATCTAAATATATAGTTATAAATCTGAATATATAAATGTAAATCTAAATATATAGTTATAAACCTGAATATATAAATGTGAATCTGAATATATAGTTATAAATCTGAATATATAGTTATAAATCTGAATATATAGTTATAAACCTGAATATATAAATGTATATCTGAATATATAGTTATAAATCTGAATATATAAATGTAAATCTGAATATATAGTTATAAACCTGAATATATAAATGTATATCTAAATATATAGTTATAAATCTGAATATATAAATGTAAATCTAAATATATAGTTATAAACCTGAATATATAAATGTGAATCTGAATATATAGTTATAAATCTGAATATATAGTTATAAATCTGAATATATAGTTATAAACCTGAATATATAAATGTAAATCTGAATATATAGTTATAAACATGAATATATAAATGTAAATCTGAATATATAGTTATAAATCTGAATATATATAGTTATAAACCTGAATATATAAATGTATATCTGAATATATAGTTATAAATCTGAATATGTAAATGTAAATCTGAATATATAGTTATAAATCTGAATATATATAGTTATAAACCTGAATATATAAATATATCTGAATATATAGTTATAAATCTCAATATATAAATGTAAATCTGAATATATAGTTATAAATCTGAATATATAAATGTAAATCTAAATATATAGTTATAAACCTGAATATATACAGTTATAAACATGAATATATAAATGTAAATCTGAATATATAGTAATAAACCTGAATATATAGTTATAAACATGAATATATAAATGTAAATCTAAATATATAGTTATAAACCTGAATATATAAATGTGAATCTGAATATATAGTTATAAATCTGAATATATAGTTATAAACCTGAATATATAAATGTAAATCTGAATATATAGTTATAAATCTGAATATATAAATGTAAATCTAAATATATAGTTATAAACCTGAATATATAAATGTGAATCTGAATATATAGTTATAAATCTGAATATATAGTTATAAACCTGAATATATAAATGTAAATCTGAATATATAGTTATAAATCTGAATATATAAATGTAAATCTAAATATATAGTTATAAACCTGAATATATAAATGTGAATCTGAATATATAGTTATAAATCTGAATATATAGTTATAAACCTGAATATATAAATGTAAATCAGAATATGTAGTTATAAACCTGAATATATAAATGTAAATCAGAATATGTAGTTATAACTCTGAAAATATTCTATATACAGTGAATGACAGATAAAGGCTGTAATACTAATGTTGTTCACAAGAGGGAGCAGGATAATGGATCCTGCTGAGAGATCACTCTTAGTGGCTGTATATGTGTTTATGTGGGCCTACTTCTTAAAACCATTTGCCAATTTCGGAACTTTCAAGTGTTTTTCTAAGGTGTACTACAAGCTTTGGAACTTAAATAACCCTTTTGGTGAATTACTGTGATGATTTTTCTATAAATATGTGTGTACTGTACATACAGTAAGGGAGAAATTGGCAACACTTCACCTGTAGTAAGTGAGGATGGTCACTAGCAATGTACTTCAAGCTTTGGAACTTGAAAAAAAGCCTGTTGGTGTATTACTGTGATGGTTTTTCTAAACATTTTTGTACTGTACATACAGTAAACAAGATATTGGCAAAATTAAGCTGTAGTAAGTCAGTCTTGTAACTAGGAACATAGTAGATCAGACTTTTTGAATAAGAAAAACATATTTGGTGAATAACTGCATTTTTTTTTTTAACAACTAACATTCTTTGTGTACTGTACAAACATTAGGCGAGGTATTGTCTAAAGTGAGATATTGGCAAACTATAATAAGTCAGTTTGCACACTAGTCCTGTAAGCACTAATTCGGGCTTCGTTTTGCACTGTGTCGTGAATTTGCAGATGGTCCCTATAGCAGCTTGGGCGGATATGCAGCGAATATCAAACCTAAAACTAACTTTACCCCGCTCGATTAAACATGTCCAGCATGTCCAATAGACGCCGACAGGGGTATCAGACCGATTCAACAAACTCCAACTCGAAAAGACCCGCCCACTGTTGCTATGTCCGACAACCCGTGCTCTCTCACGCCACACATCATGTTCTCACACAGTGAAAAATACATCACGGTGCAAAGAGGACACTGACAACGTTTGAAACAGTTTCATATTTAAATATTGTCATTTTAATAAAAGAAGTTCAAACAATAAATAGCGTATATAGTGTCTCTTTAGTGTGTCGTGACAGATCCTGCTCGGGAACCGATCATCTCTTCATACTAGTTCATTTATAGCATAAAATAAACAGAGGGAATGTTGTTTCAACCGCGGAAAGACGTGAGTACTCACAATATTTCAAGTTAACCAACGTTAATCTACAATAGGCTACGCCATGACGGCTTTGTCCGATAAGATGGCGGATTCGGCTTTCTGATTGGTTAGATCGCCTGTCAATCAAACTGTTTGCGAAGGGTCCAACGGCCAACTTGCTTGTTCGGCGTTTGTCGGTGTGGGACTGATTCCATATCCATATATGATGACCATTTTTATACAAATGCTTTTAAACCATTCAAGCACGCCAATTAAGTTTATATATAATAACACCACACCTTATTTAAATGTGTAAAAATGTCCGTTTTGTCGAGTAACCTCATAAGAGCACCCTTGAATGAGTTAAATAAAGTCTTAAAGGAAGGTAAAGAGTTGTGAGAGAGTGGGACGCCTGTGAAATCATGTGCAGCAGCTGCAGATCTTAAAGTGACAGCAGCCAATGCTATCTGTCATCGAAGAGAATCAAAGATCAAAGGTAACAGAGAAATGACTCACTGCTTTTGACTTATAGCTTTAATAGGATTAATCTTTATTTAAGTTAGGCTATAACTTATGCAATGCAGACTGTTTGATAACTTCAATTTCTGTCAGTCATATAGGAAGGGCACAGGTAAACAAGATATTTATTATGGGTTTATGTGAGAATTGTTTTATGTTAAATTAAATGTTTTATTTTTAAAGCCTAATAAATGTTACACTGTAATGTTAAATGGCTGTAATTCATGTTTAGACCTCAACTGGGGGGAAAATCAGTTTCATCGAGACATCAGCTGTATTATGGCCTTCATTCATAAAAAGATGCCATTAAAAAACTATTTAAAATATAGCGTTACTGTCTTTGTTTTTTCTAATTTGGAGTTTAACTGATATGATTACATTATAAGATATATTTGTTTTAAATTGTGATTAATCGCGATCAATCACCGAACAATTTTGTGATTTATCCAGTTTTTTTAATCGATTGACAGCATTTCGCAATAGTACTGTTTTACTGCATTTTTTAACTATATGCAGCCTTTCTGAGCATAAGAGGCTTTTTAAAAAATATGTCATACTTCTTACCAGACAATTGAACATTATTGTACATGTATTATGACATTTTAAATGAATTTTTAACTATATAAAATAATTAAAAACAGGATTTCCTTACTTGGACTTAAAGGGTTAGTTCAACCAAAAATGAAAATTCTGTCTTTACTGAGGCCCCGATCAGACAGAGCACGTTTTGTGCAGTGAGAGGCGCCTTTTTTGAATAGTTTTCTATGGTAGTGAGCGTTCTGAGCGCTGTTTATGCGCCCCGGGCGCCCAACGTAATTCGCGTTTTTTTCCATTGTCCAGTTGAATGAATGGAGAGAAGGCTTTCTGTTGTTTTGACGAATATTTACAGTTCTTTGCACACTGCAAAGATAGAGCACTTTGCTTGTAACTTACTTTTTTTTTTTTTTTTTTTACATTTCTACTAATATGCTGATTCAGTCGTTATCTAGCAACATAAATAACCGCACTGATCTTTTTTCCTAAAATCAATAAATCAAGGCAGACCTGAAATCGGAGCCTTACTCCCCCTCATGTCGTTCTCGTGTCTACGACATTCTGGCGCAGAACCTGGAAGCGCTGAACGTAAACAACGTAGGAGAATGTCACAGAAGAGAAGATATTGTTGAATAAAGTTGTTTATTTTGTTTTGCTTTTGCACATAAAAAGTATCCTTGTCGCTTCATAAAATTAAAGTTGAGCCATGTGGACTGTTTTAACAATGTCTTTACTACCTTTCTGGACCTTAAAAGTGGTGGTTAAATGGAAGAGTCGGACAACTCTCGGATTTCATCAAAAAATATCTTAATTTGTTTCTTAAGATGAACAAAGGTCTTATGGGTGTGGAACGACATGAGGGTGAGTGATTAATGACAGAATTTTTATTTTTGGGTGAACTAACCCCCGGGACGGCGCTCCCTATAGGCAGAGCAGGCAGTGGCCTAGGGCCTCGGTCATTACCGTAACATAGGGAAGCTCTTTTTCTGTTGGATATAGATGTAATGAAATCAACTATGTCATCGAATCAAAGTGTGTCCCACCTTCTGAATAAAAAAGATACGAAAAAGCAACTTTTCTGCAGCTCACTGACTTCTGGATTGAATTATGGCGCCGAAACGAACATCCTTCGCGGGGTGTAAAGCGAAAACAGGCACGCGAAGAAGTGCAGTTCGTGATGTAGGTGTGCGAGTTGTCATCATCTCCTTTGGACTGATTGTAATATTTTCTAAAAATAAACGTTCTGTCGATCACCGTCATTTCTTGGATACATCATTTGCCGGTTTATGAGTTTAAAAGTGCGCGAGCGCCGCCGACGCGTCCAGACTATTAGACACTTTGAATTTGTGCAGATAGTGAATGACATGGTGTCGGGAGCTGACTATGGAGGACCAGGAGTGCCACATAAAAATAAAACGATGAATCAATTAATTCATTTAATAATTCACACATAAAAATGTAGATAAATAAATCACTTTTAAATAGGCAAATAAATAGACGTATTTAAAGTTGTTTATTTAATTCAAAAAGCCATTTAAAAAGCCATTTAAAAAGAGATTTAAAATGATTTACAAATGTATTTTTTTATTGTTCTATTAATCTACGTTTAAAAACAGGAATTAAATAAACAACTTTAAATACGTCTATTTATTTGCCTATTTAAAAGTGATTTATTTCTTTACATTTTGATGTGTGAATTATTAAATGAATTAATTGATTCATCGTTTTATTTTTATGTGGCACTCCTGGTCCTCCATAGCTGACTGGCAAGATACTGAAGTGAAAGCAAACTTCGTATTCAAAGTCAAAGAGCTAGAATATTTCAGCACTAGAGTGTTTTTTTGTTGTTGTTGTTGTTTCAAAAAGGTTCCTCTGAATCTTTTAAATTCTGCATTACTGCTCTAACATAATACTTATTTTCAGTTTTCACAACATAAATATTGTTATGTTTAATGGAAAAAATAAGTGGACAATTTTACTATTAAACACTATTAAAAATAAAGGTTCTTTATTGGAATCTGTGGCTACATGAAGAACCTTTAAAATCCATGGAACCTTTCCATAACAGGTTCTTTACTGTGGAAAAGTTTATTTAGATTCTTTTAGAATGTTCTTCACACTAAGAAAAACAAAACGGGTTCCATTAAGAACTGTTCACTGGAAGGTTCTACAGAGAACCAAAAATGGTTCTTTTATGGCATCACTATAAAAACACCCTTTTGGAATCTTTATTTTTAAGAGTGTTTGAGGTATTAATGCCACAGAAATAAATCAATAGGAGGGGGAAATCCCGTCCACAAAATGATTTTTTTTTTTTATATTATATTTATTGTGGTATTTTCGGATGCACAGACAAATGGACAGTACAATCACATTACAGGAACAAACATGACTACACACAAAAACAAAAAACAAAAATAGAAATAAATAAATAGATAAAATAATAAAAATAAAACCTCCTTCCATCAGAATCATGCTTGCAGTTAACAACAACGCTAAACATAGGCACATGAAAACAAAACATATTTTTGCCCAGCAAGGAATGAATAGGGGTCAAATTAAGGAAAAAGATTAGCGGAAACGACAGTCAAATGACAATGAAAAATGAAATATTAGGTTGCTTTGTCAATGGTTTTTAACAAGTGATTGAAAAGAGGTCTCCAAGAAACTTCAAACTTATCTATATTACCAGAAATACTATATCTGAGTCTTTCCACATGCAGAGTGGAAGAAAGTTCTGATAGCCAGATCTTGAATAGTGGCTTCGAGTTTTTCTTCCACACACAGAGTATAGTTTTTTTGGCGAAGATCATGCCATACTGTATAGGCAATCCGTCCACAAAATGTTTAAGGAATGATGTTCATTTACTGAATTTTACTGTAGCCCTGTAGAGTGTGTTAGGCTACTGTACATAAATTATTGACTACAAAAAACAAAATGTGTATTCTATCCTGTAAATTTATTTAGTTTTCTGTTTTTATATTAGTGTGTACTACTTTTTACCATGCTGTTGTTAAATGCAATTTCCCCACTGCGGGACAAATAAAGGTTTTACTTACTTACTTACTTAAAATCAAACAAACAAACAAAAAAAAAAACCCACACATGATAGCATCCCCAACATACAAATAAGAGATAACCTTAGTTGATATGGACATATAAAAAATAAAATATATACATTTTAATAACAGATGTTATAAAGGTAAGCAGTAATATTTGTTTCCGGGGGGGGGGGGGGGCGGCTCCACATGTCTAGCTGACTAACCCTTAAATTTGCTCTCAGAGATATACCCAAAGGCACATTGCCGTCTCTCCTCAGTCTGTCATGATGAGGTCTTCCAGCAGGAGGGGGCGCTGTGGGGCCGCTCGTGTTTTTGTGTTTCGCCGAAGGAGAGTGTCATTCTTTCCTTCACTCTTGTTTTTGTATGTGAGATACAGCGTCTCAGTCTCTGGATGTGTCCTGTCTTCACCCACACAACGGACCTGTCTGTCTCTCATTATCCGGACACTTTAGTCACATTGATACCGTTTCTGAGGCCGAGCTTCATTTTCGTTTGCGGAGCTGGACCCGCACACCGGGACTCAGTCCAACCCGGTTCGGCTCGGTTCGGTGGACGGGACACAGCGGGGATTTAAACGACAGAGCCCGACCAGAGATGGAGAGACGCAGACTGATGTGAACAGAACCAGCGCTATGGAGATACATCCACTGTAAGAGCCGTGCGTGTTTGTGTGTGTGTGAGAGAGAGAGAGAGAGAGAGAGAGAGAGACGTCTGCATGTGTTCACACTACTGTAATGTCAATATAGAGTAAATCAGTCCAGCCAGAAGATCACGTGACCTCTCTGTGTCTTTGTCCACACACCTCCAGCACTTTTTCTCTCACATGTTTAGGAACTGACATATGTCACATTTGACAATTGCCATATTATGGAGGCTTCTTTCCACCACGGAAAAAAAATAATAAATAAGGTATTTCCAACTTTTTCTCTCAATTCTGAGATAAAAAGGACAATTATGTGAGATAAATTCGCAATTATGATTAAAGTCAGAATTTAAAAGTCGCTACTACCTTTTTATGTTTTTATTTTGTGGCGAAACCAAGCTTCCATACCATATGACCACTGTAATAAATATTGTGTAATGTTACAGCAGTAGATGATGAACCTCTCTCTCTCTCGCTCCCTCTCTTTGTGTGTGTGTGTGTGTGTTTCAGATGCACTAAGCTTTGCCATCATAAAGCTGTGGAGCTGAAGGATGATGTGTGTGAGAAGCAGAGTGCGGTCACCATCAATCCACGGCACATGAAGAAAGCCTTCAGGATCATGAATGAACTCCGCAGGTGTGTGTGTGTGTACTGTTAGAAAGCATGTGGCTCTCAATAACATTGATTATACGCAATGTTTTTATTTTTATGCTCATAAAATATAATTTACCTAAAATGAAAATGCTTGTATCATTTTCATCTGTGGAACATAAAAGGAGATGTTGGCAGAATGAAAGAATATTCACCTTCATTGTTTTTGTTTTTTAAAGATGCAATGAAAGTGAGTGGTGACTGAGGTTAACTTTTCTGCCAAACATCTCATTTGGCTGTTGAAAGAAAAAAAAAAAAAGAAAGGCACAGAAATTTGACACAAGGAACAGAATTTTGATTGGCTATTGTATACAAATATTATATATTGTTTTATTAATGGAGATGGAACAAAGTATTTGGAAACTTTATTTCTTTTGAACATAAAAAACATATTTTGCCATAAAAAATATTAAGCAGCACAATTTTTTTCAGTGTAGTTTAATAAGAAATGTTTCATGATTGATTTTTGAAGGATCATGTGACACTGATGACTGGAGTAATGATGCTGAAAATTAAGGAATAAAAATATATTTAATAACATGTGTTAATATAATAATATGTGTTTCAGAAAAAGTGAAGTTTGTTATTAGGAATTTCCTCTTCAGAAATGCAACGTCATTCAGAAATTTTGTACAAAAGTGTCCATATACTTTTTGGGGTCGCTGTGTTTTTAAG